>BMAC01000487.1:41021-201741 GCA_014905375.1 Phtheirospermum japonicum
GGAAAAAGGCGGTAAATCTCATAACGAGAAGGAGGAGGAATCAGCGGTTAAAAAGCTAGAGCGGGGCGAGAAATCTGTGTCGAAGAGATTGTCTCATAAGAGGGGGCGAAGTACGCGGAGAAAGGGGGATGTTTCAAGTTCCACCTCATCTGTAGGCTCTCATACTCGTAGACGGCAAGCGAAAGGTCGAAAGGTAAGGCGAAGTCGTTACAGGCGAAGTAGTCGACGACATTATAGATATAGTAGTGATAGTGAGACCCCGACCTCTGGTACGGATGGAGAGTCTCATGCGAAAACTAAGAAGAGTGGTAATGTGTCCAAAGAAGGAAAAGGAGAGAGCGAGATGGGACCACATAATAAAGCCTTTAGAGAGCTGCAGGAGGCCATGCTAAAGTTACAAAGGCAAGTGGATGGAGATAAGCTGGAAGGAGAAGAGGGACATCCTTTCTCGGAGGATATGATGCATGCACCAATGCCTAAAAACTATAAGGCGTTGGATTTGCAGTATCGGGGTTTAACGGATCTAGTTGAGCACCTACAGCTCTTTGAAAATGCGAGAATGCTACACAGCTACACGGATGCCGTGGCATGCTGGGCTTTTGTGTCCACCCTGAGGGGGATCGCACAAAATTGGTTCTATCAACTCCTACAGGGGAAAATTACCAGTTATCCAGTGTTGCGAGCTGCCTTTTTGAAACAATTCTCCAGTGCTCGACAAGGTGCAAGGACGGCGCAGTCGCTCTTTACCATGGTACAGCGACCTGGCAAGACGCTCAAACAATACGTTAACAGATTCAGCAGTGCTACTTTGGGGGTGCCCACTGCCACTGAAGAGATGAAGGCTGGAGCTTTACGTCAAGGACTGAGAAGAGAGGACTTGCGTAAGTCATTAGTGAAAAAAGAGGCGCGAACGTATGATGATGTCCTGGCGAGATGTCATAAGTACATACAGGTGGAGGAGGCTGAAGAGGAACATAGAGTGCATTTTGGCAGGTCGGATACGGAGGCGCGAGAAGTCATCCCAAGGAGAGAAGTAAGAAGAGAATCAAGAAGGGGAGTGCACGGGCTCCTAGCTTCTACTGCTGGGGTTAGTGCGAGGCAGGAGGCGAGTGCGCGCGATTAGAAACAAGAAGACTTTACACCGTTAATTTATCCACGGGCTAAGGTGTTCAGTATTATGGAGCGTTTTGTGCCTGATGCCATACAGTGGACAGAGGATCGCACACCTATCCCCACTCACCCCAAGACTGCCTCCTTCTGTCAATTTCACAATAGTTATGGGCATTACACTGAGAAGTGTAGGCACCTCAAAGAAGAAATAGAAAGATTGATAAAAGCAGGGCATTTGAAGGAAGTAATCTATAAAGAAAGGGAGCCGCGCGAACAAAGGAAGGCGTTACCTCCACCACCACCGAGGAGCCCGCCTCAGCAGCAGGTCGCGAGGCAAGGACGGAAAGGAAATCAGAGACAGGAAGGGCCGCGGAGAAGTAGAGGAAGAATAAACATGATTTCCGGAGGGCCAACGGATGGTGATTCCAACAATGCGAGGAAACGGCATGTTAGGTCAGCTCGCTTGGGCGTAAGTGAGGTCGCCAGTGTGAGCAGACAGCCTCAAGTAGCAGGGCCAGTCATTTCCTTTGGCCCCGATGAGAGGCGCGGGCTACAAGATCATAATGATGCATTAGTAGTCGAGGCGGAGATTGAGGGATATGAGGTCAGCAGGATATTTATAGATAATGGA
Organism: Phtheirospermum japonicum; assembly: GCA_014905375.1. NCBI lineage: Eukaryota > Viridiplantae > Streptophyta > Magnoliopsida > Lamiales > Orobanchaceae > Phtheirospermum > Phtheirospermum japonicum. The sequence continues at coordinate 42,763 of BMAC01000487.1, forward strand.
AGCTCGGTGAACATTATATATACAGACTGCCTTGATCGGATGGAAGTAGATAGAAGAGTGCGGTCGGTGAACATGCCCATATATGCTTTTAATGGGGCGCATGTGAACACGGAAGGCGAGCTGACGTTGCAAGTGTCGTTGGGAAGAGATGAGTCGAGAGTCGAGAAGAGATTAAAGTTTTTAATCATCCAGGGGAGGTCGGCCTACAACGTGATACTGGGACGACCTGGCCTTAATGCATTTCAGGCAGTAACCTCAACTTATCACATGAGTATCAAGTACCCAGTAGGCAATGGAGTGGGTGAGGTTGTCGCAGAACAACAGGTCGCCAGATCGTGTTATCAGATGGCGGTCAGAAAAGGGTTGATGGAGAATAAGCGAGAGAGAAGTAATGATCAACTGGAAGGGGTGCTCAACCCCAAGAAGATGAAAGAACAGGAGAATTTAGTGCAGCCGAACGAGGAGTTAATGGAGATTTCCCTGGAAGAAGAACATCCGGAGTATACCACGAGGATAGATACCCAAATACCTGAGGCGTTGAAGAACGATCTGATAGGGTTGTTGAGAGAATTTCGGGATACTTTTGCGTTCGGTGATGAAGAATTGTCGGGTATTTCACCGGAGGTCGCGCAGTACCATTTGAATGCGGACCCGGAGGCGAGGTCGGTGAAACAAAAGAGAATGCACTTTGGGTTGGAACTGGACAAGGTGATTGAGGGAGAGGTACAAAAGTTATTGAAAGCGGGCCATATAAGAGAGATTTAGTTCTCGGAGTACTTGTCCAATGTTGTGATGGTACCAAAACCAGCTCAGAAGTGGAGGATGTGCGTGGATTTTCGTGATTTGAATAAGGCATGTACTAAGGATCATTATCCTTTGCCGCGGATTGATCAGTTGGTGGATTCCACCTCGAGGTGCGAGCTGTTGAGTATGATGGATGCTTCGCAGGGGTATCACCAAATACCCTTGGCAAAGGAGGATCAGCCCAAAGTAAGTTTTGTTACTTCTACAGGTACTTACTGTTTCGTCTCCATGCCCTTCGGATTGAAGAATGCAGGTGCGACCTATCAACGGTTGGTGGATCGCATGTTTAAGGATCTGCTGGGGTCCACCATGGAAGTTTATGTGGATGACATGCTGGTGAAGAGAAAAAAAGCAGATTCCCATGTTGAAGATTTGAAGAAGACTTTCATTATCTTGAGACAATATGGGATGAAGATTAACCCGAAGAAATGTGCGTTCGGGGTGCGATCAGGGAAATTTTTGGGTTACATGGTGACGGAGCGAGGAATCGAGGTGAACCCTGAGAAGGTGCGAGCTGTTTTAGAGATGCCGCACCCTCGCACAGTGCGGGATGTGTAAGTACTTACGGGTTGCATCGCAGGTCTTAGCCGTTTTATTTCCAGGTCGGCGGAGCGAGGTGTCCCCTTCTTTAAGGCGCTAAGAAAGGGGTCCAAATTCGAGTGGACACAGGAGGCTGCAAGTCCCTTTGACGAGCTGAAAAATTACTTGGCAGAGATACCACTGTTGACCAAACCAATGCCGGGGGAAGATTTGATGTTATATATATCTGTGGGGGAGGTCGCATTAAGTTCTGTTCTGATTAGAGAAGAGGTAGGTTTGCAGAGACCTATTTATTATATTAGCAGGATGCTGCGGGGAGCTGAGGTGAAGTATACCGAGCTGGAGAAAGGAGGGTTTGCGCTTGTTTGTACGGCCAGGAAGTTGAGGCCTTATTTCTTGAGCCACAGAGTGAAGGTACGAACCAATTTGGCCCTCAAACAAGTCCTGGGCAATCCAAATGTGTCAGGGCGATTGGTGAAATGGGCAGTAGAGCTGAGTGAGTATGACGTGATTTATGAGCCAAGGTTGGCTATCAAAGCACAAGTATTAGCAGATTTCTTGCAGGAAATGAAGAGGCAGGTCGACGAGGATAAAGAAGTGAAAGCGTGGACCTTGTTTACATATGGGTAAACTATGGCTTCAAGGGCAGGGTCAGGTGTTGTATTGACTAGCCCTGAGGGAGAGAATTTAGAGTTTGCGATCAAATTGGGATATAAAGCGTCCAACAATGAGACTGAATACGAAGCTGTGTTACAAGGGATCAAGATGGCTAGCGAGTTGGGAGCTCGAAGGTTGTGGGCATATACTGATTCGCAACTGGTAGCTCGACAGTTCGATGGTTCTTTCGAAGCTAGAGAAGAACGTATGGCGGTGTATTTGGGCAAATTGCGAGAACAAGCGGCTCATTTTGAAGAGTTCAGGCTAAAGCACCTGCCGCGATCTCAAAATACACGAGCAGATCAGCTCGCGCGAGTAGCAGGAGCATTAGTGTCCTGTGACACTCGAAAAATCACATTGATGGAATTGGGTAGTAGCAGTATAGAGAAGGGAGTAGAGGTTATGGAAATTGAAGACAAGGATGATTGGAGATCGCCTATTTGGGATACTCTCCTTAAAGCACAAGAGGGCGCAGAGAAATTGACAATAAAAGAAGCTAGAGTTGCAGCTCGTTTTTGTGCTATTAATGATGAGCTATATAAGAGGTCGCGGTTTGGGCCTCTTCTAAAATGCTTGGCTAAAGAACGTGGGATGCAGGTACTAAGAGAGATACATGAAGGGTATTGTGGAGATCATGCAAAGGGACAGGCCTTGATGGGTATAACATTGCGAGCAGGTTTCTTTTAACCTGGGATGAAGGCTATGTCAAGCGAGCTGGTTCGAACTTGTAAGAAGTGTCAAATGCATGCTCCGGTTATTCACATACCGGCTGAGGAAATGATAGTAATGAGCTCGCCATGCCCGTTTGAGCAGTGGGGAATCGATATCATAGGTCCTTTCCCAAAGACCCCGGGCAGCAAAGAACATTTAGTGGTGGCTATTGATTATTTCACCAAGTGGGTGGAAGCTGAGGCTGTCATGGGGATAAGCGAGCAGCATATAATTGACTTTATTTTTGATAATATATTTTGCAGGTTTGGTGTGCCACGAGTGTTAGTCTCGGACAATGGGACCTAGTTTAATGGGCGAAAAATGCAGAAATGGTGCAAGGATATGAGAATGAAACAGCGATTTGCCTCTGTGGCGCATCCACAAACTAATGGACAGGTGGAGGTTACTAATCGTATAATTGTGCAGGGACTTAAGCTGCGGTTATAGAAAGCAGGCGGACTTTGGGAGGATGAGCTCGCGTCCGTCCTCTGGGCCTATCGAACAACTCCCCGAACCACCACGGGGGAGTCGCCGTTCAGTTTGGTTTATGGGATGGATGCAGTCATTCCAGCTGAGATAGTTGGAGGTTCGCAGCGTTTCGCGACCTTTAGCGTGGAGGAGAATGAAAGATTGGCTTGAGGAGCAATCGAAACGATTGACGAGATACGTGAGAAAGCTGCAGCTCGGGTGGAACATTACAAACAACGAGTGCAGGCTGCTTTTAATAAACAAGTTAAACATCATTTTTTTCAGGTTGGCGATTTAGTGTGGAAGAGAGCTGATGCTTTGAAGGCGACCAAGAAGCTGGAGCCAAACCGGATTGGGCCCTTTAAAGTGATGAAGGTACTGCGAGGAGGTACATATATACTTGAAGGCGCAGACGGGAAGATTTTACCCCGGAGTTGGAATGTGTGCCATTTGAAGAAGTATTACACATAGAAGGACGATCGCGGGAGAAGGTAACTCTGGTCGGAGGGCACTTCTCCCGGGTATTTGAGAGTGATTATTTTCTAAAGTTCTTTTTTGGTGAGAGAGGGTAACTCTGGACCGGAGGGCACCTCTCTCAGCCTAGTGCTTGTTTCAAAAGTTTTTATTGAGAGAGGGTAACTCTGGACCGGAGGGCACCTCTCTCGACTTGATGTTTGTTTCAGAAGTTTTTGTTTATGGCGAGAGAGGGTAACTCTTGTGTTGGAGGGCACCTCTCTCGACCTAGTGGTTGATGGGGAGTTTGTAAATTTTTATAGTGGGAGAAGGTAACTCTGGTTGGAGGGCATTTCTCCCGCGAGCTATTCAAATGTTGGAATAATATGAAAAGTGATTGGGAAAGTTGTTTCGATAAGTTGTATTGCCTGCTCTTTCTGCGAGTTAATATTCTTTTTTGAGTTTTTTAGGTGGGAGAGGGTAACTCTTGTGCTGGAGGGCACCTCTCCCGACCTCATGATTTACTGAAGGCTTGTAAGGGTGTTATGGCGCGGGAAAGGGTAATTCTGATACCTCTCCTGGCCAAGCGAGCTATTGCAAAAAGGGATTTTTTGTGAGAAAATGGTTAGTACATCTTTCTCGGTCAAATGGTTTGAGATGATTGTGTTTCTATGATTATCATGACGAGGAGAAGAGTAACTCTGGACTGGAGGGCACCTCTCTCGACCTGATAATCGATCAAGAGTTGTGTTTTTTATGTGATTTAAATTCACGGACTGGGGAGAGGGTAACTCTTGTATTGGAGGGCACCTCTCTCGCAGTAAGAGTGAAAATGATGGCAAGATGATGAAAACGCCGGAGGCTGAGGCGCAAAAGGCGATCCATGCGGAGGGGAAAGAAGGAGAAGATTTACTGAAGGACAAACCCTGTCAGAGTAAAAAATGATTTTTGGATGGACTCATGGACTTCGTGCCGCTAGAGAAACAGGAGGAGTTACGCATGTACTTAGGAAGCGAGTTGAGTACGGGGAAGGAAAAAGGCGGTTAAATCTCATAACGAGAAGGAGGAGGAATCAGCGGTTAAAAAGCTAGAGCGGGGCGAGAAATCTGTGTCGAAGAGATTGTCTCGTAAGAGGGGGCGAAGTACGCAGAGAAAGGGGGATGTTTCAAGTTCCACCTCATCTGTAGGCTCTCACACTGGGTTGTTTGATGTTTTATGCTTTTATGGTTATATGGTTATGGTGTTTTGAATAATTATTATCTCTGCRAGCTAARATGATTGTGTTTGCAGTATGAGATCTTGTGATGAGCGGGACATAGTAGTGTCTTACGGCAAGATTATATTTTGTGATAACTGACAGTACATAGATTAAATAACAGTGGATAAATTGTTCGTACAATAATTGCGAATTGAAAGGTGATTAGAAGTCCTAGAGAGCTTTTTCAATCGTAGAAGTCTCAACAGGGGGACTTGAATGAGCTGGCTCGGGTATGGGATTGATGGCAGGTTCTCGATCGGGCAATAGGTCGTCCAGGGGTGTCTTCAGCTCGGCATAGACCCCCGCGGCCAGGGCTGCTCGACTTTGACAGGACAACCACCACTTTGCATAGATGGATTGTGTCCAGTCGCCCTTGAAGTAGCTAAACGGAGTTAACTTGTTGATGATGGCCTCGATATCGGGGGTGTACGAGACGTTCAGCGCAGTGACCTCCTCCTTGATCATGTTCGCTGCACTGGAAACCCATTCAGTAGCTCCGCCAGCCATCAATCCAAAATAGATAGAGGATTTCTCGTATGCCCTGATGAGCTCCTGACGATACGCGTTGATGAATTTTCTGTCGGTCTCACTAATGAGGAAGGTTTGACGACCTTCAGATATATCTTTTTCGTAATTCATCTTGAGAAGTTCTGGGAGCCTTTGCTGATGGAGGGCGAGCTCTGCTGCAGTTCGGCTAAGCTCTTCTGTTTTTTGGCTTAGTTCGTTGTTCACATGAGAGGCCTCGTCCTTCAAATTGTTTATTTGGCTTCTGGAAATGGCTAGCTCTTCTTCACGGGCCTTCAGCAGGTGGAGTGTTCTATCCAAATCCCCTTGTGTTAGTGAGAGCTTTCGGGTTTGCTGTTCGGCTTGTGTGGTTAGCTCGTCAACGGTTTTCTGGAGGTCGCTCGCAGACGAACGATCTACGAATTCCGCCGAAAATTTAGCGAACAGAGGCTTCAGCTGCAATCATTACATTATGAGTTATGGAATGAGCTATAGAGTGAGTTATGGAGGTTAAGGGCAAGGATCTTTGGTCTATACCTGCTTGAGGGCGTGCTCGCTGAGAAGAGCTTCGACGTCGTCGGCGTCATCCAGCTTTGTTAACACTTTGCTCAAGCTAGACGCGCTAGTCGAAATTGGTGTCGGGCCCCTGCGGTGGCGACGTTTCTTCTGCTCCGGCGGGCTAGGGCTCCTCGCCGTTGGGGTTTTAGGAGCATCCTGGAGAGGACGTTTGCCTTTTTTTTTTGCCAGGTCGCTTGATTAATTGGACCTCTTCCTCGTTGGCTACTCCGAGCACCTGTCGTGTGGCCTCGTTTGTTTGGGTAGGAGCTGTGGATGAGGTAGGCTTTTCTTTTTCTTTTTCTTCTTCTGGGCGGATGGCAGCGCATGTCTTGATGAAGGTAACTGAAAGGTATAGAGGTTGTGTTAGAATTCAGTTTTTAAACACATGGTGAGTTGTAATTATGAAACCCAAAAAGCACCTACCGAATTCATCATCTGTGATGGCGCGGTCGGGTGCCACTGAGCGGGAGTCAATGCCCACGTAGCGGAACATGTCAGATCGGTTGGTGAGGAGTGTTATATCAAATGGGTGTTTGCTCCATTCTTTGAGCTGATCAGTGTATTTTTTATACAGACGAGGGCACTCTTTGGAAGTGGTTGGTTTATATTGTTTGGGAGTGCGATTTTTTAGCTCGGTTATGGCCATTCCTCAGAGTTATAGATAAAGAAAAAGTTCTTTCTCCACTCGGGAACTTTGTTGGGGGGGTTTGTAAGAAAGCGAGCTAACCCTGACCGGGTGGAGAGATAAAAAGAATTTTGTTGGTATTTTATTTGGAAGCAAAAGTGAAAGAAGCCTGGGTCAGGATTGGTATTGTAATATTCGCATAATAAGAGGTATCCTGATAGATACTTCATGGAGTTGGGGGTTAATTGTAAAGGTGAAATGTTATACAGGTTGGAGATTTCTATGTAGAAGGGGTGAGCTGGAAACCTAAACCCTGCTTCTAATAAGGTATCAAAAAGAGTGATATTGTTAGGTTCAGGTCGCAGGGGGCCTACGTGTGGCCCTTCGGGTAAGACCATCTTGGCAGTTTTAGGGAGATTGAGATTTCTCTTAAATTTCTCTAATTTGGAAGGATCGGGTAGTATCCAATAGTTGTGTTTGATCTCTTTGGTTGTGTGGGAAGAAGAAGKKAGGTCRMTGATGGATAGGGAAGRAKCTRCGGTCACAGGGTTCTCCCTAAAGTGTTCGCAAGGTGGAGGTTTGCTAGATATGGGTAGAGGGATACCCTTTGGAATGGGTGTAATGGCTAGTTATGAGGAGGACGGGATTTCGAGGAGATTGTTTTTCGAGGTTTGAGTTTCAGATAGGGCTATGGTTTGGTCTTGAAGCTCCGACCAGTTTACGTTACCCTCTGGCTCGTCGCGGAGGCCGGAGGATGGTAATAGGGGTTTTTTTTGCTTATTCTCGATTATAAATGGGTTTTTTGAGGGAACGGAATTAGGGGAGAGAATTGAATTTTGCGAATTATCGGTGGGGGATGCTGATACCATTGAAAAATAAAATATATTCAGGGGAAGAACAAAAACAGAACACATATATCTCATCAAATGCAACTATAGATCTAACAGTGTGATTAAAATTGTTATTTGAGAGGATTTGAGGGACTTACACATTTTTGACGAGCTGCAGGTCGTTGGTGAACAGTGTGATGGTATGAAATCTTTGAACGATCGTGAGTCCTTAATTTTTTTTGCAGAGCAGTAATGGTGTTTCCTTTATTTGAACTGGTGTAAAATGGTGAATGAAGAAGATGAGAGGGTTTTATATCGGGAGGCATAAAAGTGATGAGACAGATTGGAGCGGGCAATAATAGGGTTTCATTCGAGGAATGTTTTGGGCCTTTTATTTTGGGCCCACTATATTTATTATACTCCGAGAAAGTATTAGAGTGACACGTACCCGACATTGTGTCAGGCTGCATTTAATGTAGCATAAGTGAGATTGGATGTGAGAAAAGAAGCGTGTTTTGACTTTATAGTTTGCTTGTAATTACGATTTTGAGACTGGTTGTGGCTACAGTTCGATCGAGGAGTGGTATATTCAGGTCGCCCAGTGTAAAATCTTGAGATATAACTTGGGGACTTGTGCGTATGAGGTCGTTCAAAACGATAATGATAGTGTGATTGAGAAAATGAGCTCGGTGTGTTGACCTTTTGTAGGTCGCAGGTATGGTTAATGATCTATGATGAATTATTGATATTGTTGCTCGATGAGATCGAGCAGGGTAATTCTGAGATATGATTTTGTGAGGTAAAGCGATGGTTTGTGTGCATATGTTGTGTTTGTTTGATTTTATGTTCACATGTCCTACCTGATTTCGTTCCTTAATCAGCTAGAACATAGGGGACTAGGTGGTTTTCAGTCCCATGTTATATGGTTACAATTGGATTGTGTATGGTTTAACTGTTTTAATTTGGGAGACTGAGTGGTTTTCTTGGCGAGCTAACGAAATTGTTGTGGTTATAAGATGATGTTTAAGTAATGATTACGATTTGAGGTATGGAATGTTTTCTTGATCGACCTGTTTTAGGTCTTAAGAGTGGCTTATGATGTTTTGACTTTTTAAAAGCATATATTTTCTTATATTATTATGCCCGATTATAACTTCAAAGATGTAGAGGGAAGGCTGTATGGTTTTAGGTCGTCAAGTACGGAGTCTGGGGACTCGACTTGGGGATTCGCAGGTATGTCTTCTTGGGCGATGAGTGAGCTCAGCGAGATGATCTTTTTGAGGTCGCGATTTTATGTGGTCGTCATATATATAGTTGTGAACTTGGTCTGGGGACTCGTGGGTTGTCTCTCGAGTTGATCGTACGATCATAGAAAGAAGCGAGCTCGGTAAGCTGAACTTTTACAGTTTGCATGTACATTCTATAATTTACTGGGAAAGGATGAGTGTTATAGCTCGGTTTGTTGAGCTGTGTGATTTTGATGGGTGGTTTGGTAAGGTAAAATGATGATTTACTTATGTGTTTTATTATTGTTTTTGAGGTGATTGTATTGGGGCTGGAGAAGATAGCTAGGGCATCTCTCCCGACCAGACGAAATAGTGAGAGTTGTGATTGTATTGTGGCGGGAGAAGGTAACTTTGGACCGGAGGGCACTTCTCCCGACCACGTGATCTTGTGGAAAGTTTATGAGGTTGTGCTCTTGTAATTCTATTTTTACATGTCCTACCTGATTTTGTGCCTCAATCAGCTAGAACATGGGGGACTAGCTGATGCGAACCAAAATGTCCATACGTAATATTATGTGATGTATGTGGGTATTTGTGGAAAGCGACCTCATTTCTAGGAGAGGGTGTGCCTCCTGGAAGATGAGCGAGCTGTATTATGTCTCTGAGAAGTGAACGAGCTGAAGGCTTTTCCTTAAAAGTGGGCGAGTTGATGTGTCTGGAGTAGCGACCTGTAGTATGAGGATGAGTTCTCATATAGGGTCGTGATCTCTGGTAGGTTGGGCTGAGTATTTGAGCCTGATTAAGAGTTTAATATGTGTATGGGTCCTGGTGGGCTATATGCCCAGGCTTATTTCGGTAATATATTGAGAAGTTTCATGTTTATGGGAACTTATCATATGGGAAGAGTCCCAATTGAGAAAGAGTCATGGTATGAATGGAATTATGTTTATGAAAGGTAACCCTAGATAGTGGAGGGATTTCTCCTATCTCTATAAAAAGGGGCTTCTATCCCTTATTTTATGATCATTATCACGCCATTATTGTGATTTGTCGGCATTATTTACATAAAAGAGAGAGAGAGGAGTTTGTTTTTCGCTTATTAACTTAAGCGTCGGAGGGCCTTAACGGGCTCGAAATCCGGCCCGTTCTAGGCGTTGTTTTGCAGGATCGGTGAGGTCATTGTGACGATTGCGGAAGGTCTTGGAGGTCGCTGAGACGTATTTTATCATCAATTCAGGTCGCTGATCTCTATTTTGAGGTTAGTGCCCTCTTTATTTGGTAGTTCAACTTTTTGGACTTATCAACGAGATAAATCACCAGGATTTTATCCCTGTCAACATGAATATAGCATGTATATCTTTAAAACTTTAGTGCTTCTGTCCCGAAAAGCTCCATCCACTCACAAAATATTCTTCGCTCCATATTCATCTCTCATATGATCCACCATGAATGTACCCCTTTATGTTTTGGAGCTGAGATTCTGCTTTTCTACCACTGGCTTGGCTAACAATTTATGATGCTTGCTCTTCAAAGTTATAATTAAGTCTAAGAGGCGACCTCTTCTATGGGATTGCTGATCTCTTATAAGTTGGAATGGTGTTTACGCTTATAAATTAGGTCGGCTATGAGAGTTGGGTTTATGGTTATGGTATGGGCCCCGACGTGCTAGTATAGAAGGTGATAAGTCCAAAAAGTTGAACTACCAAATAAAGAGGGAACTAACCTCAAAATAGAGATCAGCGACTTGAATTGATGATTAAACTTGTTTCAGCGACCTCGAATATCCTCCACAATCGTCGCAGCGACCTCGCCGATCCTGCAAAACAACACCTAGAATGGGCCGGATTTCGAGCCCGTTAAGGCCCTCCGGCGCTTAAGTTAATAAGCGAAAAACACACTCCTCTCTCTCAATAATACGGTGAAATCACAATAATAGCATGATAATAATAAGAGACAAAAGCCCCTTTTATAGAGATAGGAGAAATCCTCCACTATCTAAGGTTTACCTTTCATAACCAGAATTCCATTCATACCGTGACTCTTTCACCGACTTTCAATTGGGATTCTTCCCATATGAGAAGTTTCCATAAACATAAAACTTCTTAATATATATTACCGAAATAAGCCTGGGCATATAGCCCACAAGGCCCATACACATATTAAACTCTTAATCAGGCTCAAATACTCAGCCCAACCTACCAGAGATCACGACCCTATATGAGAACTCATCCTCATACTACAGGTCGCTACTCCAGACACATCAACTCGCCCACTTTTAAGGAAAAGCCTTCAGCTCGTTCACCTCTCCAGGGCATAATATTGAGGAACAGCCTTCGGCTCGTTCACTTCTCAAAGACATAATACAGCTCGCCCATCTTCCAGGAGGCACACCCTCTCTAGAAATGAGGTCTCCTTCCACAAATACCAATATTTTGGTCCACATCAGCGAGCACGCCCTCAAGCAGGTATAGACCAAAGATCCTTGCCCTTAACCTCCATAACTCACTCTATAGCTCATTTCATAACTCATAATGTAATGATTGCAGCTGAAGCCTCTGTTTGCTAAATTTTCGACAGAATTCATAGCTCGTTTGTCTGCGAGCGACCTCCAGAAAACCATTGACGAGCTAACCACACAAGACGAACAGAAAACCCGAAAGCTCTCACTAACACAAGGGGATTTGGATAGAACACTCCACCTTCTGAAGGCCCGTGAAGAAGAGCTAGCCATTTCCAAAAGCCAAATAAAAAATTTGAAGGACGAGGCCTCTCATGTGAACAACGAACTAAGGCAAAAAACAGAAGATCTTAGCCGAACTGCAGCAGAGCTCGCCCTCCATCAGCAAAGGCTCCCAGAACTTCTCAAGATGAATTACGAAAAAGATATATCTGAAGGTCGTCAAACCTTCCTCATTAGTGAGACCGAYRRRAAATTCATCAACGCGTATCGTCAGGAGCTCATCAGGGCATACGAGAAATCCTCTATCTATTTTGGATTGATGGCTGGCGGAGCTACTGAATGGGTTTCCAGTGCAGCGAACATGATCAAGGAGGAGGTCACTGCGCTGAACGTCTCGTACACCCCCGATATCGAGGCCATCATCAACAAGTTAACTCCGTTTAGCTACTTCAAGGGCGACTGGACACAATCCATCTATGCAAAGTGGTGGTTGTCCTGTCAAAGTCGAGCAGCCCTGGCCGCGGGGGTCTATGCCGAGCTGAAGACACCCCTGGACGACCTATTGCCCGATCGAGAACCTGCCATCAATCCCATACCCGAGCCAGCTCATTCAAGTCCCCCTGTTGAGACTTCTACGATTGAAAAAGCTCTCTAGGACTTCTAATCACCTTTCAATTCGCAATTATTGTACGAACAATTTATCCACTGTTATTTAATCTATGTACTGTCAGTTATCACAAAATATAATCTTGCCGTAAGACACTACTATGTCCCGCTCATCACAAGATCTCATACTGCAAACACAATCATTTTAGCTCGCAGAGATAATAATTATTCAAAACACCATAACCATATAACCATAAAAGCATAAAACATCAAACAACCCAGTGTGAGAGCCTACAGATGAGGTGGAACTTGAAACATCCCCCTTTCTCTGCGTACTTCATCCCCTCTTACGAGACAATCTCTTCGACACAGATTTCTTGCCCCGCTCTAGCTTTTTAACCGCTGATTCCTCCTCCTTCTCGTTATGAGATTTACCGCCTTTCTCCTTCCCCGTACTCAGCTCGCTTGCTAAGTACCTGCGTAACTCCTCCTGTTTCTCTAGCCGCACGAAGTCCATGAGTCCATCCAAAAATCATTTTTTACCCTGACAAGGTTTGTCCTTCATTAAATCTTCTCCTTCTTTCCCCTCCGCATGGATCACCTATTTGCGCCTCAGCCTCCGGCGTTTTCATCTCTGCGTCTTCCGCCAATCCCTTCCCCTCACGCCTCCTGGGGGAAGGCGGTGGTCTATTACCGACGCCCTGGACAACTGGATCCACCTGAGGAGATGTTTTTCCATCCCTCGCTTCGTCTTTCTCATTAACGTCCGCCAGTCTATTATTCCTGTTCTTCTTGTTGTTCGATAGAGAACCGTATTGTAAAGTCCTCGGAATTATGCTGCTATCCCTCATGTCTTGTCTACGAAACTTCTCACGGCTTTCGCTCAAGGACTCGATGTCCCTCTTTCCCACAGATGGCGCCAATTTGATAAGTCCAAAAAGTTGAACTACCAAATAAAGAGGGCACTAACCTCAAAATAGAGATCAGTAACCTGAATTGATGATTAAACTTGTTTCAGCGACCTCGAATATCCTCCACAATCGTCGCAGCGACCTCGCCGATCCTGCAAAACAACGCCTAGAACGGGCCGGATTTTGAGCCCGTTAAGGCCCTCCGACGCTTAAGTTAATAAGTGAAAAACACACTCCTCTCTCTCAATAATACGGTGAAATCACAATAATAGCATGATAATAATAAGAGACAAAAGCCCCTTTTATAGATATAGGAGAAATCCTCCACTATCTAGGGTTACCTTTCATAACCAGAATTCCATTCATACCGTGACTCTTTCACCGACTTTCAATTGGGACTCTTCCCATATTATAAGTTTCCATAAACATAAAACTTCTTAATATATATTACCGAAATAAGCCTGGGCATATAGCCCACAAGGCCCATATACATATTAAACTTTCAATCAGGCTCAAACACTCAGCCCAACCCATCAGAGATCACGACCCTATATGAGAACTCATCCTCATACTACAGGTCGCTACTCCAGACACATCAGCTAGCCCACTTTTGAGGAACAGCCTTCGGCTCGTTCACCTCTCCAGGGCATAATATTGAGGAACAGCCTTCGGCTCGTTCACTTCTCAAAGACATAATACAGCTCGCCCATCTTCCAGGAGGCACACCCTTTTTGGAAATGAGGTCGCCTTCCACAAATACCCACATATATCACATAATATTACGTACGATTATTTTGGTCCACATCAGAAGGTATGGTATAGGCCTTGGCAAACTAAGGGTGTGGAATGGTTATTAGCCCATGATTATTATGGTAACTTAACAAAACACGAGGTTTCTAATAATTGTGGTAACTTAGCATACAAGAAAAACTAAATCTAAGTCGGTGGGTTGATTATGGTATTGTGGTATAGATAGGATACGGAAACTGTATATTAGGAACACGTCTATTGTCTATACAAAGAGGATACATACCTCACTTCTATTCTAAGTTGATTAATCCAACTTTTGAGCTCTCTTTTTCATCACATAAAGGTATTGACTTAAGTATCGAAGGGCCTACGCCAGGGTTGTTTGACTTAAATTTTGTTTTGTAGGTTGCTCAAGTCGGAAGGAGCATTTTGGAGTTCAGTGATATATCTTCTTGGTGAGATATTTTTTGCCGCATCAAGTGGCGCCGTTTGTGGGAATACGAGGGACAACAACTCCTTGGGCGAAAGATGTGATTATTGGTACAAAACAATCATGAATTCAAGGAACATAACACCATAAGTTTTGAAGTTTAGCTCGGAGGTGAGCCAAGATAAGAAAGAAGACCAAAGGGCGCAAACTGAAGGAGATAAAACTCCACGAGAGAATACAAAAGATCAACCGACCATGGATACACCACCACCACGGAAGGAGAGGGAGGAATGTACGAAGAAGGGAAACAAGAGTAATCCCCCCGAGATAATAAGGCAAAAGAAGATCAATATAGGGACCAAAGAATGGGAAGAATTATCGGAAGAGAGGACTTCTCACATTAATAAGGGCTTTATCCAAAAAATTGCTTAACGCAGTACCCATTGATAGTTTAGAGAAAATCATGACTATGGGGATGACAGCGACAAGGAGGCAGAGCTAGCCACTGGAGATGAAGAAGAAGAGTATAGGCTAGAGTCTAGGATTATTCAGAACAGTAAGAGCCCATTTGCATCCCATGTTATTTTAGTTAAAAAGAAGGACTCTACTTGGAGGTTATGTGTGGATTACAGGTATCTCAACCAACTAACAATTAAACATGATTACCCTATACCTGTGATAGATGAGTTACTAGATGAGCTACATGGAGCTAAGTATTTTTCCAAGATTGATTTAAGGTCAGGATACTTTCAAATTCTTATGAAGCCAGAACACAGGTTCCTCACAACCTTTAGAACTAACCATGGTCATTATGAGTTCTTGGTTATGCCTTTTGGGTTGTGCAATGCACCTGAAACCTCTCAGTCCCTAATGAACCAAGTTTTCAATTGATTACCTAAGGAAATCAGTTTTGGTGTTTTTTGATGACATTATGGTCTACAGTCAGGCCCTTGATGAACATAGGGAACACTTGAGGCAAGTATTACAAAAGCCGAGGGAGAACAAACTGTATGCTAAAAGAAGAAAGTGCAGATTTAGGGGGTTAGATATAGAGTACCTAGGCCATATAATTTCCCTTCAAGGAGTATCCACTAATCCAGATAAGATCAGTAGTATGGTTCAGTGGCCAGCATCTACTACTGTCAAGCAGCTAAGGGGGTTTTTGGGTCTGACTGGATAATGTAGGAAATTTGTGAAGGGTTATGGGGTGTTAAGCAGACCCCTTACTTTGCTATTGAAGAAGGGGAAGTTTGAATGGGGGGAACAGCAAGAGTTGGCTTTCAATAAGCTCAAAGATGCAATGGTAAGTGCCCAGTGTTGGCATTTCCTGATTTTAAGAAAACATTGTTTTGGAAACTGATGCCAGTGGCACTGGAGTTGGGGCTGTATTGATGCAAGAAGGGAGGCCTATATCCTACATGAGTAAAACATTATGCCCCAGGAATCAGGAACACTAAGTTTATGAAAGGGAATCTTTAGCAGTACTCATGGCAATACAAAGGTGGAAGCACTACTTGCAGGGTAATAGATTCATTAACTGATCAACAGGCATTGAGACACTTACTAGATCAGAAAAACATGACACCTACCCAACAAAGGTGGATCACCAAGCTCCTTGGTCTGGACTATGTGATTGAATACAAGAAGGGAAGTGACAATAGGGTAGCTGATGCATTGTCCAGAATAAATTCTTTAGAGGATTGCTGTGAGGCTATAACTACTGTAACTCTAACTAAGTACAACAAGTGGTGCAGAGTTATAAGGGAGATTTTTATATGTCAAAGATCATAGGGTCTAACACCATAGACCCTAAATCTTATCCTCAGTTCACCTTAAAAGAAGAATACTCAGATATAAGAACAGACTGGCAGTTGGGGCAGACAATGAATTAAGGCAGTCTATCCTCAGGGCTATGCACTCTTCTACTTTTGGGGGACACTCTGGTATACATAAAAATTATATGAGGCTTAAAAGTGTGTTCTATTGTCCAGGAATGAAGAAAGATGTAACTAGTTCAGTGCAAGGTTGTGAGGTGTGTAGGATGACTAAACCAGAGAATGGGGCCTACCCTGGTCTACTCTAGCCCTTACCTATTCTAGAAAAGGCTTGGAGCCACATTACTATCGACTTCATTAAGGTTTGCCTAAGTCCTATGGCATGAATGTGATATTAATGGTCATTGATAGATTCACTAAGTATGCACACTTCCTAACCTTATCCCATCCCTTTACAGCAATGGATGTGGCTCATACCTTCCTAGACACTGTTTATAATCTCCACGTCATGCCAGTTAGTATGGTAACTGACAGGGATAAGATATTCACTAGCCATTTCTGGAAAGATCTTTTCAAACTAATGGGGGTGAGATTGGACATGACATCAGCATACCATCCTCAATCAGATGGGCAAAGTGAGAGGTTGAATAAGAGTTTGGAGGGTTATCTAAGGTGCATGGTTCACAAAACCCCTAAACAATGATCTAAATGGATTCCGTTAGCTGAATTCTGGTACAATACTAACTTCCACACTAGTCTAAAGCTCACACCCTTCCAGGCACTCTATAGCTATCCTACCCCACTCTACAATTTATCTCCCTATTTAGACAATGACAACAAAGATGTGCAGATATGCATGCAAGAGAGGCAGTACATCACTGAGATAATCAGAGAGAATTTGACACAAGATCAACAAAGAATGAAGGCATATGCAGATAAACACAGAAAAGACAAATATTTTGAAGTAGGGGATTTTATTTTCCTCAAATTACAACCATTTCGACAAAATTCAGTGGTGGTTAGAAAGAATCTCAAACTTTCTGCTAGGTACTTTAAACCATACAAAATAATTGAAAAGATTGGAGAAGTTGCATACCGCTTAAAGCTACCGGAAGGGTCTAAGGTTCACCCGGTGTTCCATGTTTCTTTGCTCAAGGGACATGTACTTTATGGAGTACTTGTGTATAAGGATCCACCTCCAACTGGTCGATATGGTAGTTTTAAACTCCAGCCTTATGATGTGCTCGATTCGAGGGAGATAATCCGCCGGAGGGAGCCAGTGCCTCAGATACTAGTCCATTGGGATGACCACGAATCACCTGATGCCACTTGTGAGGATGTCGATTATATCCTCTGTAAGTTCCTGAATTTCGATCCTTGAGGACGAAGATCTCAAATTCCGGGGGATATTGTTTTGGGTCAAGATGTGATTTTGAAGAAGAAAAGTGAAAGGGTGAAGAACCTTAATCTGGGAGAAGAAAGTGCATGCAGTCGACCAATAAGGAAAGGGCACGTGGCGGGTGTGCTGGCAGCCAGGGCGTGGGAGGAAAATAATAAATGTAGAGATGGACATTTTGGTCATTTTCATTATATTGTTTTTATGATATTTTAATTAAAGCAAATAGCATCTTTATTAGTGGTCCCAATGTATGAGCTGTAGCAATTGCCTTATTTAAGCTAGAAATGAAGAAACGGAATGCATGCTTATGAAACAGATTCATTTTCTATCCCTCTTTTCTCTCTCCTCACCTACCTTCCTCTCCAAGTCTATTCCTGTTCCTTCATTTTATTCAAATAATAACCATTAAAATCTGCAGAAATTAAATAATTACAACAGGTGTATGAGCCAAGGACAACAATTAAGGTACATGTATTAGCTATTTTCTACAGGAGATGGCGGGCTCTGAAAGAGAGCTGAGTAGAAGGCATGGTTATTTCATTTGGATGGGTCGACTATGGTAAGAGAGATTTTAGATTTTGCGGTGAAGTTAGGGTTCAAAGCTTCAAATAATGAGGCTTAAAATGAGGCGTTAGTGCAAGGAGTTAAAATGGCAGGCGACTTGAGGGTGAGGCGGTGAAAGGCATATAAAGACTCCCAGATGGTATCTTGTTATTATGATGGGTCTTTTGAAGTGCGAGAAGAACGCATACAAGATTATTTGGGGGAACTTAAGCAAGTGGTGGCTCAATTCAAAGAACTCAAACTAAAACATATATCGCTAACTCAAAATATGAGGGTAGATCAGCTAACCAAGATGGCAGGAGCCTTGGGAGATTACAGCACAAGGACTGTTACTTTGACGGAACTACTTAATAGTAGTTTGGAGCAAGAAGGTGAGGTAATGGAGATAGAGGAAATGGAAGATTGGAAAGCAGCAATATGAGAGATCCTTAACAAAGCAGTAGAGGATAATACGCAATTATCCACTAAGAAAGTCAGGATAGCAGCTTGATTCAGTTTGATAAATGGGTACCTGTACAAGAGCTCGCACTTTAGGCCATATCTGAAGTGTTTATCACCGGAAGAAAGGTTAGAAGTGTTAGGAGAAATACATGAAGGATATTGTGGAGATCATGAAAAGAGCATGGCATTGGTTGGGATTGCCCTAAGAGTTGGATTGTTTTGTCCAAGAATGAAGGGGATGGCAAGCGATCTCATGATGACTTGCAAGAAATGTCAAATGCACACTCTGATAATCCATGTACCAGCAGAGGATATGATGGTGATGAGATCACCCTACCCATTTAAACAATGGGGGATTGATATCATAGGAGCGCTGTCAAGAACACCTTGCAAGAAGATGTACCTGGTTGTCGTGGTGGACAACTTCACAAAGTGCGTGGAGGCCAAAGTTGTGACCAACATAGTGATTAGCACATATTTATCCTTATTTTATAGTATTTTGTTCGTTTTTCTATTTGTTTTTGGTATTAGTTGGGTAGTTTAAGTTTAATTTCGTATTTTTATACTTCTAGCTTATTTTACCGTATTTTGATCGTAATTGATGAGAATAGGTGATTATTCGTTGTTTTTTACCTTAAAGCTAAGTAACCGGAAGAGTTCAGCACGTAAAAAAATAAAGTTTGAAGTTCAAGAGTAGAGAATGATCTTTCTAGTGAAAGAGTAGCAGAAAGATCGAGAAAATGAGACGTTCAGCAAGTAGCGTCAGTAGACGCGAGAGTCGACGCTACATCGACGCGACCCTGTCCACGATGGTCGACACTATGTCGGCGCTACGCCGACGCAACTCTCTATTGCATTGATCCATGACCGCATCAGTCAACGCCTCTGCCCAGTCAATGCGAATGCACCGGCAGCGTCGACGCCGAGCCTCTGTACTAGTCGGTCGACGAGAAGTCGACGCCCGCTACTGAAATGCGTTTTTAGGTTTTCTTGTGCTCCGAGACATGCAACAACTATAAATACCCTTCATATTTCGGATTTCCAGAGGACACACACCATCCTAGGGTATTTAGGCTTAGAATAAACATATTTCCACATCTCATAACCAGATTTCAAAATCAAGATCAAGGATCAAAGAACGACGAGTCCAAAGCTTCGATTTTACGTTCGTGATTCAATCTTCGTCCAAGATCAACGCTTTTAGCTCCGGAATAGCTGGAGAATTTTCTGCACCTAGTAGATCTAATAAGTTTTCTTATCCTTTTTATTGCTTTCTTAGTTTAATTCTTAGATCTTAAGCTTAGATAGTTAGATTTACTTTACGTTCTTGAATTGATTGATGAACTTTTTTTTGTTGAACAGTCAAATCAATTTACTTTCGGTTTTTAGTTAGTTTATGATTGAGTTTTGGATATTGAATTCATCAAGTTTATTTATGCGAATTGGTTTATGCTTTAATCCCCATTTTGAGTTGCTTCATGATAGTTGCTTATATTCATGTTTCTTAGATTCGTGTATGTTATTCATGAGAATTGATTAGGTTTGAATAATAAATCATCGATGCGTTTTATTACTAGGTTAATTATTTCTTAGTTCTTAAGTTTAAGTAATTTGATTTAGTCTAATTATTGCTTTTAAATTCTAGTTGGTAATTCAGTTAAAGTTAATTAGTTTATTTAGTTTAAATTTAATATTGCTTTAATCTTTAGTTTATAATTAAATCAAAAGCCCCCAAAGCCCCCAATTTATATGAATTATATGTTTAATTATGATTGAGAAAAAAATCTAAGAGACCGAACAGTTGTCCTCGAGAGATCGAGACGAGTCAACTTCCAACCCTACAAGCGCCCTCGTTCTCTTGTGAGTAATCTTGCGTGTTTTAAATTAAAATATCTTTAAAAGGGGTGCACAAGAGTTTGAATAAAAAGTTTAGCGCCGTTGTCGGGGAGAAGGGCGAGGCATATAACAACGATTGGATGAGGAAGGAGAAGAAATCGAAGGAGGATAACAACAAGAAATTCAATAGCATGTAGTTCGAGATTGGTCAATTAGTGTTGTATAATCATAAACGTAAGTTTGATCCGAAAGCCAATCTCAATTCAGCGTGGAGTGGACCATTTTTGATAAAGAGATGGATGAATATGGAGTATCCACTTTATACAATGAGAACAAAAGGTCAACCTTTCAGGTCCACAAGCACAGAATTAAACGATATGACGATAAAGGGCTGCCGATACGAGGTCGCAAGTTGGTGGAGTTTGGAGATCCACCGCACGTTTGGAATTAAACGAAAAATATAGCGTCGAGCAAGCAACGTTAAAAGTCGCGCTTATCGGGAGGCAACCCGAGCTTTCTGTATCCTTTTTTATTTTATTTCAGTTTATTTCATGTTTTATTTTTGTTTTTATATTTTTAGAACAGATGGAAGGACTCGAACGAGGAGAATTGATCAATCAAGCGAAGGAGAAATCGGTGCCAAGATGGAAATCGCGTAGCCCGATGCACAACCGACGCAAAATTTCCGCCCGCGTCGACGCCGAGACTTTCTCGTGTCGGTCGACTCAGAGTCGATGCACCTGCCAAGAAAAAGCTCTCTGTCGCGTCGATCTGGCTCACGTCGGTCGATGCTACGTCGACGCGAACCCAAACCCGGCCAAGAAGCATTTAAAACCATGGATTTTGACCCGCCGACCCAACCCATAACATTATGACCCGCGGCCTAAGTCCGGAATTGATTTATAATTCCTTGCAAAACCCTTCTCTTCTCACTTTTCCCCTTCTTTCTCAACTTACATCTTCAATCTTCTTACCTTATTCCATAATTTCTTTCTTTCTTCAAAAGTTTCTTTAACTCCAACGCCTAATTCACCGGAACAACTAGAAATTAACCAACATTACCCATCAATTCCACCTCCCATATTACATTCAAACTAGTTTCTCCAAAACGGGCTAAGTGGGTTTGGAGCAATTTTTCGGAAAAAGGTTCGTTTCGAGCAATCGTTGTCGAGGTACTTCGCTAGAACTCATTGATATATATATATATATATATATATATATATATATATATATATATATATATATATATATATATATATATATTATATATATATATATATATATATATATTTGTTGCTTGGTTGTATTGGGAAGGTTTTGGTTCAAGATTTACTCATGTTCATAGTTAGTTGAACACGCACGCCAAGTATTCAACAAAATTCCCCAAAGAACCAAAGTATTTTATTTTCAAGAATTTTCGCTCCCTTTCAACTTAGTTTCAATTCATAATGTCTCGGGCTGGGAAAAGCAAACATAATTCGGGGAAATACGGAGCACCATTTCCGATTTATGACAAAAACGAAGGCGAAATTCTCGAAAATATTCAAGGATGGGAATTCGCATTTGATTTGCACGTTTTTGTACATATTTTTCTTACCGTTTTTGTATCACGTTGCGTGTGTTTTGATTGCTTTTAGGTGTTTTAGGAGTTGAGTTGGCCGTTTTTCGTTATTTCTAGGTTTTCTTAGTTTTTGTACATTTTTTATTAGTTTTCGTAGTTTCTCACTCTTTCGTTTTTCTCTTGGCCGTAGGAAATCCAAGCGGGGCCCACGCTCGTTTGGGATCATATTCACTCGACTCGGGAATGGACAGACAAGAAAGGAAGCGCAACGGATGAGGTTTGATAAACCGGCATACGTGAAGAGAACGAGGAGTCGAGCCGAGTGCAGCAATCCAGTCGACCGACTGGAAGTTCAGTCGATCGACTGCCCTTCTAGTCGATCGACTGGAACTCCAAAATCGACTGGATTCCAGGGCTTCTGGCCGTTTTGACAGTGCAGTCGATCGACTACCGACATGACCGATCAACTGCCAGTCGATCGACTGCTTTACAGTCGATCGACTGAAAAGTAGTTTTTCACAACTTTTTGGACGACTTTGCCCCTGCGTGATGGATTAAAACACCAGACGTCATTTCACTCAGGACCAACTTGCAGCAGCCCTCTAGTTCAGGGGTCTTTCTCCCAAAAACACTTCTTCATATTTTCTTTTTCCATTTTAATTATGTATTAATTCTAGTAATTAGTTAATTAGCTTTAATTTAATTAAGTGTTAGATCTTCATTAGCTAGTTGTTGAAGCTTTTGTTCAGCATTTCTTTTGTGAAGAATCCTTCAAGTTTCCATTTCCATTTGAAGCTTTTGTGGGATCATACATTTGGTAATATCTTTCTCTAATATAGTTTTATTTTCATGTTATTTCTTTTAATCTTGTGTTGATGCTTGGATCATAGTTTAGTTGCTATTTTGATTATCAAAACTTCCATTTTCATTTTATAACTTTCTAGCTTTTGAACTTATGATTTTAAGTTGTTTAGTTGTTAGATCAATTTCCCAAGTTTTTAGAAGTTTTATAAGATCTTCCTATTTAAACCTTGAATTGTTGCTAAATTAATATTGTTGACTTTTTCAAATAAGCAAGACTTTAATTTTCCCTCCATTTTCCTTAATTTAAATTATAAGTTTTCTTATTTAACTAGTTTAGATTAATCGTTTTTTAAATAAGCTTTAATCTCCTTTTCACATTTTAATGTTTTCAAAACTTCTATTTCAATTTAAAGTTTAGTTATAAAAACCAAAACCAAATCAATGACTATCGCTCTCCTAGTTTAGATAAGTTTAGTTTCAACCGACGATAAGAGCAAATAAGAAACCGATAAGCCGATAGCATCCATCCTCGAGAGACACGGCTCGGAATCGCCGCCCTACAACCGGCTCCGTACTCTTGCGGAGACGGATTCTCAAATAGCGCATCGAGAATTCGTCGATGAAAAATTTGGCGCCGTTGCCGGGGATGGATTAAGGCCAATGGCGTTCTTAATTACTCTTATTGCTATTGTAAATAGTAGTTAGTTAATTGTTTTACATTCGATACGCGTAATCTTTTGTTGTTATTGTGTTTGCAAGGTAGGTGATCGCTCAGACAGGAGTTGACTCCATTCTTGCCGAACCCCGAGAGGTTGCGATGAGACGCACGAGCCGCAATTAGGCGAGACACGTCCGACGTCCTGTTACCTCCCTTACTATCACCAGTTTTAGAGGATCAAACAATGGCAACTCTATTCGAGAGCCCGATGTCGCCCGCCCACACTCAAGTCGATCAAAGGATGCCTCCGCCGCTTGATTGATCCGGCCGAGGATGGCAAACTACCGAGCTAGTTTGCCATACGACAACCCTTACATCCAAACTCCTGAATATCCAAATCCATACACCACTCCCAAATATGACGACCCGTATGCTTCGATCGGAAAATAATGGATCTACTCTTCCGATCATTATGACCCAAATCCTCCACATTCACCTCCATTTTCATATCCCCATAACCCGAGCATAGATCCGTATTCACCGACTTGTGATCCTTTTGATCCGGGTTTTGACGATCCATATGTTCCACTCGCCCTTCCTTTTTCTTACCCCCATTTTGACTCGTATGCTCCATCGATCTATGATTCTGATTCTTCAAGCTACGATTCTTACAATCTACCCACCTCGAGCTCGTATACTCCAAGCGATGACCCTTATACCTCACTCTTTCAAGATTCGTCTACGTCCCAACTCCCGGACGTGGAGTCTCTCTTAGCGGAGCTCGCGGAATGCCTCGCTCACATGGAGACTCACGCTAAGCAAATCGCCAATGACGTGGATGAGCTTAAGAAACCGTGCCTTGACGAGATGCCCGTCTTTGATGTGGTGGTGCCCACGGTCGTTGATGGAAATTCGAGATTTGACGATCTTTCGAAAGAGGAGCGCTATGAGGTGGATTTAGAGGAAGAGGAGAATGGGTCAGAAGACAACGTAACCCCTCTCGGGTATTGTGAAGAGGTTGTAGTGGAAAGTGAGGGGGTGTTATCTTGGAGGTCTCCGATGGCACTTGGATTGTCGAGCTTACCTGCTTTAGGCGAGGAAGATGTAGTTGTGCCCGTCTTGGAGGATGTGGAGTTGATCGAGCCTCTTTTTCCACCACCCGACGCTTTATAACTACTTGAACAAGAGGAGGTGGAAGAGGACGAGGAAGATGTGCGGTGTCCTACTCTCTCGTGCCCGACTACGACTATTTCTAAATTCCAGAGAGAGGAGATGACGGTCGGGGAGATGGAGAAATACGTCGACCCATTTTGGGATGATCATGTTTGGGTGGTCGACTACTCACCCTTATGACCACCGAAGCAAGCCCACGTTCTTGATGTCTCGATCTTCCGGCTTGCCCAACGCACCCGCCTTGGTGATTTTGATCACCCGGTGTGTCTACTCGAGAACACCAAGGCGTGGCATGATCGTCACCTCTTCTTGGATCCTGGATAACGTTTTTGTATAACCGTCGAGAGAACGACGTTAACCAAATGCGCTCCATGGGAGGCAACCAACGACCTTCTAACCCTTTCTTGTTTTTCTTTTAAGTTTGTGTACATTCTAACCTTAAGCAGTGTTAATTTGAGTTTTTGGGTTTGTGTAGGTTCAAGTCCTGGAGTTTTGGGAGAAAAGAGGATCGGAAATGGAGGTAGGCTGCTGGAATGCAGTCGATCGACTGGTTACCTAGTCGATCGACTGGTATGTAGTCGATCGACTGCCCAATCGAACCATTATTCTAGGTACTTCGCTTGAACGATCTCTTGGGGAACTTGGTTATTGCTTGGTTGCGTTTTTGGGTAGGATTTGGGAGCCATTTTTGTTTGATTTCATCATCAAAAAGCTTGCCCACCAAGTGTTCGACGAAATGCCCCAGTGAGCATTTGATTTGAATTTTTCTCGTTTTTCCGTTGATTCTTCGTTCCTTTCGATTTTTGGAACCCTCCACTACAAATCCGTCTACTTTCATTCCTATTTCCTCTTCTACCATGAATGGCCACTCCGATGATGACATTTTCAATGAGCCCCAAAACCCCAATATCGCCGGATTTTACGGTGCCCCCTTCCCCATCTACTCCACATACGAGGGGGAGCTTTTTAAAAATCTATCCCAGCGACATTTCGCTACCCCGCGCTTCATCAATATCGAGCGTTTAGATGAGTGGATGGCGAACGGGGACTTTGACGGGTTTGGCACCCGACTGCTCCATTTCATCGATGCAATGAACGACCGATTGTTCACGTCTTTCCGGGCACCGACTTATCGGGAGCTAGTGCTCGAATTCTTCACCACATACCAAGAAACCGACGACGGGGGTGTTAATGTCCGTTTTGGGGGAATTGAGCACCGGATCGATCAAGGGGTGCTCCAAGAGGTGCTCGGGCTTAATTGCCAACAGTTTTCTTCCACGCGGCTGCACGGTTTTAGTCCGGAGGAATTTTGGGGAAGCATCACGGGTGGATGTGGTACCCGGGATCGTTACTCAGCCTCGGCAATCACCGACTTAGCACTACTCGGGGCCTACAAGTTCTTTGCCCACGTCCTGATGGGCAAACATGAGAGCACTAACCTCACTCAGCACAAGCTTTACGTGCTTTGGTGCCTATGCAATGGACATCAAGTCCCATTTTTCCAGTTTATCCGTGGACAGATTCGAGGGATTCGGAAGATGAGGGGAGGAAGCATTGCCCGAGTCGGCATGGGGCCGATGATCACCATTCTTCCCCGCTACTTCGGGTTTGAAGTCGAGGCGGCCAACATGGGAAGGGTCGATCTTATGGAGTTGGCGTTCAAAATGCCGAGAGTCCCAGCGAACCCGGCGAACCCAAATCCTAGACGCCAACACCACCGGGAGAATGAACAAGGCGAGGCCGGCGACATCCCGAACACCGGTTCGGGCGTGCATTTTGGAGCGAGCACGAGCCAAGCAGTAATCCCGCAGTACGGAGGTCCGAGCACCGGCTCGGGTCACGAGATGGGTTGGAACGACTTCGAACAGGTCGTGTTTTCCCACTTCGACCAGCTCAACACCCGTTTCGACCGGCTCGACAAGGGGCAGGCAAGGAACGACCAAGCTTTTCGCGGCCTCCATAGCCGGCTCCTTTTGGTCGAGAGTCGGATGCATCGGTTCGAGGATGACAACGACGATGACGGCAACGAGGGCGGAAACGACGAGGAGGACGAGGAAGAGGAAGATGAGGACGCGAACCTCCGTGCCCGACATAGGAGACGTCGTTAAATCTCCTAGATTATCCTTTGTTTATTTTATTTGTTTATTGTTTTTTTGTCTTATTTTATTTATCTTTCGATTATGTTCTTTTATTTCTCGTCTCAACTCTTGTAAAAATAAAAATAATAATAATAATAAAATAAATAAAAACAAAATAAAAAAATAATAAAATCCTTTTTATTGCTTTCGTTTTTGTATATAGTTTAATTTTATTTCATTTGAATATATTCTCAAAATTTAAAATAAATTTGAAAAATAAAATCCAAACAAATTAGAAAATTTAAAAACTCAAAAATATTTTCGTTTTTGTAAATAGGTTGTTTTTGTGCAAATTCTCCACCTTGCCTTACCTTGTAGATAGCTTGTTGCTTGACTCGACTCCCGGCGACGACATTGACACAACCACGATGACACAAGCTCGGACATAGGGGCGTTCTCTTTTCCCTACACCTTTTTACTGCTTTTCTTAGCTTAAATACGCAATGAGGACATTGCTAGGTTTTAAGTGTGGGGTGGTTAGAGTTCGTCCTAGGTTTTTAATTTTGTCGAATGCTTGCTTGTGTTAATTTGAGTAACATGTGTGCTATTATTGCTTGGACCCTTGGCGAAGTGACGCGGTTTTGATGATTTGTGAGGGTGTTTAGTTTTTCGATCGAATATAGTGGACTTAGGTGGTTTAACTTGTTGGGATCTCCATTCGGTTTTAGATTCGTGCTATTCGTGTGCTCGTTTAGAACTAGTGCCTCGACTAGCCCTCATCATCAAACACTCTCTATAGGTTTTTGTTTTGTAATTTGGAGTCGTCAATTGCTCCACGTGCTCGATCGAGAATTTTGTGAGTTGCTAGTAGCAACGAATGATCGGAGTCGTTGAAAGCTTCGTATTTTCATTTTTATTTGCAATTTAAGTACCTTACGTCTATGGTACCAAAAGAAAAAGAAAAAGAAAAGGAATAAAAAAAAAAGAAAGAAAAAGAGACGAATAAACAAGGATACGTTATAAATCCTTGAAGTTGTTGAGTAGCACGTTTTTCCCTTTTTCCGGTTTTTAGTATATTTGTAAAGAGATGTGTAAATGATCTTGGCTAGTAGGGAGCCGATTAATGGTTAGAGCGTAGATAGACCTTAGCCGGGACAAGGACGGGGGGGCCGACTTGGTGAATTGCTTAAGTTCTTTTAGGGTTCGGAAGTCGATCTAAATTTCCTTAACAAAGCACATTGTCGTCCTTTTAGCCGAAGCTAACAAGAAACGTAGCGTACATCGTCTCTATTTAACTTTTGTGCATTAGTTAGGATTGGTCGGGGGTAGTTTTGTGATTTTACGTTAGTTTTGCTTGAGGACAAGCAACCGTTCTAAGTGTGGGGTGGTTGATTTGCACGTTTTTGTACATATTTTTCTTACCGTTTTTGTATCACGTTGCGTATGTTTTGCCTGCTTTTAGGTATTTTAGGAGTCGAGTTGGCCGTTTTTCATTATTTCTTAGTTTTCTTAGTTTTTGTACGTTTTTTATTAGTTTTCGTAGTTTTTCACTCTTTCATTTTTCTCTTGGCCGTAGGACGTCCAAGCGGGTCCCACGCTCATTTGGGATCATTTTCACTCGACTCGGGAATGGACGGACAAGCAAGGAAGCACAACGGACGAGGTTCGATAAACCGGCAGACGTGAAGAGAACGAGGAATCGAGCCGGGTGCAGCAATCCAGTCGACCGACTGGAAGTTCGGTCGATCGACTGCCCTTCTAGTCGATCGACTGGAACTCCAAAATCGATTGGATTCCAGGGCTTCTGGCCGTTTTGACAGTGCAGTCGATCGACTGCCGACATGACCGATCGACTGCCAGTCGATCGACTGAAAAGTAGTTTTTCACTACTTTTTGGACGACTTTGCCCCTGCGTGATGGATTAAAACACCAGACGTCATTTCACTCAGGACCAACTTGCAGCAGCCCTCTAGTTCAGGGGTCTTTCTCCCAAAAACACTTCTTCATATTTTCTTTTTCCATTTTAATTATGTATTAATTCTAGTAATTAGTTAATTAGCTTTAATTTAATTAAGTGTTAGATCTTCATTAGCTAGTTGTTGAAGCTTTTGTTCAGCATTTCTTTTGTGAAGAATCCTTCAAGTTTCCATTTCCATTTGAAGCTTTTGTGGGATCATACATTTGGTAATATCTTTCTCTAATATAGTTTTATTTTTATGTTATTTCTTTTAATCTTGTGTTGATGCTTGGATCATAGTTTAGTTGCTATTTTGATTATCAAAACTTCCATTTTCATTTTATAACTTTCTAGCTTTTGAACTTATGATTTTAAGTTGTTTAGTTGTTAGATCAATTTCCCAAGTTTTTAGAAGTTTTTATAAGATCTTCCTATTTAAACCTTGAATTGTTGCTAAATTAATATTGTTGACTTTTTCAAATAAGCAAGACTTTAATTTTCCCTCCATTTTTCTTAATTTAAATTATAAGTTTTCTTCTTTAACTAGTTTAGATTAATCGTTTTTAAATAAGCTTTAATCTCCTTTTCACATTTTAATGTTTTCAAAACTTCTATTTCAATTTAAAGTTTAGTTATAAAAACCAAAACCAAATCAATGACTATCGCTTTCCTAGTTTAGATAAGTTTAGTTTCAACTGACGATAAGAGCAAATAAGAAACCGATAAGCCGATAGCATCTATCCTCGAGAGACACGACTCAGGAAGAACTCGCCGCCCTACAACCGGCTCCGTACTCTTGCGGAGACGTATTCTCAAATAGCACGTCGAGAATTCATCGATCAGCATCCCATCGAGTTATTAACGTTGAAGAAATTGAGGAGCAAGCGTTAGAAGTCTCGGAGCATCATGCCGATCTTTCCCGATACGTTAATGGCCTCGGTTGTGGTTACTTTGCTCGGATGAACCTTCCCGGTTTTCGCGAGCTAATGCTCTAGTTTTTCGCAACCTTAAAGATTCGCAATGACGAGATGTTTACTTGTTGTCTAGGTGGAAACGAAATCTATATGGACGAAGAGACTTTTGGCAATATTTTTGGTTTCCCGAACGAAGGGGACCACCCGATTGGCGTCCAAGGTTTCGACTTAGCATTATCTTGGGGGATGATAACCGGGGGCAACACGGGAGATTGCAAGCGACTCCTGTGCTCAAAAGTTCAATATGATGCCCTCTACGTAACTTACAAAATCCTAGCCCACATCGTCTTATGTAAAAACGAGGCCACGTACGCGACCAAGACCGAGTTATTTGTTCTTCAATGTATTATTAACAGTCGTCGACCCTGGCTTTACCCATTCATTTTGAGCGGACTTTACAATGTTTCGAAGGGTACGCTGGGAAATAAATCGCCACTTCTCTCCTTCGCAACTTACATTACCGGCCTAGCCCGTCACTTCGGGTTCGATCCGGCCGAACACGGATTTCGACCACTCGGGACATCTCCACTTTCTTTGACACGAGCCCCTACACCCCTGGTGAGATCCACTACACATGGAGGATCCTCATCTCGACCTAGCGACGAGGTTGGCGACACGATGTTAGAGCAAGCCCCACGTACCAATTCGGGTTCGAGTTCTGATTGGGGTAATTTTTTCGAGGATAACCGAGCATTCCAGTTGAAGATGTTCGACAAGCTCCAACTAATCGACACAAGATAGACAAGAATCACGATCAAAACCGACAGAACTTGAGGAAGATGCGAGCTCGTATTTCAAGACTCGAGGAGCGATTTGAGGCAGCGTTCCCTCAACCCAGTATGGACGTCGATGAAGTTCCCGAGGATGATGGGTCCCGTGAGTTCTGATATCTTTGTATCGTTATTTTTTTAAAATAAAAAATGTTAGTTTCTTTCCTTTGGTTTTATTTATTTTGTTTTTCTCAAGACATTTCATATCGCGTACATTGAAGCGAGGGCCAATTGCACAAATCAACGAGTAGGGGCTCGACCTTCTACATTTTCAGGGATGTTTCCTTTCCTTCCTCTTTTTGATTTTTGGATGTATTTGTGGCAATCAGGAGATTGCCGGGATTTTAGAGAGGGGGTGGTCGAGTGTGAATTTTATTACTTAATTGTGTAACTTTTAATATTTGGCCTGTAATAATTAAATATTTAAACGTGATTAATTGCTATTTCTGCGCTATATTGTGTTTATATGGCTTGCATGTCGAAGTTAATTAAGTATGATTTGATGTTTTTGTCTTTGAGCGTGGATAAGTGCATAAAATTTTAAAAATTATTATTTATATATTATAAAATGGTACTTGGACGCAATGGATTTCGCAAAACCTTAAGAGCATCGTCAATTCAAAACTTTTCGTGCAAAAGCAAGTGAGTAGCCTGAGTGATTATCATCATTGCATGTACTTGAATAAGTTTCAGTTTTGATATCTCTTTGAAACCGCTGTATATAGTTGACTTTGAAAATGACGTTAAGGCACAGCAAAAACCCTATTCCGGCCATATCCATATATTTTTAGCCACTATAAATTCCGAATGAGCCAATCATAGCTAAATTATCCATGTCTATAGCCCTGAGTGATATTATTGATTCGACCCCTACTAACCCATTCAAAGCGTGGGGTAGGAGTTCGTCATTTTTTGTTTTATTGATTATTAGAATTTTGGAAATTTTATTAGGGATTTATGAATTTTTGTAATTAAGGACCACCATCCGAAAATAATAAAAAAAGAAAATAAAAGAGAAAAAAAATGCCCCATAAAAATTATAATAAGAGGGAAATAAAAAAAAAAGAAGAAAAAGAAGGATGGTGAGTCTAGTTGAATTATGTTAGTCATTGCCTACGCGCTAATGAAGGCAAATGTTTTATTATTTAATTTCTTATGAAGCCTAATGTTTAAGAGGTAACGAATTGTGTTGAATAAGAAGTACATTATAAGCTTCAATTGTGTTTATGTGGTTTGAGCTACAAGTCGGTTTTAGAGTATCGAGTTGAGAAATAACATAAGTTAAAGGCTACGTTATGAGTGCTTAGTGACGTGATTTTATTTTTGAACGAGGTGAAGCACATTTCTTCGTGATTAGAATAGTTTGGTGAGTTATTGATCATGTTAGATCATTAGTTAGCCACACGATTTATGTATTCCATACCCCTACGAAAGAGCCTTACATTACAACCCCAAAAGATATTTTCCTATTCTTAGTTTGATAACACACTTAATTTGCGATTTAAAAGAGATTGATTTCCCGTTCTTTTTTTTTTTACTTGCATTTGTGTGATTTGAGTGTATACACGTCCCATGCAGCAATGCTTGAGTGCTTTTGATCAAACACCCACATATATATTTCCCTTTTGAGAGGATGCATGAATTTGATTTTGGAGCGACAATGTAATAAAAGTAGAGTGTTTGAAGTTGCGTGACGTATATCTATATTTTCAAGATTATGTATGTAGCACGACACGACTCATTGCTTGAGCTTATTTTCTTTCTTGTTATACTTTGAATCTAACGTCTGTTCGAGGACGAACAAACCAATTAAGCGTGGGGTAGTTGATTAGAACATATTTGTCCTTATTTTATTAGTATTTTGGTTCGTTTTTCTATTTGTTTTTGGTATAAGTTGGATGACTTAATCTTAATTCAGTATTTTTATACTTCCATCTTATTTTACCGTATTTTGATCATAATTGATGAGAATAGGTGATTATTCGTTGTTTTTCAGCTTACAACTAAGTAACTTGAAGAGTTCAGCGCTTAAAAAGATGAAGTTTGATGTTCAAGAGTGGAGAACGAGCTTTCCGGTGAAAGAGTAGCAAAAAGATCGAGAAAATGAGACGTTCAGCAAGTAGCGTCGGTCGACGCGAGAGTCGACGCTACGTCGACGCGACCCTACCCACGACGATCGACACTATGTCGACCCTACGCCGATGCAACTCTCTTTTGCGTCGATCCATGACCGCGTCAGTCGACGCCTCTTCCTAGTCGACGCGAGCGCACCGACAGCGTCGATGCGAAGTCGACGCGAGCGCACCGACAGCGTCGACGCGAAGTCGACGCCCACTGCTGAAACACGTTTTAGGTTTTCTTGTGCTCCAAGACATGCAATAACTATAAATACAATTCATATTTTGAATTTTTAGAAGACACACGCCATCCCAGGGTATTTAGGCTTAGAATAAACATATTTCCACATCTCATAACAAGATTTCAAGATCAAGATCAAGGATCGAAGAACGACGAGTCCAAAGCTTCAATTTTACATTCGTGATTCAATCTTCGTCCAGGACCAATGCTTTAACTCCGGAATAGCTGGAGGATTTTCTGCAACTAGTAGATTTAATAAGTTTTCTTATCTTTTTTATTGCTTTCTTAATTTAATTCTTAGATCTTAAGCTTAGATAGTTAGTTTTACTTCACGTTCTTGAATTGATTGATGAAATTTGGTTTGTTGAACAATCAAATCAATTTACTTTCAGTTTTTAGTTAGTTTATGATTGAGTTTTGGATATTGAATTCATCAAGTTTATTTATGCGAATTGGTTTATGCTTTAATCCCCGTTTTGAGTTGCTTCATGACAGTTGCTTATATCTATGTTTCTTAGATTTGTTTATTTTATTCATGAGAATTGATTAGGTTTGAATAATAAATCATCGCTGCGTTTTATTACTAGGTTAGTTATTTCTTAGTTCTTAGGTTTAAGTAATTTGATTTAGTTTAATTATTCTTTTAAATTCTAGTTGGTAATTTAGTTAAAGTTAATTAGTTTAAATTTAATATTGCTTTAATCCTTAGTTTAGAATTAAATCAAAACCCCCCAAACCCCCCAATTTGTATGAATTATATGTTTAATTGTGATTGAGAAAAACATCTAAGAGACCGAACAGTTGCCCTCGAGAGATCGACACGAGTCAACTTCCCACCCTACAAGTGCCCTCATTCTCTTGCGAGTAAGCTTGCGTGTTTTAGGTTAAAATATTTTTAAAAGGGGTGCACAAAAGTTTGAATCACATAGCCAAGCAGGTGATGATGGATTTTATTTTTAACAGTATTTTTTGCAGGTATGGAATACCACGATGGCTAGTCTCAAAAAATAGCACGTAATATAATGGGCGCATGATGCAGGAATGGTGCAAGAGAATGGAGATGAAGTAGAAATTCGCTTCATTAGCACATACCCAGGATAATGGACAGGTTAGATTGCTAATGGGATTATAATGCAGGGAATAAAGTTGATGATGAAAAAATAGGAGGATTATGGTTTAAAGAACTGTCATCGGTTCTTTGGGCTTATCGGATAACACCGCAAACTACAACAAGGGAGTCACCTTTTAGCCTAGTTTATGGCACGGAGGCTGTCATTCTGGTAAAAACAGTAAGGGGGATCACATCGCGTAATTGCTTTCAACCTAGAAGAGAATAAAAGGTTGACCAGAGGAGCCTTGGAGGTAATTAATGAAATAAGAGATAAGGCAGTAGAAAGAGTAGAAAGGTACAAGCAGAGAATCCAGGCAACACATAATCAAAAGGGGAAAAAAAAGAAAATTTTAGGTGGCGACCTGATACGGAGGCGTGCCGATGCGATATACACTAATGGTAAAATGGATCCAAACTGGGTAGGACCATTCAAGGTGATCAAAGTGCTGAAAGGGGGATCATATGTCTTAGAAGATGATGAAGGTAAGGCAGTGCCGAGGATATATATGACATGGTAACAATTATGATTATATATTTCTTTACCCGATTCTTATTTAAGTCAGAAGGAGATTAATAAAATAGAGATTATTGTTATGGAACTAAGAGTTGACACATTTTATTGTTTTATGGTGTTATGGTTATGGGCTGACGCTTGTTTAGATCAGTAATGATTTTATGGTTTTATGGTTTCTGGGCTAACACTTGTTTAGGTTGGTGATGGTTTTATGGTTTTATGGTTATGGGCTGATGCTTTTTTAGGTCGGTGATGGTTTTTATAGTTATTGGCTAAGCTTGTTTAGGTCAGTGATGGTTTTATGGGTTAATGGCTTTATGGTTTTATGGGATGATGTTTGTTTAGGTCGGCAATGGTTTTAGGGTTAGTGGGTTGACGCTTGTTTAGCTCAGCAACGATTTATGGTTAATAGTTATGGGTCGATGCTTAAGTGATACTTTATGGGTTTTAATTATATGGTTTCATGTTGTGGTTTTAGGATTTGAGGGATTGTAATTTTAATCCACTACTTTTTTTAAGTGGGAAAGGAGTGTGTGGTTTGTGTCATAGTTCTTTTAAGTTAGTTTAATAATTTCATGGTTGAAAGTTACAAGTTTTAAATGGGTTTAATGGTTGCGGGTTTTTATACTTGTGATGGGTCTCATGGTTGCAGGTTTTTATACTTATGATAGGTTTGATGGTCGCTGGTTTTTAAGGTTAATAGGCACAAACTTTTATATATATGATATGATTTTATAATTAGGGAGGAGTTAAGGTTATGGATGTCAATGTAGGAAAGATACTTAAGCAGGGAAGAATAAAGACACATTGCATAAGATCAAAGGGGAGTTCAGAATTTTCATCAAATTCAAAGTTTACAAAATAAATTCAGGGGCAGCTAGAGGAACTTGAGGAAAGAACTCGTCTAAGGAACCTCGAAACCTAGTTGAGCTGAGACAACTGCTTGAGCTACACATTTATCCCACTAGATGGATTTCTTGAGCCGAGATTTTTCAAAATCCACATAGAAGTTTAGGCTGGCATCTTGGATTTGTTCATTGGATCACTCGATAGCAGTCCTGAAGTATAGCTTGGGACCTTTACTCACCTTCTGGAGGAAAGTAGTAGTTTGGGTGTAATTCAATGTCAGGCTAATCCTATAGGCGTCAGGAAACCGTTAATCTATGGCACTCTTCAGGAAGGTACGATGGTCCTCCTCTCAGTATTGACCTTCATTGTTTCCGCGAGCATGTCCCTCTTCAACACCCTAAGCATGATTTCTTTTTCTTTCCTCTGAAACTCAACTTGCAGACTTTCTAGATCTTTTTGGTGGCTCTCCTTAACTCTGTGGAGATCGACTTTTGTTAAAGTAATCTTTGAGTTCTATGTCTATATTTGGCATCACATGGCATCTAGTTATTCTTCCTGAGTCGTTATCTATCGTCGGGCCTCTTCCAGGTTGCCCTAAGTTAGAGAGAGCTGCTCGGTCTGCTTGTTTGATTGGTGTGCCAACTCGCTATCCATCTTATTCCATTTATGTAGCAATATCTTTTCGTTATTGGCAGCTACCAAGTGGCTAGACAAAGAGGCAAGGATAGGTTCCACCTGCATCCAGATATACATAAATTAGAAGTTTTTAAAGTGGAGTTAGTGAAGGTGTATAGGGGAAGATTGTTACTAGTGCAAAGTGTTGTGACATCAAGGCCACCTGATCAGGGATGCAAAGGGTTGCTAAAAATTTCTTGTCTGGCATAAGCATCCTACCTTACGTGAATGGTTGATACTGATCCACATCATCAAAGTATCCGAGCTTCGTGCTCCTTGAGCACATCGGTGATTGGGACGTAGAGAAGATGTAGGTTGCGAATTAATAAGGGCGACTTCATGCTCAGAAATAGAATAGGATGGTTGGGCTCGAGATCGACTACGAGTCATTTTCTTTTTCTTACCCCTACCCACAACAGTTCTTCTATGCAACTATCATCTATTGTGCCGACGATCTCAACTACTTGGTGGTCTGGCATAGGAGCGAACTCCACTTCTTTCTCGACGTTTATAGCCTCGGCTATTGATGTCTCAGCAGGGGTTGAGCTAGGATGTTGAATAGCATCATCATCTTCTGAGCTGGAAGATCTGTTGAACACAAACTTTTCTACAAAATAAAGGATGGTTAGTATCATTATAATATGAGTTTGTGAGAATAAAAGATCTATGGGATGTTGACATACTAAACTCAGACTCCGATATTGGTTTGAGAGGTCGATGGCTGAGACATAAAAAGGTGTTTACCATTTCAGATATGGTAAGTTGTACTACATCATAGGGACATTTGTTCCATTTAGTGATCTGATCCAAGTATTTTTTATGGGTGGCATAAGGGATTTTCTTTACGGTTATGGGTATTTGAGGAAGGGTTACCTTCTTCCATTGGGTTAGGAAAGGCCAGTGTTCAAATGTGCGAAGAAAAAATAATTTAGCTCGCCATTCGTGAACTTTGGAAGAAGGTTTTACAAGGAATCGGGCTACATTGCGAGAGGAAAGGTAGAAGGTGCCTTTCTGGTTTTTTAGCTGATAGCAGAAATAGAAGAAATATACATTAGACTTTAATTTATAGAATAAACATAAGATTAAGAAGCCGGTAATGAAGTGGATAGAATTAGTGGCCATTTTGAAGTGGGGGACTTTATATTTTACGGCTAAAATGACCATAAAGGGTTGCATGGAGAATTTAATCCCTACATCAATGTGGTACTTCCAAAACGATAATATGGGAAAATGGGAGGTTATTGGCATCATTTTTACCGGCCCCGGGAAGGAATGGGTGCATAGTGTTTGGAAGATAGAGGTTTTGTATAAATACTGGGAGAAGTTCAGGATTAGGAAGGATCGAAGGGTTTTCTATAGTAACCCCAGTGCTCTGAGGTAGAGGAGGTAGGTCGGCATGAGAAAAAGGGTGAACGATAGTTATAGGGTTGGCTTGGTAACATTCTAGGTCAGTAGATGAGGGAAGGGTTTGTGATTGAGGTATGGGGATGGCTTTGGGAATCTCCACGGTCAGTATCCGGGTAGGGGTTTTAGCTCAGCCCAGATTATGCTTCCTTTTAGCACATCTACAAGACCATCAGGTGGTCACCCTGAGTTTTTTCTACTATTTTCCTAACGAGGGGGACCTCAGTGGATTCTCTCTCAGATAAAGTATTTGGAGTAGGAGTAAGGTCTATAGGGGAGTTAAAGTTTGGGTTTTATGAATTGGAATCAGAAGATGCTAAAACACAAAACAAGAAAATAAAAAAATGGAAAGGAAATACATTCAGTATGCAGTAGATTAAGTCGGAGAAATTAAATAAAATTAAATCGAATGAGAGGGAATTACCCATGGTATTGCAGATTAGAAGGATCACCAAGCTTGTTGCTAGATCAGATGGTTGATTGAAGATTTGCTTACTGGAGAGTTTTTTGAAAATTGGCATTAGCATGTAGTAAGTGTGTTTTTATAGATAAGGGAAGGCGAAAAGGTTAAATTATTAGGGACGGGGATTATATAAATTAGGGTTAATCGTGGTCCTTTCATTTCAGGGTCCACACGATTACTTTATTACGAGAAAGTAGGCGCGTGACATGAGTCCGACACAATGGTAGTATGCATTTATTAACTGACGTTTGGAGTGTTTTTCAGGGCTTCCTCTTTAATGATGATGCACGTGGGATGAATTTCAAGAGGCTTGTTTTACATTTAATCTAATTTCATACCTCAATCAGGTAGAATATGGGGGACAAGCTGATATGACATCAAATATCCATGTCGGCATGTACGTCAAGTTAAGTCTAAGAGACGACCTCTTTAATGGGATAACCAAGCTCTTATGAGCTACAATGGTGTTTATGTTTATAAATTAGATTTGTTGGGCGAGTTGGGTTTATGGTTATGGTATGGGCTCTAACGGGCTGGTATGAAATATATGGTATGGGCCCCGACGAACTAAGGGTATGGGATGATTATTGGCTCATGGTTATTATGGTAACTTAATAAAATACGAGATTCTAATAGTTATGGTAATTTAGCATAAATGAGAAGTGCTAATTTTAAGTCGGTAGGTTAATTGAAGTATTGTCTATGAATAGGAGACGTAAACCCTGGATTGTGAATATTTCTCTTGTCTATATAAAGAGGACACGGGCCTCACTTTCATTTTCAGTTGATTAAATCCTACTTTTGAAATCTTATTTATCATCATATAAAGGTATTGACTTAATCATCAGAGGGCCTACGTATGGGCTATTCTGCTTAGCTTTTATTTTGTAGGTCGCTCAATCAGAAGGAGCAATTCATAGTTCAGCAACCTATCTACTTAGTAAACCAACCTTATTGATTGCTTCAAAGTGATATAATAAATCATGAAAGCCTTAGAGGTTTGCAACAGACACTAATTTTTATAACTGAAAACCAGCATGAGATCAATTAACATTTTGCATGGAATAATATCAATTCATTGAATTTGGCATTAAACTGAAGATTATAAACTTCAACGGCAAAGTCACTCTCGGCAAATGGATAAGTCTATCCAGATAATCAATCATAATAAAGTTGACAGAATATCATAATCACAAAAAAGAAATGATGTTTGTTGATGGGCGGATCCGTCAGCAAACCCGTCAGCAATAAATTTGCTGACGGGTACTGCCACTAAGCATTTTTGGCATTAAAAATTGATTACTGACGGAATTAATGTACCTGTCAGCAAATGTTGATGGCATGCTGACGGGTAGCGCCCATTAGCATTTAAAAAATAATATAAGAATATAATTTGGCAGGCCTAGCCCAGCCCGCCCCCAACCCGCGTAAATTT
This sequence comes from Phtheirospermum japonicum, assembly GCA_014905375.1. Lineage (NCBI taxonomy): Eukaryota > Viridiplantae > Streptophyta > Magnoliopsida > Lamiales > Orobanchaceae > Phtheirospermum > Phtheirospermum japonicum. The sequence continues at coordinate 81,573 of BMAC01000487.1, forward strand.
AAATACCACATATGGCATAGGTGAGATTCAAACCCACGACCTCTTGTACATAGAGGAGCTGTGTTAGCGTCTCGTCAAGTCAATTACATGTGAGAGTTTATATATTTTTAATATATATCAGATATGTAAATTAATTTATAAATTATATTTATAAGTAATTATATTATATTCATAAATGTAGATTATATCTATAAATAATGATTTTATAAAATACATAATATTATTATAAAAATATAATATTATTTTAAATTGTATTATAATTATAATATTATAAATTTATATTTTCATATTTATTTTATATCCCTTTAAGTAATATATATATATATATATATATATATATATATATATATATATATATATATATATATGTATATATTGCTGACGGGTATAAGCCGTCAGCTTTCTCGTCAGCATTGTGTTTTTTTTTTTTTTTTAAATTACTAACGATGCCCATCAGCAAACCCGTCAACATATCCCAGTTTTTTTTGGAGTAAATGAGACATATCAACAAAATATCACGGGATTAACATAATTAACTCAAAACATGGGCATAGCAAGGAAAAATATTTATACTGGGCTAATGGATGGATGTATATCACATCCTATGTAATATAGCAGGTTTCTAGTTCCCACACAGGAATTAGTTGCCATGTGAACCCACCCCTATATATATATATATATATATGGTTGGGTTCCGGTGAGAATAGGTACGTGGGTGAGAAATGAGAATGAATCCTAACCATTATAAATAATCTAATCTAATGGTTCTAATCTAATTAAAAGATTAAAAGGCTTCCTTCATCAACTAAGAATAAAACCTAAGCCCATAATGTACTCGGTTCATCTCTTCCATTCTGCCTGGTACCTTTTAGAATCGCGGGGGCAAAACCTCTCAACGTTGGTAGCGTTTGCTTTCCCTTGCTTGGTAATTGATCTCTGCGATCCTTTTCTTACTTAGCTTCTCAAAAAGGACAAAGTCCTCCTTCGCTAGTTTCTGCTGTGATTTCTCAAGGAAAAAAAATCAATTAAAACTCAGTTGCAACTCCACGAAGAACCCTAATTTTTGATAAGTTTCGATCGCATTTCGAAAATTTGATTGTCATCGGAAGATTCGGTCTCCTGCTCGATTCATCAAAACCAGTTCATCTAATTTATCCGCATAATTTTTTGATCGAGCAGCCGCAAAGAAACGAAATTCTCAGAACACGCTCGTGTAAAACTTATCCTGCTCAATTTGGTCTCTTGCTCGATTCTTTCCTGGTTTTTCATGAGTTCCAATTTTAGTTGCACCGATGGCTTCAGTTTCAAACGAATCAGGTAATGTTTTATTTTAATTGGGGTGGTTCATCTAATTTCAGGATTTCATATGTTTTTGGATTTTTGGGTTTAGATTTTCTGATTAATTAGGTAAAGTCCTGTGCGTGCTGTCATCTGATGCAATTCTGATGTGGTTTGTGCACAAGTAAGTATCAATATGTGCACATTAATGTGTTCACTTGTGCATGATCGTATAGTAGCTATGGTGTGTGCACATGTTATGATTAAAAAGTTCATCTGATGTCGTTGTCGTCTGATGCAAGTCTAATGTGGTTTGTGCATAAGTAAGTGTCAGTATGTGCACATTAATGTGTTCCATTGTGCACGTCCGTGCAGTAGCAAAATGGTATTTGCACGTGTTATAAAAAACTCTGCGCGTATTGTTGTTTTATGTGGTTGTCTATGTGGTTATTGTCTGATACAAGTGTGATTTATTTGTCCACAAGTACGTGTCAGTTTGTGCACATTAATGTGTTCCCTTGTGCACATCCGTGCAGTAGTAAAATGGTGTTTGCACGTGTTATGATTAAAAAAAAATCTTCGTGCGTTGTCGTCTGATGGAAGTGTGATTTGTTTGTGCACAAGTAAGTGTCAGTTTGTGCACATTAATATGTTCCCTTGTGCACATCCGTGAAGTAGCAACGTGTTATGATTAAAGAATCTTGCGCGTATTGTCGTCTTATGTGGTTGTCGTCTGATGTAAGTGTGAGTTGTTTGTGCAAAAGTAAGTGTCAATTTGTTCACATTAATGTGTTCCCTTTTTCACGTCCGTTCAGTAGCAAAATGGTGTTTGCACGTGTTATTTTTAAAAAATTCTGCGCGTACTGTCGTCTTATATTGTTGTCGTCTGATCCAAGTGTGATTTTTTTATGCACAAGTAATTGTCAGTTTGTGCACATTAATATGTTCCCTTGTGCACGTCCGTGCAGTAGCAAAATGGTATTTGCACGTGTTATGATTAAGAAATTTGCGCGTGTTGTCATATGATGTGGTTGTTGTCTGATGTAAGTGTGATTTGTTTGTGCAGAAGTAAGTGCCAGTCTGTGCATATTAATATGTTCCCTTGTGCACGTCCGTGTAGTAGCGAAATAGTGTTTGCACGTGTTATGATTAATAAATTCTACGCGTGTTGTCATCTGATGTGGTTGTCGTCTGATGCAAGTGTGATTTGTTTGTGCAAAAGTAAGTGTCAGTTTGTGCACATTAATGTGTTCCCTTGTGCACGTCTGTGCAGAAATTTTAACTAATTTTTCTGTCGTGTTATATGTGGCATTTACTGTTTTGTGAGCTGACTCAATGCGAGATTTTGCAGGTAATGTTGAATGTTCTTCCCACAATTGTGAGCCTGTTCGACAAACTATGGTCATGACACCTACATCTACAAAATATTGGGTTTCGATATGTGAAGATGCAATTAAATCTTATGTTAATCAAAAATTCAAAAGCTTGGATGAAGCTATATAGTTTTACAAGTATTATGTCAAGAAGGTTGGTTTTGACGTCCGTCGTAGCACAAAAATAAAATCAGATGATATATTATTTTATGTTTGAAAAGAAAATATTAGTCCAATGATAGATGAACAATATGAACACTAAAAATGCACAATAGCTTATGATAACATGCACAATAATCTATGACAATATGCATAATGGTGGCCCTAAGGTATACATTCAATATCGTCTTGTATTTATTTTTTCTTCTTCTCTATATCTCATACGTTTGTAATATTCTTTCTGATTTTGTGTGTTTTTTTTTCCTTGGAACTATACTTGATATCATTTATTATTGTAATAATCATTTATATGCACATTGTAATTTTCAAGCAGGCACAAGATTTTAGGATGCAAAAAGAGAGCGATTGACAGATATTTGTCTTCACAAATATGAAGATCAAGTTGACAGTGTTGGGAATTGTCATAAACCTACCTTTGGTTTTAATTTAATTTTTTTAATTAATCAGACGGTTTCAGAATTTAAGAGATAATTTTGAATTTTGTTTCAAAAGGCGAATATTTATTCTATCATCGCAAGTAACTTGGTTGAGAGTTTGTTATCAAAGTTACTATTTGTGCTCTATATGTCTTAACAGATTTGCTTAGAATGCAGTATGTAATTTCAAGCAAGTATTGTTTGGTGATGATAATTAATTGAAGATAAATGTGATTTTAGTATTTGATTGTCTTTTGAAATTATTTTTAATAATGCAATGACATATGCACAATAATGTATTAAGATATGCACAATAGTGCAATAACATATGCACAATAGTACAATAACTTATGCACAGTCGTGAAAAGTTATGCTGACAAGCAATTTTAAATGAGTTAGTTTATTCATGTTATTTAACAATTTATGTATTTTGTTCATGATTATATAAATTATATTTATGTTGATCAAACTCATTGAAAGAAATACTTATATTAATTGAAGAAAATACTACAAATATATCAACGAAATAAGGTATTTCTAAAGAGAGTTGGAAAAACAAAGAAACAAATAGAATAGAATAATTAGTAAATCCAACTTTTATAGAATGCTAATCTGTAGGTGGGATATAAAACAGAGGAAAATTGCATGCCCAAAAGCCGAAAGGTAGAGTAGGGCACGATAAATAGTGAGGGCATTTATAAGATTCAAAATAAGTACATTTATTCAAGTTGAAAATTTGACAACAATTCTAAAATATTTCAAATTACAATACCATTTTTACATTCAACCTAATCATCATAACTCACAAAATAAGCCCAAGTTTCATAACCAAATTAAAGACCAAACTAAAGACAATCCATCACATGTAAATCACTTCTTCAACTCAGATTTCCATTCAAGTTTATTTGTCTCGTAAATTGTGAGATAGTCCTTTGCATTTTTCACATTTACATTCTCAACTCGTTAATCTACCACCATGCCAAGGAGTTACAATACTTCTTTTGAATATAACTTAACTATTTGTGTCTCCTGCCTTAATCCCACAAACCCAGTTGCTTTTCACTCCAACCCCAATATATGTCTCCATATGCCTCATGGTGAAAACACCCTAGTCTACAGCTTCTACACTTGATTTGCATTGCATCTGAATAAAGTATGCTTCAAATTTTGCAACCAATTTGGTGTAGCGTGCCATACTGCGTTCTGCTAGAAAACTCGAAAATGAGTCTTTCTGCAAAAATAAAAAGAGTGTAACTCTATATTTATTTTACACATCAGTGAACATTATTTTGCACATTATTATACATTTATTTGCACCATAGTTATGTACACATCATCTTTCCTACTCTAACAAGAAAACCAAAGGTGAAAACCCTAAATTCCAATACGAGAATTGTCCCTCAAAGATCAAAACTTATTTAGTTGAATATATTTGAGACAAATCGAAATCTTAATAAACAGAGCAACAACCAAAGCTCAAACCAGAGCTTGAAAAAACACCAAGCACACACACAAAAAGGTAAAAAGTGAAAACATAACCTATTATTTGTTCCAGTCAAACATAAATCATAAATTAAAATGGTGAATAGGCTAGAATTATACACTAGAAGTTAAGTTCAATATATATCAACCAGAGGAGCATTATTTTCATCTTTCAGTTATTAGCGTTCTTGATACAATGTTGGTATGGTTCGAAAATACAAATTAATGATAAAATATATCCACATCAAATTTTAACAACAATAAGCAGAAACTCGAGGATTTCATATTCTTTATATAATTTCAAAACCCCTAATAGTCAAAACAATAGAAAATCATAAAACCTAAAAAATTTAAACAAGTACAAAATCTGCAAACAATTAACTGATTCACAGAAAAAAAAATGAAGGAAAAAAAAAAGAAAAACAAGAAAAACCATACCAACATTATTTTTTGGTAGAGATCTTAGCGATATTCCTCTCATGATTGGCACCGAAACTGGAAAGCCTTCGCTGTCCCCAATTTTCAATGGTATTTAAAAGGACATAAATTGATTCCAACTCAACTTTAATGAAGATTTTGAGAGATGAAAAGGACTGCGTTGCAAATGAGAAAATGGGGATTTCGAATTTAATAGATGAACATGAAAGAGGGGTTTCGTAATTCTCTCTGAATCGCTTGGGCAACAGATCTGGTTTAACTCACGTGATAATTACTAAAACACCACCGCACAATTTTAATATATTACGAGATCTGAGCCACTAAAGTCACGTGATCTTGTGGTCAAAATTTATTCTCATTTCTCACACAGGGATCTATTCTCACATGATCCTATACCTATATATATAATTGAAATATAATTAAAGATAATTTAAAATCAAGAAACACTTATAAAATATTTAATATTTATTACGAATATTAGTCGGTGACACAAATAAGAAACTAACTACTGAAGTTGTGATCTGCGATTTCATAAAATAAAATTCATCAATTATTGAATTAGTGTCGATCTTTTTTGCAAACTCTCTGTCAATGTAGACGATCATAGAAACTGGTAAGAACTCTTCTTCCATCTTATTCCGAAGAGGAGTTTTAAGAAGTTTTATAACTGAGAATGATCGCTCGGTTGTTGCAGTGGAAACATGAAGAGTTAAAACAAGACGAATCAACCTGTCAATTAAATGATAATTTTGTGCCTTCTCTGTCTCTACTAATCGTAGACATAATTCAGAAATTGTAGAAATATTCTGAAACCTTTCATGACAAATAATACCGAACTTATAATGCTCCAACTGACTTCTCAAATAATGTAGTTCTTGTCCACCATAATCACTATGATAGAATTTCTCCGCAAGATTATAAATATCATCACCATTAAACAACTTAAAGTTATCTCGAGGTTCTAAAGCAGAGCTACGTCTAAGAAGTTCTACAGACCCGTCATTGAATCTGCTATCAAGCTCTTCCAATTGGAAATCTATTGTAGCATTAAAAACATCAAAGCGGTAATGGTGCTCAACTGTAATAGAATCCTTTTTATTGGCAGGAACGTCCTCTAGTGGATCTATAAAAAGCATTCATATATGGTGTCTCAATACCATTTTCTTCACAAACTGATTGTACGCACATTAGAAGAACATCAAACTTCGGCTCTCAAAGTATGAAGCAAAGTTTTTGTAGTTGAAACAAGATCCATAGCATTTAAAATGTCTAAAGACTTCTCTTGCAAAGCTTGACAAAGCAAATTTTTGATCACCATAATCTTGTTCATCAAATATAATATAAATATGAAATCAAATGATCTCATTGCAATCAAAGACCTGTATCTTCCCCACATATAGAGTTAGAAGATGCTTCATCAACCATGAGTTCAAGCACGATAATAACAGAGTGATACATATCTATCATACTGCAAATCATCCCAAAATGAGAACTCCAACGTGTTTTTCCAGCTCGCTGCAAAGTACCAATTTGATTAAGTCCGGTACCTATTTCACGGATGCCAGTATCTACCATATTTGCAATTTCAATAACTTGGGCAGATTGTAACTCATTGTGACGTTTTGCCGATGCCTTAATAAGATTATAAATAGAAGTTAACTTTGAAAAAAAAGAAGCCAAATAGAACTCTCCTTTTCAAGAGCCCATATCAACGCCAATTGAAGTCTATGTGCAAAACAATGTACATAATATGCTGAGTCCCTCTAAAAAAGGGCCTGCAAACAGTTCCATGAGCCATGCATATTTCTAGATCCATCGTATCCTTGACCCCAAATATCTTTGATATGCAACTTGTATCGACCTAGCACATTAGATATTTCTTTCTTAAGTGTTAGTTCAGTGGTATCAAAAACGTGCACAATATCAAAAAAAAAAAAAAAAAAAAAAAAATACGCTCTCTTAAGAAGCCTTCACGATCAACAAATCTCAACACGATAGCCATCTGTTCTTTGTCTGATATGTCTTTAGATTCATCAACCAAAAGACAAAACTTTGCACTCCCAAACTCTGCACGAATTTTCTTTCTCACTCTCTTGGCAAAAATATGCAAAATATCCTTTTGAATGTCTGGTGAAGTATATTTCGCATTCCCAGGTGCATTTTATAAAACAACATTATTAATGTTCACATCCATTTTTCCCTATAAACATTATCATCTCTATAAGATTACCGTAATTTTTAGAAGACGAAGATTCATCGTGTCCTCTCAATGCACATCCTTGCAAACAAAGCCAACGAATGCTTTCAATTGTTGTTGTAAGCCTCAATCGATTCTTCTTCACTTCTTCTGTTGTTTATGCATTTATCACTTTATTGATGTGACCTCTTGGATACATCAAAAGTCTCATCGATTGCACGACACTGTTATGTGGTGAAGTCGGACGTCCCACATGAATAAAAAAAAAGGACATTTTTTCTTATCATTCACTCTTCCAACCTCTAAAACTATCAACTGTAAATGTAGGATAACAAGCCTTTTTTTCTTGGAAAAAAGCAAGGGAAGCAAAAGGCCGCATCTTTATGAGGAGAGTACTCTAACCAAGAAAATTGCCCATATCAATCTTTGAAAAATGCTCGGTTATGGTCTCCAATCCTGGTTTTTGGAAACTCCATATCAGGTTGATATGCCTTCCTTAAGATATAAGCTCGCCTGATTGCGCCTCTTTCATTTATAGGACATTACCATATGGGAGTACGCATCGCTGGATCTAGTTGAACATAATCACTAATATAAGTTTCAAGTCTTCGATGCTTGGCTACATGTTGGTCATCAGACTTATCATGGCTTAAGACCTCGACATTAGATATAAAATGCTCCTCTGTGGTCGATGTATTAGCTTGTGGGAAAAAAAATGAAGTTATAGTTCTCTTCTTGCCTCTTTGATCTTCAATTAGAAAAACCTAGTTATTGAAAATATATGCATTAACTTAATAATTTAGCAAAAATGTGTACTTCAATGAATAAATAACTACCAAAATAAATAATAGGCATTCACTGCAAATGAAACTACAAAATTAGGTTCACTAAACTATAAGATTTCATTCAAGCTTGCTTTTTAAATATTTCTCATTTAATTTTTTCTCTTTATATGGTTTTCAGTCTTCAGGGTGTTAGAAATATTAGACTCTAATTGTGCCACATAATCAAGAATACCAGAAAAAAAAAACAATAATAATAATAATAAAGCAATCATGAAATTACTAGAAAATGAAATTCTATATATAAGAGTTATCATTCATACATCAAATCAAATAAAACTAATGAACATAAAGTTTGATGTTTTAATAAATAAAAAAAATCTGGTGTAATTGTATTACTTTAGCAGATTAGGAATTCAAGATTTTTAAGAAACAAGAATAAATTGAAATTATTGATAATGTGAAATGTGAACTAGAATTTCATTTACACGTTAAAAAAAATACTTTAACATTATAAACAGAGTTTTTAAAAAACAAATCAACTAATACCACTATACAAAAAGTTAAGAAAACCCATAATTAGTTGAATGCAGACAGTTTAGATTTTCTTACTTTCAGTTTCTTGTCCTTCCACTATTATCTTAAACGAGAATTGTTTTAAGCAAATTCTACAAGCATAAATTAAAAAAAATTAAAATGCTAGATCACAATTCACAAACTTTGCAGTGACCGAATAAAAAATCATCAAATCCAATTAAAGAAATCTCAAAATTTCTAACCCTAACTTTCAACAATAAACAAAGGGGATTAGAAATAGGAAAAAAATTACCTTCGAACCCACTTTACAAGTCTCACTGAAAATTTGCTTGCTTGATATGGCATCTGAGCTTTAATTTCGCATATAGGATTTTGAAGCCAAACTTTTCCTAAATAACTCACAGAGTAGGTGCAGCAGATTTTTCCCCTATTATTCCTTTGTTCACGTTTTTTGTGGGAACTTAATTGTCAGCTCAATATTGCCAAAGATTTATTAATAAGTTGGGCTGAATTAATACTATACTAGTTTAATGGGTTAAAATAATATTTTATAATGGGCCGAAAAATAATTACAAGAGAATTTTAAAATGGTACTGGGCTGGAGCCCACCTCGGCCTTGGGTGGTTCCGCCCCGACTCAAAACAGGTGTGATAAAAGAAATTTGTCATCATGATTTGTATATTCGGAATTTATTCAACCAACTATCTTGAAACAAATCAGTTTATTCATGTCTGGTTAAAGCATGTAATTTGCTAGTTTTTACACACATGTCGGAAACAGAATAATCGTATACTACACTCCAGTTTTTGGAATTCTCACCCCTCAAGTTTTTGACAAATAATGTAAGGACGGAATATAGCCACATACTACACCCTTACCGTACAGGCTTTTGACATAAAACACATAAAAATGAGGGACTTGTAAAATTAGTTGTACCATACGACTGTTTTTGCATGTTATTTAGAAAGAAAATAGATATATACACAGAGAGTCATATATTGGTTACGACCCCGAACAAGTACTTCGTTATTAATACTTGAGAACTTAATGGCCAAAGCCGTAAAAAATAGAAATAAAAACAGCAACTGGTTTGGCAATTAAAACAGCCACAGAACTAAGACAATCATCACCGCAAAAACCAAAGACGATAAATTCTCTATTCCGAGTATGACATAGTTGACCAAACTAACGGATCAATTATTAGGTTAAAATTTCATAATAATATATTGTAGTGCGAAAATCAATAAATTATAATAAAAAATTAATATATTATAGTACAAATATGATACGGACTAAAATGTTCGTATGTGATATTATTTGTAGTATGAAATTATTTGTGGTAGGCGACCTTATTTTTAGGGGAGGGTGTTCTTCTTGAAAGATGGGCGAGTTGTATTGTGTCCTTGAGAAGTGAGAGAGCTGGTTTGTGTAGGGTACCTGTAGTATGGGGATGAGTTCTCATATTGGGTCGCGACCTCTTATGTTTTGAGCTGTATACTTGAGCTCGATTGTGGGTTGTATGAATGTTAAGCTCGTGGGCTTGAGGTGATTGTGTTATATGGCTTTTGGTGGGCTGTATAAAAGGCCCAGGCCTGTTGAGTTAAAGAGATTTGTTATGTATGTGAACTTAACATGCGGAGAGAGTCCTAATTGAGAGTCGGTTGTGGAGTTGTATTGTGAATGGAATTATGTTTATAGAAGGTAACCCTAAGTTGAGGGAGATCTCCCATATATTTATATAAAGGGGCGAGTGCCTCTCATTATCTTTTTAAGTCGATATTACTCTATCGCATTACTGTTTATCTTTGAAGAGAAGTGCTGAGTGTTTGGTTTTCGCTTATTAACTTAAGCATCGGAGGGCCTTAACGGGCTCGAAATCCGGCCCGTTCGAGTCGCTGTTTTGCAGGACCAGCGAGGTCGCCAGGAGATTCGCGGAAGACTTTGCAGGTAGCTGTGACGTATTTGGAAGCAGTTTCAGGTCGCTGATCTCTATTTTGAGGTTAGTACCTCCTTTATTTGGTGGTTCAACTTTTTGGACTTATCAAATTGGCGCCGTATTTGGGAAAGAGGGACATCGAGTCCTTGAGCGAAAGGCGTGAGAGATTTCATAAACAAAACATGAAGGATAGCAACATAATTCCGAGGACATTATACTATGGTTCTCTGTCAAACAACAAGAAGAACAAGAAGAATAGACTGGCGAACATTAACGAAAAAGACGTGGCGAGGGATGGAAAAATGCTTCCTCAAGCGGATCCAGTTGTCCAAGGCACCGGTAACACACCACCGCCTTCCCCCAGGAAGCATGAGGGAAATGGGTTGGCGGAAGACGTGGAGATAAGAACACCGGAGGCGGAGGCGCAAAAGGCGATTCATGTAGAGGTGAAAGACGGGGAAGATTTACTAAAGGATAGGCCCTGTCATAGTAGAAAGGGATTTTTGGATGGACTTATGGATTTCGTGCCGCTTGAGAAACAGGAGGAGTTACGCAGGTACCTAGCGAGCGAGCTGAGTACGGGAAAGGAAAAAGGCGGTAGATCTCATAGCGAGAAAGAGGAGGAGTCGGCAGTTAGAAAAGTAGAGCGAGGTGAGAAATCTATGTCGAAAAGATTGTCTCGTAAGAGAGGACGGAGTACGCGGAGAAAGGAGGATGCTTCTAGTTCCACCTCATCTGTAGGGTCTCATGTTCGTAAGCGAAGAGCGAAAGGAGTGAAAGTAAGGTGAGGTCATTACAGGCGAAAAAGTCGACGGCACAGTAAATATAATAGTGAAAGCGAGACTCCAACCTCTGACACGGGTAGTGAGTCTCAAGAGAAAACCAAGAAGAGCGGTAATGTGTTCAAGGAGGGAAAGGGGGAAAGCGAGATGGGGCCGCATAATAAGGCCTTTAGAGATTTGCAAGAGGCTATGTTGAAACTAGGAAGGCGGATGGATGGGGAGAAATTTGATGTAGACGAAGGACATCCCTTTTCAGAAGATATGATGCACGCGGTAATGCCTAAGAGTTATAAGGCCTTGGAGTTACAATATCGAGGAGTGACGGATCCAGTCGAGCGTCTACAGCTCTTTGAGAATGCAAGGTTGTTGCATAGTTACACGGATGCCGTGGCATGTCTGGCCTTTGTGTCGACCTTGAGGGGGATCGCACAAAATCGGTTCTACCAGCTCCCGCGGGGAAAAATTACCAGTTACCAGGTGTTGCGGGCTGCCTTCTTGAAACAGTTTTCTAGTGTTAGGCAGAGTGCGAAGACAGCGCAGTCGCTCTTTACTATGTTACAGCGACCTGATGAAACATTGAAGCAGTATATTAATAAATTTACCAGCGCTACTTTGGAGGTGCCCGCTGCTACTGATGAGATGAAGGCCGGAGCCCTACATAAGGGATTGAGAAGGGAGGACTTGCACAAGTCGCTGGTCAAAAAAGAAGCGCGAACTTACGATGAGGTGTTAGCGATATGTCATAAGTATGTACAAGTGGAAGAGGCGGAGGATGAGCATCGAGCACGTTTTAACAGGGAGGTTGTGGATAGGGCTAATAATGGGCCTCGAAGAGAATTACGAAGAGAACCAAGAAGGATAATGTGTGGACTCCTAAACACGAGCTTCGGGATTAGTAAGAGGTCGGAAGAAAATATGCAAAATTGGAAAGAAGAAGATTTCACACCACTAGCGTATTCACAAGCTAGAGTGTTCGGTATTATGGAGCGTTTGGTACCTGATGCTATAAGGTGGCCAGAGGATCGCACACCCATCCCTACTCATCCCAGAACTACCTCTTTCTGTTTGTTTCATAATAACTACGGGCATTTCACAGAGAAGTGCAAGCACCTCAAGGAGGAGATAGAGAGACTCATAAAGGCGGGGCATTTGAAAGAGGTAATCTATAAAGAAAGAGAACCGAAGGAGCAGGGGCGGGCTCTACCGCCACCAGAAGGTCGAACCCAACAACAGGTCGCAAGACCAAGACAACAAGGAAATCAGGGACACGATGCCCCACGAGGGAATAGAAGAAGGATAAACATGATTTTAGGAGGACCAACGGATGGTGATTCTAATAATGCGCATAGGAGGCACGTTAAGTCAGCTCGCTCAGGAACGTGGGAGGTTGCTAGTGTAAGTCGCCAATCACAGGTTGTAGGGCCAATTATTTCCTTTGGCCCCGATGATCGAGGAGGATCACAATGACGCATTGGTGATCGAGGCCGAAATTGCAGGGTATGAGGTTGTTAGAATTTTCGTGGATAATGGAAGTTCGGTGAATATCATATATACAGATTGTCTGGAGCAGATGGATATATAAAAAAGGGTGCGATCTGTAAATACGCCCATATATGCATTCGATGGGGCGCAGGTGAATACTGAAGGTGAGATGACGCTCCAGGTAGTACTAGGAAAAGATGAAGTACGAGTGGAAAAGAGTTTGAAGTTCTTGATCATTCGTGGAAGGTCGGACTATAATGATATATTAGGGCGACCTGCTCTTAACAAATTTCAGGCGGAAATATCAACTTATCACATGAGCATCAAGTATCCGGTGGGTGACAAAGTGGGAGAAGTCATCGCACAACAGCAGGTCGCGCGATCGTGTTATCAGCTGGCAGTCAGGAGAGGGTTGCTGGAGAATAAACGCGAGAGGGGTGATGATCAACCGGAAGGAGTGCTTAGTGCAAAGAAAGTGAAAGAGCAGGAGAACTCTGTCCAACCCAATGAAGAATTGATGGAAATCTCCTTAGAAGAAGACCGCCCAGAGTATACTACGAGGGTAGGGACCCTAATGTCTGATACATTAAGGAACGAGCTGATCCAGTTGTTGAGAGAGTTCAGGGATGTATTCGCGTTTGGGGATGGAGAATTGACAGGGGTGTCCCCGGAGGTCGAACAACATAACTTAAATGCGGATCCAGAAGCGAGGTCGGTGAAACAAAAGAGGAGGCATTTTGGGCCAGAGTTGGATAAGGTAATTGAAGAAGAAGTACATAAATTGTTAAAAGCCGGCCATATAAGGGAGATTCAATTCCCTGAGTACCTGTCTAATTTCGTGATGGTTCCTAAGCCGGCTCAGAAGTGGAGGATGTGTGTGGATTTCCGCGACCTGAATAAAGCTTGTCCCAAGGATCATTATCCTTTGCCGTGAATTGATCAGTTGGTAGATTCTACCTCGGGATGCGAGCTGTTGAGCATGATGGATGCTTCGCAAGGGTATCACCAAATACCTTTGGCAAAAGAGGATCAGCCCAAAGTGAGATTTGTTACTTCCACAGGTACTTGCTGTTTTGTCTCCATGCCTTTTGGGTTGAAGAATGTAGGAGCGACCTACCAGAGGCTAGTGGATCATATGTTTAAAGACTTGCTAGGATCCACCATGGAAGTGTACGTCGACGACATGCTGGTTAAGAGTAAGAGAGCAGAATCTCATGTGGACGATTTAAAAAAGACATTTGTTATACTAAGGCAGTACGATATGAAGTTAAATTCGAAGAAATGTGCTTTTGGCGTCCGATCCGGAAAATTTTTGGGATATATGGTGACCAAGCAAGGAATAGAAGTTAACCCAGAGAAGGTACGAGCTGTTTTGGAGATTCCACATCCTCGCACGGTGCGTGATGTTCAGGTACTCACAGGTCGGATGGCAGGTCTTAGTCATTTTATTTCCAGGTTGGCGGAGAGAGGCATCCCATTTTTCAGGGCGCTTCGTAAAGGGTCCAGGTTTGAGTGGACAAAGGAAGCTGCGGATGCAATTGAGGAGTTGAAAAAGTACTTGGAAGAAATACCATTATTGACCAAGCCCATGCCGGGAGAAGACTTAATATTGTATATATCTGTAGGGGAGGTCACCGTGAGTTCTGTTTTGATAAGGGAAGAAGCGGGCCTGCAAAAACCTATCTACTACATTAGCAGGATGTTGCGGGGAGCCGAATTAAAGTATACCGAGCTGGAGAAAGGAGGTTTTGCGTTGGTCTGTACGGCTAGGAAATTGAGACCTTACTTTCTGAGCCATAAAGTAAGAGTGCGTACTAACCTGGCTCTCAAACAAGTTCTGGGTAATCCGAATGTGTCAGGGCGGTTAGTGAAGTGGGCCGTGGAGTTGAGTGAGTATGATGTAGTTTATGAGCCAAGGGTGGCTATCAAGGCGCAAGTGTTAGCAGATATTTTGCAAAAAATGACGAGACAGGTCGATGAGGATAAAGAAGTAAAAGCGTGGACCATGTATACAGATGGGTCAACTATGGCTTCAGGAGCAGGGCTGGGTATTGTGTTAACTAGCCCGGACGGAGAAAATTTGGAGTTTGCGATCAAAATGGGGTATAAGGCGTCCAATAATGAGGCTGAGTAAGAAGCTGTGTTGCAAGGAATTAAAATGGCAGACGAGCTGGGAGCGCGCAAGTTGTGGGCGTATACAGATTCACACTTAGTAGCTCGGTAGTTTGATGGCTCCTTTGAGGCTAAAGAAGAGAGCATGGCGATGTATTTGGGTAAATTACGAGAGGAGGTGGTTCGTTTTGAAGAATTCAAGCTTGAACATTTGCCGCGAGCTGAAAATACACGGGCAGATCATCTCGCTCGGATAGCAGGAGCACTAGGGATGTGTGATACTCGTAGAGTCACATTGATGGAGCTGGGCAATAGTAGCATAGAAAAGGGAGAAGAAGTTATGGAGATTGAGGATAAGGATGATTGGCGCGCTCCCATATGGGATGTTCTTCTAAAAGCGCAGGAAGGTACAAAGAAGTTGACAACAAAAGAGGCCAGAGTTGCAGCTCGTTTTTGTGCAATAAATGAAGAATTGTATAAGAGGTCACGATTTGGACCTCTTCTGAAGTGTTTAGCTAAAGTGCATGGATCGGAGGTTTTGAAAGAAATACACGAAGGGTATTGTGGGGATCATGCAAAGGGAAAGGCGTTAGTAGGTATTACGTTGCGAGCAGGCTTCTTTTGGCCTGGAATGAAGGCTATGGCTGGCGAGCTAGTTCGGACGTGTAAAAAGTGTCAAATGCATGCTCCGGTTATTCATATACCGGCTGAATAAATGATGGTCATGAACTCGCTGTGCCCGTTTGCACAATGGGGAATTGATATCGTGGGTCCTTTCCCAAAGACTCCGAGCAATAAATAAAATTTGGTGGTGGCTATTGATTATTTCACAAAGTGGGTGGAGGCCGAGGCTGTGACAGGAATAAGCGAGCAACACATCATGGATTTTAGTTTTGATAACATATTTTGTAGGTTTGGAGTACCACGAGTGTTAGTCTCAAACAATGGAACTCAGTTTAATGGGCGAAAAATGCAGAAGTGGTTCAAAGATATGGGGATGAAGCAGCGATTCGCTTCTGTGGCGCACCCACAAACTAACGGGCAGGTGGAAGTTACTAACCGGACAATTGTACAGAGACTTAAGCTGCGATTAGAGAAAGAGGGCGGACTTTGGGAAGACGAGCTCGCGTCTGTCCTTTGGCCCTATCGAACGACTCCCCGAACTACCACAGGGGAGTCACCGTTTAGTTTGGTTTATGGGATGGATGCAGTCATTCCAGCCGAGATAGTTGGGGGATCGCAGCGTTTGATGACATTTAGCGTGGAGGAGAACGAAAGATTAGCTCGAGGAGCAATCGAGACAATTGATGAGATACRAGAGAAAGYTGCAGCTYGGGTTGAAMATTATAAACAAAGAGTACAAGCTGCTTTTAATAAGCGGGTTAAGCATCGTTGTTTCCAGGTCGGCGACCTGGTGTGGAGGAGAGCTGATGCTTTGAAAATGACTAAGAAGTTGGAGCCGAATTGGATTGGGCCATTTAAGGTAATGAAGGTATTGCGAGGAGGTGCATATATACTTGAAAATGCAGAGGGAAAGATTTTACCACGAAGCTGGAACGTGTGCCATTTGAAAAAGTATTATGCATAGAAGATGGATTGCGGGAGAAGGTAACTCTGGATAGGAGGGCACTTCTCCCGTAGAAAGTTCATATGGAAGAGATGAGGTGAAAGATTTTGCAAGTGTTGTGTTCTATGGGGCGGGAGAAGGTAACTCTGGACCGGAGGGCACTTCTCCCGACCAGGTGAGTTGGTAAAGGGTGTTGATTTTGTAAGTTTTTTTGTTGTGGGAGAGGGTAACTCTGGACCGGAGGGCACCTCTCCTGACCTTGTGATTGGTTGAAAGCGTGTGTTTGCGGCAAGTGTTGTGTTTTGTGGTGCGGGAGAGGGTAACTCTAGACCGGAGGGCACCTCTCCCGACCTTGTGATTAGTTGAAAGTGTGTGTTTGCGGCAAGTGTTGTGTTTTGTGGTTCGGAAGAGGGTAACTCTGGATCGGAGGGCACCTCTCCGGACAAGGCGAGCTGTTGAAGGTGTTTTGTGAGTATTTGTGGTGCGGGAGAAGGTAACTCTGTACCGGAGGGCACTTCTCCCGACCAGGCGAGATAGTAAGAGTTGTGTTTTTACATATTGTGGCGGGAGAAGGTAACTCTGGATTGGAGGGCACTTCTCCCGCGAGTTGTTCAGAAAGTTGAGTAATATAATGAATAAAGTTGGGCGAGTTGTTCTGTTCTTTATGATTACGTAGTTGTGATGGATAGTTTTGTTGAAATACGTGTTTTTCTGCGAGCTAATGTGTTTTTATGTTTGCGATCTGACTGGGATCGTATGGTTTACTGTATGATTATTATCCTTGAGAACTTTTATTGCAGGGTTATGTGGTGAAAGTTAAATAGTTATATGGATACCAAGAGCAAGTAAAATAAATAACAAGCAAAAATGACAAATTGTTCATACAAAAGTTGCGAGCTAGAAAGTGATGGACGTTTTAAATAGTTTTTTCGGTAACAGAGCCCGCAGTAGGGGGACTTATGAGGGTTAGCTCAGGCTCAGAGGTGATAGTCGGCTCGGGCTCAGAAGTGGCAGTTGGCGCGGGCTCTGGAAGCATGTCATCCAAGGGTGTCTTTAGCTCGGCGTGCAATCCAGTTGATAAAACAGCTCGGCTTTGACAGGACAACCACCACTTTGTGTAGATCGATTGTGTCCAGTCACCCTTGTAGCTGCTAAAGGTAGGTATTTTGTCGACGAGGGCCTTGACGTCAGGGATGTAAGTGACGTTCAGTGCAGCGACCTCTTCCTTTATCATATCGGCCGCTTTGGAGAGCCATTCAACAGGACCACCAGCCATCACTCCGAAGTAGATGGAGGACTTTTCATAGGCCTCCACCAGCTCTTTCCGGTACGCATCAAGGAATTTTCTGCCAGTGGTACTGGTGAGGAAGGTTCGTCGGCCTTCAGATCTTCCTTCTTCGCGAACTGTTTCCATCTGTGCTCGGAGCTCTTGAATCTACAGTTCGGCCTATTTTTGTACACCTTTGAGCTCCTCAACCTGTTTTTGGGCATTCTTCAGCTCGTTGTCTGTGCGCGCCGCTTCATCCCTCAAACTGTTTACTTGGCTCTTCATGATGGCTATTTCCTCCTCACGTGTTTTCAACAGCTTGTATGCGCCATCCAATTCCCCTTGGGTTAACGAAAGCTGCCGGGTTTGTTGTTCGGTTTGTGTGGTTAGCTCATCGCACATTTTTTGCAGTTCGCTCTCTGCTGAACGAGCTATTAATTCTTTGGCGAGCTTGGCGAACAGGGGATTCAGCTGCATAAAGTTACTCTGTAAGTATTTGTAAGTGCTAAACGTGTTAGAGGGGATGGTTCTTTATAATATACCTGCTTGGTCGCATGCTCGCTAAGAAGGGTTTGAATGTCTGCCTCTTTGTCGCACTTTGCTAGTACTTTGCTTAGATCTGATCCAGCGGAAGTCGTCGCGGGACCCTTCCGAAGGCGACGACGCTTTCGCTCTGGCGGGCTTGGGCTTTTCGCTTTTGGGATCTCGGGTGCGGGTTGGATAGGTCGTTTTCCTTTATTGATGGCTCGCCTCACTAGCTGCATCTCCTCCTCATCAGCAACGGCTGACCTGGAGGCCCATTGTGGCGACTCATCCACGTTAACAAGAGGGGCGGGGTGAGCTGCGAGCTGTGAGGCGGATGATTTTTTAGCTGCCTCGGAGCGGGTTGCGGTGCAATTATTGATAAAGGCAACTGCGGTAGACAAGAATGTGTTATTGTTCAGTTTTTACAGTATTAAACATGATATAATTGTAAGACCTAAAAACCTACCAAAGTCTGATTCGGTGATGACGAGGTCTGGTGCGACAGGGCGGGAGTCAATACCCATGTAACGGAAAATGTCAGATCGACTAGTGAGATGCACCACATCGAAAGRGCGTTTGCTCCATTYCGCGAKMTGATCGGAATATTTTTTRTATAGACGAGGGCATTSTTTKGAGRTAGGMGGTTTGTATTRTTTGGGGGWACGACTTTGTAGCTCRGTTATGAAGGGCCAGTCTTCAGTGTTGTGAATGAAGAAAAAGTTTTTCCTCCACTCGGGAACTTTGTTGGGAGGATTTATTAAAAAGCGAGCTAGATTTGAACGGGAGGAGAGATAAAAGGAGTTTTGTTGGTATTTTATTTGGAAGCAGAAATGGAAGAAACCTGGGTCAGGCTGGGTGTTGTAATACTCACATAGAAAAAGGTACCCGGCTAGGTACTTCATGGAGTTGGGAGTTAGTTGTAAGGGGGAAATGTTGTATAGATTGGAGATTTCAATGTAAAAAGGGTGGGCTGGAAATCTAAATCCAGCTACTAATAGTGTGTCGAACAGGGTGATGTGGTTAGGGGGAGGTCGCAGAGGGTCTACATGCGGGCTGTCAGGTAGGACCATCTTGGCAGTTTTCGGAAGGTTCGGAATTCTTTTAAATTTCTCTAATTTCTTCGGGTCGGGGAGTACCCAATAATTGTGCTTAATTTCTTTGGCCACATGGGACGAGGAGGGTAGATCGTCGATTGAAAGGGAATGAGCTATGGTCTCTGGTTTCTCCCTAAAGTGCTTGCAAGGGGAGGGATCAGTGGTTTCGGGTAGAGGGACACCCTCTGGGATATGTGCAGGGGTTAATGATGAAGAAGACGGAGTTTCGGGAATGTTGTCTATTGAGGGTTGGGTTTCAATGTGGGCTCTGGTTTGGGCTTGAAGGTCCGACCAATTGACGTCACCCTCTGGTTCGTCGCGTAGGCCAGAGGAGGGTAATGCTAGTTGTTTTGGTATTTTTTCAATAATAAAAGGGTTTGCGGTGGGGTTGGAATCAGGGGAAAGTGCTGAGTTGGGTGAATTAGTATTTGAAGACGCTAAATACATCATAAACTGAACACATTCGGGGAAGGGGATAACACAGAATGAATATATCTTAGCAAACGCAATCACAGATCCAACAGTGTAATTATATTATTGTAGAGAAGGTATTTGGAGACTTACACATTGTTCGACGAGCTGCAGGTTATGAACAAGTGATGAGCTGTTGGTAGATCCTTGAGCGATTGATGGTTAACAAGCTTTTTTGCAGAATGACAATGGTGATTTTTGCGATTGAAATGGCGTAAAGTGATGAGTAAAGAAGATGGAAAGTTTTTATATTGGGGGGCGGAAAACTGATGGGACAGATTGGAGCGGGCATTAATAGGGTTTATTCAAGGAATGTTTTGGGCCTTTTATTTTGGGCCCACTATATTTATTATACTCCGAGAAAATGAGGAAGTGACGCGTGTCTGACAAGGGGGCAGACTGCATTTAATGAAACTTAAATGAGATAAGAAGTGGGGGAGAAGGCGTGTCTTGACTTTGTGAATTAGTTATGATTGCGATTTTAAATTATTGAGGCTGGTTATAGCCGTAGGTTGTTAGAGGAGTAGTATGTGTTTTAGGTCGCCAAGTGGGGAATCCTGAGATTTAACTTGGGGACTTGTACACATGAGTTCGTTCAGTGTGTTAATGTTGTGTGGTTCAGGTCGTTATAGTCAAGGGACTTGGACTGGGGATTCGTGGTTGTTTCCACGAGGTGATCATTTTGTTGTTGGAAAGCAAGTTCGTTGAGATGAGATTTTGCAGATCATAAGTTCACTTGGTAATTTATGATGAAATGATGGGCATTATGGCTCGATTTGTCAGGCTGAGTGATTCTGGCAAATGGTTTTTGTAAGGTGAGGTAGTAATTTATTTATGTGTTTATATTTGATTGTTCTTGTGCTCTTTGATTATGTTTTTACATGTCCTACCTGATTTCGTACCTTAATCAGCTAGAACATGGGGGACTAGCTGATGCGGACCAAAATGTTCGTATGTGATATTATTTGTTGTATGAGGTTATTTATGGTAGGAGACCTCATTTCTAGGGGAGGGTGTTCTTCCTGGAAGATGGGCGAGCTGTATTGTGTCCTTGAGAAGTGAGATAGCTGGTCTGTGTAGGGTAGCGACCTATAGCGACCTGTAGTATGGGGATGAGTTCTTATATAGGGTCGCGACCTCTTATGTTTTGAGTTGTATACTTGAGCTCGATTGTGGGTTGTATGAATGTTAAGCCCGTGGTCTTGAGGTGAATGTGTTATATGGATTTTGGTGGGCTGTATTAAAGGCCCAGGCCTGTTGAGTTAAAGAGATTTGTTATGTATGGGAACTTAACATGCGGAGAGAGTCCTAATTGAGAGTCGGTTGTGAAGTTGTATTGTGAATGGAATTATGGTTATAGAAGGTAAC
The DNA here is from genome assembly GCA_014905375.1 of Phtheirospermum japonicum. Classification (NCBI taxonomy): domain Eukaryota; kingdom Viridiplantae; phylum Streptophyta; class Magnoliopsida; order Lamiales; family Orobanchaceae; genus Phtheirospermum; species Phtheirospermum japonicum. The sequence continues at coordinate 102,860 of BMAC01000487.1, forward strand.
CCTAGATTGAGGGAGATCTCCCATATCTTTATATAAAGGGGCGAGTGCCTCTCATTATCTTTTTAAGTCGATATTGATCTATCGCATTACTGTTTATCTTTGAAGAGAAGTGCTGAGTGTTTGGTTTTCGCTTATTAACTTAAGCGTCAGAGGGCCTTAACGGGCTCGAAATCCGGCCCGTTCGAGGCGCTATTTTGCAGGACCAGCGAGGTCGTCAGGAGATTCGCGGAAGACTTTGCAGGTCGCTGTGACGTATTTGGAAGCAGTTTCAGGTCGCTGATCTCTATTGTGAGGTTAGTACCCCCTTTATTTGGTGGTTCAACTTTTTGGACTTATCAAAATACATTATATTAAAAAATCAATATATCATTGCAAGAGCTAGAGATTTATGAAAAACTAATACTTTCGGAAACCTCGACTTTCTCCTTGGATTCGTCCATGCTCACAAATGCGGCGCTGGAGCGACGCTCTCTCGGAGAGGCATCTTGTGTCTCTCGCTCCCTCACCTGCTAATCATCGGGGACTTTAATGTTGTTTTGAGCGCTCACGAGTGTCGTGGGGGTAATCCTCCTGATACCTCTTCCTGATTGGACTTTTGTAGCTTCTTGGATGTGGGTGGGTTTTTATAGGTCATCACTGCAAGCAATTTCTTCACTAAGGTTAGTCGTCGCCACTCGGAGTTTTGCTTTGCTCGTTTGGATTGCGCAATTCATTCTGCTGACTTGTCCCTAGCGTGTGGGTGGATTTCGGGCCTTTTCCTCCCCCGTAAGCACTCTAATCAACATCCCATTCTCTTAGAGTGCTATAGGGATACGCTTATCTTCTCGGGCCCTCGGATTTTCCATTTTTAGAACTTTTGGACTTCGCAGCCTGGTTTTCGCTCCCTCGTCACCACTTCTTGGACTCTCCCCCACCATACTAATAACCTTATTCTCTCCCTCATAGCTAAATTGCGTTACATTCGTGGAGTTCTCCGGGAATGGAACGCTCAGACGGTGGGTAAAGTTCATTGTCAAGTGGAGTCGTCACTTGTCGAGCTTATGAACTTACAGTCTTGTTTCCTAGACATGGGGTACTCTGAAGCCGACCTCGAAGCTGATATTACCCTACAGGTCAAGTCTTCTTCCCTGCTCGACAATAAGGCTAGTGTTCTTCTGCAGAAGAGTCGGGCTGAGTGGCTCTCGAATGGTAATCGTAACTCGGCCTTTTTCTATCGGAGTATTAAGGCTCGGGTTACGAAATCCAACATCAGTTCTCTCTTGATTCATGGGGTGATCAGCTAGTCTCTTGATGCGATTAAGGGAAAGATCATTTCCTTCTTTTTTGATCTTTTATGTTTCAGCGACCCGCTTCCGACCACTACATGGATTAATGAGTTCCTGCAGCCTGCAGCCGATTGTCAATATCACATCTTTCCCTCTACTACTCCGAGCGATGCGGAGATTCATGTGGCAATCTTTTCTCTCGCCCCTAGTAGTGGCCCTGGCCTGGATGGCTTTAATGGTCATTTCTTTCAGGAGTGCTGGGACATTGTCGGCTTCTTTGTTTCCTCCACCCTCCCCACTGGTTTCAATTCCAATTTCATAATTCGCATCCCGAAAGTTAAGGGGGCGATACGTGTGGGAGATTTCCGCCCGATCGCCCTTAGTAACTTTTCTTTGAAGGTCATTACTAAGATCATGGCTACCCGTTTTGGTGTAGTCATTGGTAAGATGATCTCGGATTCCCAGTTCGGCTTTATTCCACGAAAGCAGATTCATGACTGTATCACTGTTTCCTCAGAGGATCTTAATTGCCTCTCCTCCTGCACCTTCGGTAAGAACATAATTATGAAGATAGACATCCGTAAAGCCTTTGACACCTTGTATTAGGACTTTCTGATTGCGGCCTTACGTCATTTTTGTTTTCCGACTATCTTCATTAGGTGGGTTGACACCATCCTTTACTCTAATCGCATCTCGCTGCTACTAAATGGTAGCCCCGTTGACTATTTTAGTTTCTCTAGGGGTGTCCGCCAAGAGGACTTACTTTCTCCTCTTCTTTTCTTCCTTTCAGAGGATGCTCTCGTGCGTCCCCTCTGTTTCATTGCGGATAGACACACGATCTCTCAGTTCCAGGCCGATCACTCGCTTTATTTCCTGACCTGCCTTCTCTATGCCGATAATATCCTCATTTCATGCTTCGACTCGTAATGTTGGGGCCACCATCTTGGATATCTTTCGTCGCTATGGGGATTTCTCTAGTGAGATTCTCAGCTCGGAGAAATCTAAAGTCTACTTTGGCTTATCGGTTACTCCTGCTATTATCCATTGTATCTGTCAGGTCTCTAATTTTTCCGTGGGATCCCTCCCTACCTCTTATCTCGGTGTCCCGATGTTCCATGGTAGTCCTCGTGCTACTCATCTCCGTCTGATCCTTGACAAGACTTTGGCTAAGTTTAAAACTTGGAAGGGTTCCTCTTTGTCTCTCGCTGGTCGCATTTGCCTCGTTAATTCGGTCATTACTAGCACCACGGTGCATTCCATGCTCATCCTTAAATGGAAAACCTCGCTTACACGCAGACTGCTATTAGGAATTTCGTCTGGTCATGTGATATTTCTAAGTGTAAGCATTGTACAGTTAACTGGGCCCACTGATGTGCCCCTCGTGAGGAGGGTGGCCTCCACATCTGCTCCGTTGCCACTGCCAACTCCTCGTTCCTCTTCAAGTATTCTAATAAACTGCTTAATAAGGATTCCATGGCCTTTCGTCTTCGCAGCGAGCACTTTCTTAAGACAAATGGTTCCCCCCGTGCACATGTCTCCTCGTTTATTTGGGGTAGAATCAGGGGTCATGTTATCAACATTTTGGAGAACTCTCGTTGGATCCCTAGCAGTGACTCCAGAGTTAGCTTCTGGTGGGATAACTAGCTCGGTCACTCCATCGCTTCGTGCATCGGCATTTCAGAGACTTTTAAGCCTCATTTTTCTTATAATATTGTTGATTACTTCTACTCTGGGGTATGGCACCTCACTGAGAGCTTCCTCATCACTTTTACCTATATCATTATTGACATCCTCCGTTTTCCCATTATTCCACAAAACGAGGATAAGTGCGTCTGGTCTACTTCACCTTCTGGGGACATCTCAGCGAAGATTGCTTATGAACATTTCCGTCAGAAGTTTCTCAAGGTTCGATGGAGCAGTTAGATTTGGTCCTCTCATATTCCAGCTCGAAGATCTATCACTATTTAGAAGGCAATCATTAATCGGCTCAGTGTCTTCGATGTGATCCGCAGGTGGGGTTTCATAGGTCCTTCCTTTTGCTACTTTTGCTTTATGAGTTCTGAGATTTTTGATCATATCTTCATAGACTACCGGTTTGTGCCTCACATTTGGAGCTGGATTGAGGATTTTTTCGATATCCAGCTCCCCCTTTCAGGTGGTTTTGCTCATCTTTGGATTTTTGATATTGACGATTGTATTAGTGCACAAGTAATTTTCTTATGTAAATAGGCTTTCATCTCGGCGATCTGGACGATATGGCACCTCCGGTGTATTTTTATCCATAATGGAGTCTAACCTTCCACCACGGAGGCTCTTATTCTCATCCGTTCGCTCATTTTGGAGTCTCCTGTCCTTGATCACGGCGCGATGGCAAACACTTACTGACCTGATTTTTTGGCGCAAATTGGGTATGCGGAGGCGTGGTAAGCCTGCGCCTCCGACCACACTTACACATGTGTCCTGGTTGCACCCCTCACCTGGCTGGATTAATGTGAATACGGATGGCAGTGCTTTAGGCTATCTTGGAGATTGCATCGCGGAGGGCATTTTCCGCATGTGCCGGGGCTTTGTAAAAGGCAGATTTTTGAGATCACTTGGCCAGGGTTTCGCCTTTGAGGCTGAGTTAGAGGCCGAGGTCATTGCGGTCGAGGAGGATGATAAGAGAGACTGGAGACGGATTTGGCTGGAATCTAACTCGACTTATGTGGTGGAGTTGGTTGTGAAGCGTAGCCTGGATGTCCCTTGGCGCTTCCTGGCTTGGTGGCATCGGATTCTTTTTATCACTACCTTGATCGAGTTCATGGTTTCGCATGTCTATCGAGAAGGCAAACGCGCTGCTGATGTGCTTTCCAAATCTGATTCTTCTCGTTACGACTGGTTTACGATGATATTTTGGGTAAAGCAGTGTTCCGTTCATCACGATAGAGCTTTCAGCCCCTCGGCTAGCAGTTTAATCTCGGTTTGGCAGAGGGACTTGGTATTGTTGCTTTATAGAACACGACTTGCTTGTTGCTTATTTTTACTTTTAGCCGATTTGTAGTTTTTAACATTTTTATTCGCTTTGATCCGTTCTTTTTACTTTTAGCGTGAGGAGTGTACTCTTTCTCTACGAGGGTTTTCCACACAAGGGTGGGTTTACCTCATGGGGTTTTAATGAGGCCCGAACAGATGCCTTTAGTCAAGGGATGAATGTTGTGATCTGCGGAAGTACGAACGATTTTCTTCTTTTTTAATATATATTTCGCACTTTATTAAAAAGAAATACTTTCGAGTAAAGAACCAGTACATCACACTATAAAAACCGATACATTATAGTATCGCGTCGGATAGCCTAACGGGTTATAACCCGTTAATCTGACCTAACACAAGTATTTGCCCTTAATAGAATATGGACTTCCATATCATACACGTAGGCCACTAGAATTTAACACTAATATAAATCCATTTTTTTAAATCACGTATTCTTTTACAATCGACTCAAGTATTCAACAAATCATAAATACCACTTGATACGACATCAAAAATCGACTTTACTATAAACAGTAAGAATGTTAATAAATGGATTGCATAATAAGATAAATAGACTCTATAGGTCTTTAATATGGTAAGAAGTTAGCAAAAAAAGTAAAAATTTCTAGATCCCGGCGTATAAGATTATTATGATAATATGTTAATATGGTCTTATTGTTAAATATGGTTACTAGGTCCCGACAAATCGATAACATGGATTAATAAGATTTTATGCTTATTATGAAATTATGCAAATAAAAATCATAGTATGAGAATATTTCATAGTTATGGAGATCGAGTACAATCTTGATAAGAAAATTTATTGGTTGTTAGAAAATGTATACATAAGGGATCCAAGCCTTTAAATCGAATAATCATGATACAAAATATTGTTATACGATTCTTATGGGGAAGAATTAAGATTATTTTCATGATCTTTTATTTTTATCGTACTCATATATATTAACTTAAGTATCAGAGGACCTACGTCGGAAACTATCCGACTTGGGTTTTATTTTGCAGGTCTCTCGAGCTCGAGTTCGACAGTTCGAGAAGTTGCAACTTCTTTCTTGGTGAGCCAAAGTCTTTGATCGCATCAGGTGGTGTCGTCTGTGGAAATAAAAGTGACATCAAGTCATTGGACAAAATACGTGAGTTGTTGCAAAACACGAAAGAAATCACGATGAATTTTTGTTCTTATATTTACTGAATTTGTTATTGTGCATAAACTCGGGACATGAGCTGATACGGAGGATGGTTTTTATTTGTTACTTATTGGTTCAATTGCTTTTTTATTGACGGACACTTAATTTTTATGGGACTTGATTAAATATGATGAATTGAACTTGACCCGTAATTTACTTAGATAGAAAAATATGAATTTTTTTGGGTAATTGCATGTTCCTGTAAGGGGCATACATCTCTGCTCAATAATATTAATTATTTGATGAACCTTCCAGACTTTCAACCCAGCACGTTTGTGTGAATTACATGACATTATGGGAATAAGGACTTAACCTTTTTGATTTATTTTGAGATTGTGAATTACATGACATTATGGAAATAATGATTTGACCTTTTTAATTTATTATTAGATTTTTGGGTTTCTGAAGATATTGTCTCTCTATGAAGAAAGGAAAAGTATTTTGATTCTATATGGTGTCTATTAAATGTGCCTAGTTTATTTGTTTTCTTTGCATAAACGTGGATAATTAATTGTCTAGAAGCTACAAGAAAAATTGTTAAACTTTACATCTATATAATTAAAAATTAGTTCGACCATGTGGTCCACTCAGGATATGCTGACTTGCTTGGTCAAACTAGAAATTAAGGGAACTAGGTCGCTGCCCAGTTTGTTTCCCTTTGACAAACAGGGACGGATTGAGATGGAAGTTAGCTATTAAGCCTAATAGCTCTTGAAGGTTCTATTTAACGCTTCTATTAGGTTGAAGGTGGAAGACGATCGTATAATACTTATCGATTATCTTTTAATGTGAATGGATTGAGTGGACGAGTAAGATCGAATTTTTATGATTTTTATTGAAGACTAACATGATGGGGCTATATTTAGTTTATTAGTTTGACTATTTGGTTATATTCGATAATGCAAGGATCATATAGGAATGTGCATTGTGATTATTTTCTAACGATTTATAGTTGCAGGGCTAACTAATATGTAACCTACATATTTAGTTTGTGTTAATTTTAGTTTTGAAAGGTTAATTTATATGGTGCTCGCTGCGTAACTCGAAACTTTTTGAAAGAACAAATGAGTTATTGTGTAACTTGGGAAAACAAACTCAAATGGCTAGTGGTCGAATCAATCATACGCGACGAGGTTAGAAATATTTAAGATAAGTATTATGATTATTTATTTAAGTGGTTCTAAAATTATGGGTATGGATATATTTTCTACTTGTGCATTACCCAATGCTTCTATTAGGTCGGCGATGGGCCGACTCTTTTTTAGGTTATGGATAATTTATGATTTTTATATTATGCGACGATTTTAGGTCTAAGATCTAAAGTGTTTGATACTTAAGATATTGCAGTATTATGGTATGAATGAGTGTGACAGGTCGCGCGTCCAAATATTCAAAGAGAGATGATATTGCAGTTTTTGCTACCTAAAAGTAAAGAGGTCTCTAAGTTGTATGTTTGAAATGCCTTCTTGAAAGGAGATCTTCAAGAAAAGGTTTATATGGTTCCTCTTCCAGGTGTGTTGCATAGTCAAGAAGAGGTATACATACTTATGAAGGCTTTGTATTATCTCGAAAAGACACCTCTTTCCTTGTTTTATAAGTTCTATGTTGATTTATTTCTCTTGGTTTTCGAAGTGGGTATCATGCATCTACTCTCTTTATCCAGAAATTTTTTGCTGGTCTCATTGTACCTTCTTGATGCTACTGATGATGAGTATTACTAGTAGTGATGTTTATAGGATTACAGTGTTGAAGTCGGAATTGTCTTCTCTTTTTGAAATGACAAACTTGACTTTTCTTTGTTACTTTCTAATCAATGAGGTAAGTTGGTGGCCAGGAGGTTATCTTCTATCACAGTTTAAGTATGCGCTAGTATTATGGAGTGTGCTCATCTGTTCGACATTAAAGTTTTTGATTTTCCCATAGAAATGTTTGGTACCTTTTTTTATGCCACAGCTTTGGCTGATCCTACTATGTATCGTGCTATTATTGGCAGCTTGGTTTATCTCACCATTACATACCCCGATATTTCTTATGTTGTTGTCTGTTACCTCTCCTATGATTGTTCACTGATCCACCGTGCTTCGTATATTATGTTATCTTTGAGGTACCCTTTTTCAGATTCTCTTATTTTCATCTATATCCTTTTTAGATTTGCATGCCTACTCTGTTGTTGATTATGCCAGTGATCCTATAGATCGTAAGTCTACTACTGGATTTTATGTCTTACTAGGGAATTCACTTCTCTCTCTGATGAGTAAGAAACAAAATGTGGTTTTTCATTCTTCAATAAAATTTGAGAATCATGTTATGGCTACTGATGTGTCCAAAATAGTTGAACACTTCAAGATTTAGATCGATCGGTGTCCGACCTCTTCTTTCAGCTTACTAGAATGTCATCTGATTTGATGGACAGTTTGGCTCTGATAATTGACGATCTCGACCTATGAACAGCCATTCTGGTGCATGAACTATGGGCCTTTGAGGCCCAACAGAGAATCTTGAATTAGAATTTGGAAAGGAGTTCTGAAGGATATATCATTTTGGTATGAGGATGGAATATTTTCCTTATAATGATATGATTCCTTACTTGGTGATCAAGTCTTTTACTTCTTATAAATATGGAATCTGGCCCTTATTCCAAACATAATCTCTTTACATACTATACACATACATTTATGTGATTTCGTATTCGAACTTGAGCGTTGGAGAGTCTACATTGCGAATGCCCCGATGCCTTATTTTTCAAATCTATCTATCTCTAGTCGAGCTGCCCATCATATCATATTATATTTAAAGAAACTAAAGGAAGAAGTCGGACATCGAACGATCCAAATGTTGAGGAGTTTTGTAGTTTTATAGATCTATGATTTTGAAACGTGATGTTAAGTCTCGTGATAAACAACACCAGTCTTAACATCAACAAGTTTGAAACAGTAAACATATAATAGAACAGATGTTATGATTGATGTTAAGAAACACCAGTGATAACACCAAAACAGAGAAATATTGATTGCAGCGGAAAATAATAAATGAACACACTTATTAAACTTTTAGTCCATAAGTAACCGTACTTACGGACATGTGTATAAAAACCCGAAAACTATATTACTTAATCGTTCAAGAACAATTACAAAAATGTTTAAGTAATATATGAAAAACAAGTGTATCAATATTTGGTACACAAATAATTGGTGCTACGAATGATCCGGTCTCCTTCGTTTGTTACGCAACGTTGTAGATTTCTTGATTCTGACTTGTAGCTCCAAGTAGGTCTTGTGATGTGTTCTGCTTCTCAGAGAATGTCTTGTGTCCATTCCCGAAAGCCGTCCTTCATTTGTGTCGTTCTTGTTCTTTAAATAATCAAGACTCCTAGTCTTGATAAACAAGTTAGGATAAAAATAAGGAAACTAAATAAATACCTAAACTACTTTAGGAGATAAATCTAGAGTCCTAAATAAACCAAAGTTTAATAAAGGCAAACCCACAAAATGGAAAATTGCCTAAAATAATATTCTCAATAATTTCCCCCTTTTGCCTTTCTGTACACACACACAAATGACATAAGCAAGACATACCAAAAACTCCCTCTGGGTTCAATGACTCCCCTTGAATAAACAATGTCTAAACAACCCAAACAAAAGAAATAAAATTGTTCTTGTATCAACCAACCGTAACAGAAAAATAAACTAAGAGAAGCATGATCACTCAAAGACCACGTCTCTTAGATCGTCGAGCAGATGACGATATCCCTTCATCAGCCTTCCTCTTCCGTAGAAGCTTCTTCATCTTCTTTAGCTTCTTATTTCTCGACAAGATCTTCGTCCTCCTCTTGCTTAAGCTAGCCAACAGCTCGGTAGCTTGTCCATCATCACCCTCAGCAGTCGCATCCGCATCATCCCCAACATCCTCATTCTCCTCAGTTTCTCCCCCTTGTTCAGAAAGAAAAAGGGCCTCATACCAGGAACCCGGCACAGCCTGAAGTTGGGAAATCTGATTTTCGATCAAGGCAAGCTGAGCGCGCAAAACCTGAGGCGGGAACTTGACCATGTTGGAACCGGTGACGGGAATGCCAAAGCTGTTACCACTTACAACACCACTCCGCACGGGTGCCTACCAAAGAAGATCTACGACATGGGCTCCAGCCAGGTGCTGGTTACGCAGGGTGAACCACTCAGCCTCCCCAGTAATATAGTCATCCTCAAACGGCGTAAGCCCTTGGTTCTCCAGGATGCTGTAAATAAGAGAGGGAAAACAAAGAGAGGAAACACTTTTGGCGGTGGCAAACCTGGTTATAGCGTCAAAGACATACTGCCCAAAATTGAACTTCATACCCCGACCAAGGTAAAACAGGAATTGAGCTTGAGGGCGAGTCAAAACGGTCGCATTCTTCAAAGGAACCCATTTGAAAACGGCCACCATATGAAGAACCGAGTACAGGGAGGACAAACGGGTAATTTGCAATTGTTCTCGCCATTTATTCACCAATCCACCAGATAAAAACAAAATTACCTCATTCATGTCATCGACCGTCGAGTCACCATGGTACTCCTCAGTACCAAACAACTCATTTATCAAGCCTGGAGTAAAGGAATAAACTTTCCCACGCAAAAATACCTTCCCATAATTCACAGAATTAGGATTCGCAACAGAAGGTAACATATTCGCATAAAACTCCAAGACAACATTATGAACAAACAGCATGGCAGTAGATACAGTTAACAACATACCTCTATGCTTGAAGAAAGCAATCAGATTCTGCCTTTCAAAGAGATCAACAGGGACTCGACGCTCGGCAATGAGGCCCCGGTTCTGATATTCCGAGAATAACTCCTCGGCTTTGTGTGTCAGGAACCTGAGAGAGAACGGCTTCATGTCCTCTATCTCAGCGGCCTGAGATGAAGTGTCATCAGAGTGATCTGAGGCAGCAGATGGGATTGGTGCAGCGCTAGAAGGGGAAGGATAAGAACTAGCAGCAGGGGATGGAACCGGATCAACAATAGGTGATGTTAGCTTTGGTGACAAATCACCAGTCCCAACATCAACTTCCTGGGTGACAGCAGACCTAGTATTCTTAACCTTCTTAGTTGAGGCCTTCTTAGGTGGTAGGAGATCCTTAAGAAGAAAATCATCAGAGGAATCAGGTGAATACTCGAACCCGAACTCAGGTTCTGGTTCAGGAATAGGAACAGTAGCAGGAGTAGCATCAGTAGACTTGGAGGAACTGGAAACTTCTCCAGTAAAAAAGTCCACAATATCATATAGAGCAGCGGAGTATTCAGTCTCAGTCGATCCAGGAGACACTTTGGCACGAGCAGGAGGATTCTTCTTGTCAGAAAGCTTGACATTTTCCTTCCAACAATGAGTCCTCGTCGGCAACACGCGAGGAGAAGAGGAGGTTTCCGAGGCAGCAACAGGGGAAGAGGGCACAAACTCCGCATCATCCGAGTCCGTCATGACAATGACGTCCTCGGAGAGGTTCATGTGTTCGAGCAGTATAACATATCGTGGTCCTTCTTGACACTTTGGAACTGCCACCGGCACCACGCTTGGTGGGATGTTCCTCAGTCACGTGGACCTTTTCAAGGTTGGATCACCGACGCGGCCAAAAATTTCCGCAATAAGTGGAAGGTTTGGCGGGTTATCGACATCAATTTCATTCCTAGCTTGACCGGGAAAAACTTGATCCTCTGGATTAGCGTCAACGGGGGCCAGAATTGGAACAACGTCCTGAGATTGAAGCGACGGTGATCCGGCAGGCGGTGTTACAACCGGTGATGGTTTCTAAGGGAAGGCGCCACCGATTTCCTCGTGAGTATCCAGGCCACCGAATCTCGGAAGATTCACCGGTGCCTGGTCACTAGACGGGTTCTGCACGCTGGCAGGGAGCACTGGAGTTTTGGTCAAAGAAGACATCCTGTTGTAAATTTCACAAATAGAACAACACATAAATATAGATAATTCGAGACGGAGAAGAGGTGGAGATTTAGAGAGTTTTAATCGCAAAAGAATTTTAGAAAAGTGGGATAACAAAATGGTAATAATTTTGGAAACTTAAACAAAAAAAAGATCGTTGTAATAGGAGAGAGAAAAAGAGTAAAAGCCCTAATTTACCGAAAATCTTGACTTAACCCTCACGGATTTTCTTTCCATCCAAACACCCCATTCTCCCTTAATTTAGGACACATTATCTCCACTCAATCAACCACAAAAACAAGGTGAATCACATTTCCCTATAATTTCATAAAACTAAATTAGAGCCGGAATTTAGAACCATCACCATAGTCGTAAAAATACGTACAAAGTTAACAACCTCCTGCTACGTCAACCCTGTATTACATGTCCATCTCTCCCAATACTAACTCCACTGAAACAACCGATTAACATAACCCTTAAAAAGATTGAGAAAAGTTGAAGAGAGAAGCAAGCAAGCAGTAACATAACACAACACTTTGGCATTTTTACACAGTATGAATGTCTTAATTGATGCCTAAAATATATGATCTAACAAATTAAAAACACTTAATGATTTCAGTGTCTTGACCAGTGTTGGTTTTCATGACTGATGACATTATAACCAACATTACTCCAGGTGAAGTCAATAATAACAAACCCCTTAACCCAAGTTAATGACTACGTCAAAATCGCTCAAGGAGGTGAAATATAAAGATTGGATCTTTTTTAATCCAGATTTTCTTCATCATTTTACAGATTTGAAGAGAAATTATCTTAGCAATTGCTTTTATCACCCTTTGTTTTTGGACCTAGGAGAAAACAAGTTTCTGCGGGAAAGATTCACAATCACCTAATTCAAGATGTTGGTCCTTTTCTCATCACTTTTATTACAACACAAGATATTTTTGCACTATCAATCAGATTCAATGCATTCATATTATGTATAAAATAGAAAAGCAAAAATGCATGCATAATATATAGATGTTGTGACTGATGACAGAATTGGGTGTCACAACATCAAACCCAACATGGACTAGACAATGCACATACCGAGTTCTCTTCTCAAAAGAGAGAAGGACTCGAAATCTAATGCCTTTGTGAAGATGTCATCTAGTTGATCAACTGTCCCTACATGCTCAAGACTCACTATTTTCCTCTCAACCAGGTCTCGGATAAAATAATACCTGATGTCAATGTGTTTTGTACGAGAGTGCTAAACGGGATTTTTAGAGATATCTATGGCACTCGTATTATCACAAAGTACGGTCAGAATACTACTATGGACACCGTAGTCTTCAATCATCTGCGATACATTCAGCTTTTGTTATAGAGAGGGATATACAATTTTGTTTCTTACTGTACCACAAGACTAGGTTACTTCCTAAGAAGAAACAGCCTTCAGTGGTACTCTTCCTATCCACGACATCACCTGCCTAATCTGAATCAGTGTAACCAACAAGTTCAGTGCATGTATCTCTAGTATACCACAAACCTAAATCACTTGTTCCAGCCACATATTTAATTATTCTTTTTATAGCTTTTAAATGTGACTCTTTAGGGTTCGATTGATACCTAGAACACAAACATACACTGTACATTATGTTTGTCCTACTTGCAGTTAAATACAGGTGACTTCCCATTATGATCCTATAAGTGGTGTTATCAACACTGATCCCAACATCATCTCTTGACCGTTTGCTGGTTTTCCCCAAAGGTGTTTATTTATGCAATTTATTTTCTAACCCAAATTTATGAATCAATTTTTAGCATATTTGGTTTGGGAAAGAAAAATACCATCGTCAAGTTGCTTAATTTGTAAACCAAAAAAATACGAGAGGTTACCTTCCATGCTCATTTCGAATGTGTTTGACATTCGAGCTATAAAATCCTTCACAAACTGTTCACTAGTGGATCCCAAAACAATATCATCCACATAAATTTGAACTATAAGAATGTGTTTGTTGGATTTGAGGAGAAACAAGGTTTTATCAACTTCACCTCGTCTAAATTTGAAAAACAGCAAATGTTGAGTCAACCTCTCGTACCAAGCTCTTGGACCTTGTTTTAAACCGTACAATTCCTTTTTTAGCTTTAAAATAAAATTGGTTTGTGAGGATTAACAAACCCTTTAGGTTGCTCAACATATACTTATTCACTCAAAACACCATTCAAAAAAGCACTCTTAATGTCCATTTGATGCAGTGATATTTTCAAATGACAAGCAATAGCAACAAGGAGTCTTACCGATTCTATTCGTGCAACCAGTGCAAATGTCTCGTCAAAGTCAATCCCCTCAATCTAAGTATATCCTTGTGCAACCAGCATTGCCTTATTTCTCAAAATGTTTCCTGCTTCATCGGTTTTGTTCTTGAAAATCCACTTAGTGTCGGTGACATGAGTATTTTCAGGACGTGGAACCAAGTCCCAAACCTCATTTTCAGCAAACTGATCCAACTCCTCCTGCATGGCTTTGATCCAGAACTCATTCTCCAGAGCTTCTTCCACACGCTTAGGCTCTGTATCAGCAAGAAACAAGTTCTCTTGAATTTGAGAGCAGTTAGTCGAAAGACAGACATATCTTACCATTTCTTTGAATTTTATTTGTCTCTTCCTTGTGCACTTCTCATCAATATCTCCAATAATCTGACCTGTTGGATTATTCCTCTGAATTCTTGATGGAATATCCCTCTGATACATGTCAATTTGATTATTCGGATTGTCCTCATCTGATTCTGAATCTGATTCAGGAGCTTCAGGAGTTGGTGTTAAGACTGGTGACGGGTCCTCAGTTCCAACATTGTCTGCTCCCTCAGGACTTGGTGTTAAGTTTGGTGACATATCATCAGACCCGTTATCACATGTAACGTCAGCCTGTGTACCTACACTATCATGTAAGCCATCTACAATATATTGAGGAGTCTGAACATACAACAAATCATTGTCCTCAGCAGGTTTAACACCACTAATCAAGTCATCAAACTTCACATTGACAGACTCCATCATGCAATGTGCTCTAAGGTTAAACAATCTATAAGCATGATTGTTTTTGGAATATCCCATGAAAACACATTTGTTGAGTCCATTTTGGAAAGATGCATCCTATCATTCAATACATAGCAACAGACCCAAAGACATGGAAATAACTTAAATTAGACTTTTTGCCCAAGAATAATTCGTAGGGTGTAACATGTGACCCGGGTCTGAAACACACCCTATTGATTGTGTGGAAAGCATTATTCATTGCTTCTGCCCAATATCGTTTTGCAATTCCATTTGAAATAAGCATGGTTCTAGTCATCTCAGCAAAAGATCTATTCTTTCTTTCGACTATACAATTCTATTGGGGGGTAATGGGTGATGAAAACTCGTGAGTTATTCCTTCCTTTGAAAAATAGTTAGAGAAAGCCTCATTTTCAAATTCCTTTCCGTGATCAGACCCGACCCTTCCAATGCTCACACTAAAACGCACGCACAATGTTTTTGCAAGTTTTTTAAAACTTTGAAAAACTTCAGATTTTTCTCTTAAAAACTCAACCCAAGTAAATCTAGAAAAGTCATCAACTACAACCTTTACATACCATTTACCTCCAAGGATTTCCACCTCCAATGGTCCCATGAGGTCCATGTGCATGAGTTCAAAGCAATTTGAAGTGGTGAGACTTTGAACATGTGGGTGCGGTACCTTGACTTGTTTACCCTTTTGGCATGCTTCACAAACTGGAATGATCTTTGTGTTGAGCTTCGGTAGACCATTTACAGCTTCTTTCTTCACAAACCTTTCCAGCATCTTGTAGTTGACGTGCCCAAGATTTTGATGCCACACCTCGGCATCACTCAATTGGGATAACTTTAAGAAAACATTGTCATTTATTTGATATCTATTATTTAAGGTTCTTTGGCCAGTAAGAATGCAAGCATTACCTTCATCATAAACTTCACACTTTTCCCGTGTGAACTTAACACTAAAGCCTCCATCACACAACTGACTGATGCTAATCAAGTTAGCCGTCAGTCCTTGAACAAGTAACACGTTCTCGAGTTTTACAATTCTTGAAACATGGAGAGTTCCTTGTCCAACAATCTGACTGTTTGCACGTCCACCATATTTCACTTTTCCACCTTTGAACTTCACAATATTCGAGAGAAGGTCTTCGGAATCGGTCATGTTCTTGGAGCATCCACTATCAAAATACCACGCTCCTAGAATGTGGGATTTTAGAGAAGTATAGATCATGTTACATTAGATCTCATCCTTCTTCACCCAGACGTGTTTAACTTTGCTGTTGGTTCTGATGTTGGAATCGTAGAAATTGTCATGAGACACAACATGTTGCCTTGTCCTCTGAAATTAACTTTTCTTTCCTTCTTTCTTCCAGTAGAATGGGCGAATATGACCAGAATCACCACAATGATAACACACATACTGTCTTCTTCTCTTTTTGTGATGCTTGGTTGTCTTCAGATTCTGGTCAGTTTGTTGCTCTTGCTGTTCAAGTTTGTAGCCAATCCCATGTTTTAAGGACTCTGGGAATGACATCCCCAGAACCTCATCGAGCATTGTTGTTCCCTTAATTAAGGTTTGAGAGAGTATATTGAGCCTTCTTCAAATCGGCCTTCACTTATTCCAATTCTGAGTCTTTCCTTGTGATAGCTAATTCTAGACTAGTAATTATTTCCACTTGATCGTATTTCTCATGGGTGAGTTTCTCAACCTTGATAATGAGAGCTTTCACCTTTAGGACCCGATTTCCCCAATTTGCAAACAAATCATCATACTCTTGGCAGAGTTTCTTATACTCGTCAATTGTTTCTTTAACTTCTGCATTCAGACACAGGATGTTGAAATTGATGTTGCCAACTTGTATGTCGTCATCCCAGAAAACATTAGCAAACAGTGCAGGAACTGACTTAGGTGAGTCAGAGTCATCTCCATCTTCATCAAACTCCTTTTCAATCAGGTTCCTTTTCCTCAATGTGTTAACACATTCATTTTTGTAATGTCCCCAGCCTTTGCACTCGTGACATTGAATTTCACTGAGATGTTTAGGAGAATTTGATGTCTTGGACTCGGACGATGAGGGTTGAAAATTAGAAAGTTTTCGTCCAGAAGATTTTGGAGGTGGTGTCTCCTATTTGAAATTTGGAAATGTCCCTCCAATGTTGTTTCTTCTTCTCAAATGCTTGTTGAACTTCTGAGTAATCATAGACACCTCTTCCTCTCCAAGAGTGGTATTCTCGATTTTATTCAACAAGTCTCTCCAATCAACAACTTCATTGCCATCATCCGATTTGACATCGGCAGTGAGGGTAACATTCTTTTCTTTCGAGTTGGAACCAAGATGTTCCATCTCGAACGTTTTGAGCGATCCAACCAGTTCATTGAAGTCCAAGTTATTAGTGTCCTTCGATTCTTCAATGGCAACCACTTTAATGCTGGACTTCTTTGAAATGGATCTAAGTAATTTTCCAATAAGGCGTGAATTTGACACGGCCTCGCCAAGTTCTCCACACTCATTTGCAATCTCCAAAAGTCTCATGGCATAGATCATGATTGACTCTTTTTCATCCATCCTCATCGCTTCGAAGGTAGCAGTTAGCATTCTCAGTCTTGACATCTTCACACTTGTGGATCCTTCGCACACCCTCTGCAATGCATCCCACGCATCATTTGCAGAATCGCACTTTTTGATCACTTTGTAGTAATTTGAGTAAACATATACACAAAGTGTATTGATGCATTTGGAATTCCAGTTTGAATCTTCTATCTCATCAGCTGTCCAGTCTATTTCTTTCTTGATGATAGTGTCTCCATCAACATCCGTAGCTTGTGGTTTCTCCCATCCAACCAGAATGGTTCTCCACACTCGTTCATCAATATTTTGATATGCCATCGCATCCTTTGCTTCTAGAGAGAGTAATTCTCTCCGTTGAGGATAGGAGGTCGCAGATTGCCTTCAGCATCCATAAGTCAAAGAATCTAAAAAATAAGGATCAAAATAATTGATGTTGAGTACCCTGCTCTGGTGTCAATCGTAGTTTTATAGATCTATGATTTTGAAATGTGATGTTAAGTCTCGTGATAAACAACACCAATCTTAACATCAACTAGTTTGAAAAAGTAACCTTATAACACAACAAATGTTATGATTGATGTTAAGAAACACCAGTGATAACAACCAAACAGAGAAATATTTAATTGCAGCAGAAAATAATAAATGAACACTCTTATTAAACTTTTAGTCCATAAGTAACTGTACTTATGGACATGGGTATACAAACCCAAAAACTATATTACTTAATCGTTCAAGAACAATTGCAAATATGTTTAAGTAATAAATGAAAAACAAGTGTACCAATATCTGATACACAAATACTTGGTGCTACGAATGATCCGATCTCCTCCGTTGGTTACTCAACGTTGTAAATCTCTTGATTCTGACTTGTAGCTCCAAGTAGGTCTTGTGCTATGTTCTGCTTCTCAGAAAATGTCTCGCGTCCTTTCCAGAAAGTCGTCCTTCATTTGTGTCGTTCTTCTTCTTTAAATAATCAAGACTCCTAGTCTTGATAAACAAGTTCAGCTAAAAATAAGGAAACTAAATAAATACCTAAACTACTTTAGTAGATAAATCGACAGTCATAAATAAACCAAAGTCTAAGAAAGGCAAACCCACAAAATGGAAAATTACCGAAAATAATATTCTCAACAAGTTCAAGTATTTGGACATATCAAATGGTGTTGTCTGTGAGAATATGTGTGACATTGAGTCATTTAGCGAAGGACGTGAGCATTGCCAATTTATTAGATTGAAATCTCCTCAATCACGGAGGCATCAAAAGTAAAGATAAGTTTGATTGTAAGATTGTGAAGTTATGGATATATATATTTTCACTATTTACGTGCGTGGTTGACCATTATTTTTTGAATTTTAAGTATTTTTGTAGTTAAAATCTGAAGCTAATATGATATAATAAAGGCCAATACTTGGGTGAGACCGGTCTCATAGAATGAGACCACTTTTTACCACGCCCATTTTTGCAACACAGGATACCCGACCCGCTGGATCCATAACCCATACAAATTATTAATACAAATAATAATAATTACAAACTGAACAAAGAACATATGAAGACTCTAAATCGCTCCTCTATCTGTCTTATCACCACAATCTCACACACTTCTCACATAAAGTTTACAACACTCCGTCACACACCGAGATTCACAGAGGTGACCAGTGCAATCTTGGTCCTTGGATGGGTGAGGTTCTGATTTTAACGAGTTCTTGGAGTTCAGCGTGACTTGAGTTTTGTCGTAGGCTATGGTGGTTCTCGAATATGAGTGAAATTGAGGGTGGTAGGGTTGGTCTGAGGCCTGGATGAGCTCGATTTTAGGTGGAGATTTTTATTTTTTCTAATTTTGTGGCTATTCAAGGTAAATTAGTTCTAGAGTTTGCCCGAAAAAGTGAGTTTACTCTATCTTAGTCTATTTTCTCATTTACTCGACTTGTGAGTCGATTCACATGTCCTCACATGTTGACCGGATGGGCAAGAGAACTTTGACCATTGATACTACAATTGACAAGTTTCCAAAAGATTTGATGGAGAAAGTTGATGACGGTGTTGTCAGCTTTGGGTATGTCTATTTGAGGGATCGGGCCGAGTACGAGCTGTGAAGAGGCTTGAGCAAAAGAGGCTAGGCTCTTTGAGTCACGTCCCCTTCTATTGAAATTCAACAAGTCAAGGTTGGAATCCATGTTTTGACTGAGAAGTTAGTCACGATTCAAGCAAGGATGATAGATAAATATTTGCTTCATATTGCTAGGATGATCAATATTAAAGACAAGCTTTCTGCAAAACTTAAAGAATTGGATAAAGGCCTGAGAAATTGACCTCCTTGTTTTCTAAGACTATGATGTCATTTACACATATTCTTGGTTTAGCGCAAGAGTCATTGAAAAAATATCACGATAGATTGGTGGAAATGCTCAATCAGAACTATGCAAAACTCCAATCTAGAAATTTTTCTACATTGAATATCCTATTGGACGAGATAAAAGCTTGGGAGGAATCTAAATTAGTTAGACTGACATGTTTTTTAACTAAAGCTATTTTTCTTAATCATCTTCAGAATAAGTGATATCCTCTAAACACTTGGATTTTGTTGAGAAAGTTTAGCACTGCATAGAAAATCACCCACGACTTGTGTCGTGTACAAGAAAAGCTACTCAAAATATTACAGCTAAGAAAGAGGAGCAATCGGTCAAGTGGGTGAATAATATGGTGGAGATGGAAAAAAAATATATGATTACAAAAGTATCACAAAATTATCTTAAAGTATTTCAATATATAATTAATGTATCGCAAAAAAAAAAAAAAACAAAAAAAAAAAAGACAATTGTGAGTGATTCATTTCAATATTTCTCAAACTAATATATAATAGTTTCAACCATAGTGTCAAGTAGAAGTATCACAATATTTTTTTAGCGTATCATAAATTGAAGTACATATATAACAAAAATTATTTGGTCACAATTTATACTTTTCAACTTAAAGTATCAGAATATCGACTTATAGTATCACAAGTTATAGTAAAAGTATCACAAAATAATTTTTGACTATTGATCACAACAACAGCTAAAATATCAAAAGTTAGATTAAGAGTAACATAAATATTCTCAAAAAATTATGTTACATACCTTTTGACTAATTATTTCGACTTCATGTCATAATATACACTTTTCACGATTAAAGTATCACAATATCGGCTTATAGTATCACAAGTAGCAAAAGTATCACAAAATAATAGTAAAAGTATCACAAATCTTCTCGAAAAAAGTTGTTAAAGTATTAAAATACTACAAAATAAAATTAATATATAACAAGATTTTAATGCACATGTATGTTTTTTTACAATTGTTTTTTAAAGTATCATAAAAAATAGTTAAAGTATCACATAATATAGTAAGGTATAATGATTTTTCGTATCAGATATTTATTATTACATCTAAATAATTAAAGTATTACAAAAGTTTGTTAAAGTCTCACAAAACATATTTAAAGTATCACACATTTTATTAGTCACAAGGTTTTCATTGACAAGGTTTTAATAATGTTTCAAATTTTGTGTGTGGGTTTCGTATTTATGGTTAAAAATGTTAAAGTATCATAAAAATGTCACAAAATATTATTTCACATTTAGTCATAACCGGCAGTATACAATTTTAAAAGTATCATAAAATCGACTTAAAGTATCACAAATTATAGTAAAAGTATCGCACAAAATAATCTTGATTCCACAAAAAGTTATCTTGATTTCATCTTGACCGTGAAAACTTTGTGGATCTTTAAATTCGGTGTCATCCGAAATATTAAAAATTCTTATGCTACAAGCCAAACTATTTATGTTGACAAAATCAAGATCACGACATTCACATTATAATGACATCCCATTCATATTCTATATCTCCAGGCTCAGTACATCACTATTAGCACCACCAAAGTGACAAAATCAAAAAAACACCCCAATTTTTGGATAAATCAAATCTAACAGCAACAAAGTACTGCCCAAAACAATCAGATCGCTAGAATAAACCCCTAATCCTGCCCTTGTCACCGAAATTCCACAGATCGACATGCCATATTTTTTTGTCTCCTCATCACCACCACCTCATCATCGCACTAATCATCGTCCTTGACCCCTTTCCTCGTATTCTCTCTTGGCGACTCTCTTCTCCTTCGTTTCTTCCCATCGTTTCACTGGTTCTAGTGCGAAACCTTTGGATTTTTCATTCTCACACAGTGTTAGAGATTTCAATACACAAACCTTAGAATGAAGGACATGTTGATAGGGTAGCCGAACGAGAAGAACCACAAAGAAAAACAAAACGAGAAAATAAAAAAGGTTAAAGTATTGCAAAATATACCTGAAATATCACGAGTCTTTTAATCTAATTTTTGTTATTATATCTATATATTTT
Source organism: Phtheirospermum japonicum (assembly GCA_014905375.1). Taxonomy (NCBI): domain Eukaryota; kingdom Viridiplantae; phylum Streptophyta; class Magnoliopsida; order Lamiales; family Orobanchaceae; genus Phtheirospermum; species Phtheirospermum japonicum. The sequence goes on from BMAC01000487.1 coordinate 124,265, forward strand.
GCATGAAATAGTTAAAGTGTCAAAAAAATCTGTTAAAGTATTGGAAAGTATATAAATCACAAAATATCAAATGAGCTCGTGAGAGAGAAATTGATATGTTTCTACGAATCGACCTTCATCATGAACATTTTATATGTTCCAAATGCTTTCTAACATAATAGCAACACAAATTATCAGAATACATATAAAATTCTGCTGGTTCTAGTCGGGAAAAATGAGAAACACTATTTTGATAACAATCGAGCATCGAAAAATAATAAAAGATTTGCAACAAAAAAAATCAAATCGTTTACAAATACGCTCACTGAATCTGAAACAAAAATGGTGTTGAGTTCTCGATTCTGAAGGTACAGTGTAAAGTCTAGTTTCCTCTAATTACACTAGTGCAGAAACTGCATACCCAGAAGGGTAATTCTGCCTATCCAGAACGCCTTTCTGTGCCTTCTGTAGTGACATAGTTCTAGAAAGTCTGTATTTTTCAGAATGCCTTTTTTTATCCTTCTTGATTGGAAGACTTTCTAGAAAGGGAAAAAAAGGCGTTTCAGAAAATAAATTTTATGTTCTAGTATGGTACCATCCTATGTTGATCCGCCACTTTCCATTACGTATTTTCAATAATACCGTTCTGGTATGTGAACTTTCCAGAATGGTATTTTCAACAAGAAATTCTGGAAAGTAATTTTTTCCAGAACGGTATTTTATAAAATAACGATCTAGAAAATTATATTTTCCAGAACGGTATTTAGAAAAGACGTTGAAAAGTCCACTTTATAGAACGGATTTTAAAAAATACGTTCTGAAAAGTCCATTTTCGAAAATGAATTTTAAAAAATCCGGTCTGAAATGTCTAATTTCTAGAACGGGTATATAAGTTTTACCTTCTAAAAAGTTGAAAAAAAAATTTAGAAAAAATTAAATGAAAGCAGGAATACATCAAAATCACTAATAATAAATATTGTGATTATATTAATTATATCACTAAGAAAAACACCAGGTTCAAATCCGACATAGCAAATAAAACCAAGTCTAAGAATTTCAGAAGTGAAAACCTAGCACCCAAATACGTCTTCAAATTCGGAACCGCCTCAACAACTTTCACCAGAGGCTCATCAACAGCTTTCTGATCATCTTTCCTCTCTGCTAGGATCTCGGCTTTTTCCTACATTAAACAGTTTTAAATAATCATTATTAAAAAAAATCAACCTGTTATTTTTCAAAATATAAAAATAAATAATAAGAACCAACCTCTTTCTCTGCCTCGAAGAACTCAATTTCGCCCTTAGTTTTCTTCTTCTCAACTGCCTTGGCAAAATACTTGTCATCAAACTTGTCCACATTTACGCCAGAAATGTAAACCTTTGTGGACATTCTGATAACGAAAGCCTGGTTCACACGCCTCAGAGGTACACTGTTAATCTTGTAAGGACCTGTAGCACCAATGATGAAAAATAAATTAACATGTCGATTAAGAAAATTTGCTCGTTCAGTACACTAATCACATACACATACCAAACATATAAGTTTCAAGCAATAAAACCGTCAATATATAAAAAAATATAGGAAATAAAAATATACGAAGTATTTTCTTGATTTTCCCTCGTATTTAATCAAGCATGCTAGTTACAAAATCAATAGTAAATAGTGGTTTTCGTGTTAGAAAAGTAAGATTAGGTAAATACCAAAAATTAATATCAAAAAATGTATTTCTCATGGCAAGTCCCAAGAGGTAATTGCAGTAACCTACTCCCCAAGGCGATAGGATATGAGAAGGCTCCTTCTGAAAAAGTGGGAGTCATCCAAAGAACATGTTGCTATGTGCGATCTGAACCGGGTGTATTATATTAACTTTTCGTATGACACCTCAATCGACTGTGCATCATTAGAAGACGACGACGACTCTGGATCGCCTGTCAAGTCAAGTGTAAAATCATATAAATAAAATAAGTTAAAAAAATAAAACTAACATTCTCATATCCTATGTTCTACTGTAATAGTTAATATGAGATGGACAGACATTATGAAAAACACAATCAAAGTCTACTCAAATGCAGTCCATTTGTCTACTCAAATACAATAAAATAGAGGCTTAAATTACTATTATCATAAATCAAGTATTGAGTTTGACAACACAGACCAAATGATGAACATATTGGTGTTCAAAACTCAAATTGCCCACATTCAAGCAGATATCAGGAATTTCAGCAGCGCGATAAAAATCCAAGTTGTGAATGATATAAAAATGGGGAAAACTAATTGAGCTTAAAAATGATAAATTGGGATTGGTAAACTAGAGAGATCCATCAAAGAAAGACATAGAGCTTGGGCCCAGTCTAATACAAGCACAGAATCCACTTGAAATCTTGAAGATAACTTGAACAAACGCAAACGCAAAGGCTGCGATAAACCCAAGTACTACAACAGCAGGAGCACTTGGATATATGCATCTCGAAGGAGAGATATGTTCCACCTGGTCAACCTGCATAATAACCAAGAAAACTAACATAATATATATAGTAGCAATCCAATTATAATAATGACTACAACCATGAAGATGGTGATAATTATTATATAGTTGTGAGGTGCTGAAAAAAAAATCAGACACCTCATTACATCCTCTATTATCAGCAGTAAAAGGGTGATCTTCATTTATCAAATAATTGTAGTCATTCTTCTACTATTTATATTTCAGAAGTCTGATGCAGGTTATTATTTTTTATTTTTCCATCTAGTATATATATTCTTATTTATTTCATGCCCCTAAACAAATTATTAGATCCCTTCCCACCGGACAATCTAAAGAAAATACCCAAAAGGTATATATTCTCCATAACATGGTGAATAAAAAGAACTACTTGAACAAAGCCCAAATGCATTATTTAATTCTGAAAATCTAAGAGGCAAAATTATACCTTCAGAACAAACAATAACATGAAACACTAAACAATCCATACAAAATTTCGCCGTCATGATACATAAACTACATACAAATAAAACAGAGTAGTCTGATTTCAAGTGAATAATTATTTTAAAAAAATCATAAAAACTTGCTAAAACTTCTATTTTTAACTTCTCTTCCTAAAATTTGTACCACCGTCTCTCTCCCTGAAATTAAAATCAGTATCAGATTGTATGCATTTGAGATTTAGTAAAGATACAATAATTATAATTTCAGAATTAACTCCATATGCACTAGTATGAATTTTAAGAACCATCAAAACTTGCAAATCTAGCATTCACTATGTATTTGTTTTTAGAAATATGAGTTCATGTTATATTTTCAGCAATAAACTTCTTGACTCTATCAAACATAACGCAGCACACAAAGCTGAACTGCAACAAAAAAAGGGTTGTTTGCAATAAAGTAAATCTCTAAGCTATCCAGACGTTTGGCACCAAAGCACAATTTATCTTTTACAATGACAAAAGAAAAACAAGCTAGGAATGAATTTATATCATTGCCAGAAACAAAAAAACAACGAAAATTAATCAATTCCCAGATTAAAAAGACACATACACACTACCAATTCAAGGCTTGGAAGATTAAAACTATCAATTCAGGCCTGAAAGATAAAACTATAAGTTAAAGACGCGTAAGTGATAAATATAAGGCTATGTTCTGTTCATTTGTTCGAGATTCTTTCCAAAAAACTAGAAACCAAATTATTGCTACTAACTAACACTACATGCAAATGCAAGTTAACAAGTCAGGTGGTTCTACTAAGCAAAAAAGATAAACCTCTATGTTTCATATCATTCCTAGCACTCCAGATAAGCCGCACAATTAAACAGGGCAAAATAACACCAATATGCAAAATGCGGGACCAATTAGACATATATATCCAAATCTGAAACACAATAATCTAATGATAGAAGTATATAGTACTGGAACTGCAACAATTGAAAACTTAAAATCATATAGAAGCTTGTCAGGTAAAAGAAAAGGATAATTAGGGATAATTACTTGGGCGCGCCACTAATCAAGCTAGCCTACTGAAATTCAAGCTCGTTAATCGCGGCCCAAAAACACAAGAGAAGAACAAAAAGCAAGATTAAATATTTATAACATAAATCAAATTTCAACATAGAATGAAACTCAAATTAAGATTATTATTTATAGCTAGGAACCTTATTCTTCAAGCCATTACCCCAAAAACTTGAAAATCCAATCGAGCATTCACAACTCTACCATTCTCAATCCTTACAAGCACAATCATAAGACAAATCAAATATAATCCAAACCCATCCACAATGTATCCTGTGCATATCTCTTGCTAATGGAGCATCCCTAGAAAAGTATGACTAAATCACTACTACAGAAAATCCCCAACAGCATCAGTTGTTTTTGCTAATAGGCATCGGTTTTACAACCGAAGCCTATTAGACCGTCGCCTATAACCTGGACTTTAGGCATCGGTTTTACAACAGATGCCTATAATAGACATATGCATCGGTTGTTTGACCATAACCGATGCATATAGTCATCACAAGCCGATCCCTTATGTCTATATACAGTCACTAAAGGCATCGATTATTGTGAAACAACCGATGCCTATAGGTGCACTATAGGTATCGGTTTCGATTATAAACCGATGCCTAATTTTCACTAAACGCGTCGGTTTTTTATAAAACAACCGATGTCTATAGTGTAGATATAGGCATGAATTTTATTCTACAACTGATGCCTAATGTCCTGTAAGGCATTGGTTTTTGAATAAAAACCGATGCCTATAGGTACACTATAGGCATCATTTTTGTTCTATAAAAACCGATGCCTAATGTGCTCTGAAGGCATCGGTATTTTCAACACAACCGATGCTTATAGTTTACCGATAGGCATCAGCTTTGACATGTAACCGATGCTTAATGTCTATGTATACGCATCGGTTTTCTTGAAAGCACCGATGCCTCATGGCGAGGTTTAGGCATTGGTTTGTATTTCACAACCGATGCGTACATGTTAACTATAGGCATTGGTTTGTTTTCTACATAACCGATGCCTATAGTTACATATAGGCATTGGTCGTTGTTGAGTAACCGATATCGATTTATTACTTATATGCATCGGTTTTGTTGTCAAGAACAGATGTATATAACAATGTTAAAAATCGATGCCTAAATCTGATTATATGCTTCGATTTGCACAAACCGATGCACAAATTTCTTGATAAAAAATCTCAAGAATTTCAAAAGGTTTATTTTAAAACCTGTCCAGAAAATTGATAGTTACCATTTGCAAAAGAATTAACTTAATATAAAAAAAGCATTCTATTCAATAATAAATAATTCAAATGCAGAAATTCTAATCCTATCTAATAAAACTCAAGTTGAACTAATTATTTTCATCGCACAAGTAGCAAATAAACCCCAACCTCATAGAATCTATCATGTTCAACAGCACAAAGCTCGTAAATAAGAAGCATCTCGTTTCCTTCCAAAGGAGAAACCCCCTTTCCTCCATTCTTGTGTTGAAGTTTGGCTACGAACAACACCTCGTTCTTGAATTCAGACTCTGAATCCTTAGACAACCTCTTTACTTCTATTTGTCTGTCATTCCATGCTTTTCCCTGTGAATGAATAAAAGTAACCTTATTAACTAAGAAAATCCAGAGGAAATCCACTGACGTCCTCATAATGTTCTGCACCAAGTTACAAAATAAATTACTTAATAACTAATAAAAGTAACTAAAACTAAGAAAAAAATACATATATACGAGTAATTTACCGAGTAATGTATTCTGCCCATATCTCACGAATTTCGTCAATTGTTTCTTGCTCGTATGGTTCAACTCCAAATGAGTCCTACACATTCCGATTCAAATTTTCAACTTTTCATTTTAAAAATGAAGTTTAGGTTTGGAGTTTAAAAAATATTCAGTAATTTTTACTACTAAAAATTGAGTTTACACGTACCTTGTCTAATGAAGAATTCATACTGACTTGGGAGCAAATGTCATATATATACCTCATGATATAATAACCACACCCATTGCCTCCTCGTTGTTGATTACACTAAAAAAATCATATGAAAGCAGATCAATATCCCCCTATCAATAGATCTATCGGTGAGTTAAAATAAAAAGGGTTGAAGAACTTTACTAACTTGCGTACTAGGGTAACCGATAAGTTTTATTGTTAATACCATAAAAAATAACTTACCGGTAGATTATTCCACACCATGTTTCTTCCTCTCTTTCCTTTTGTTGACCAATAGGTCCGAACTGCCCTGCAAATAGTAATCATTGCACTCAAGCAGTTAATAACACGCAAAGTATTATTTCAATAGACAATAAGAAATTGCTACCTATATATTAAACATTTACATTTTTAAAACCAAAATGAGCGGATGAACCACCCACTATTATATTACATCCAATGAAAAACTTCAAGCGGTTTTATGAATGGAAACACACAGAGTAGGCTCTAGAAAGAATCAGGTTGTGGAAAATAGCAAAATTACATTAATGCTATGAAACAAGTTGCCAACGAAACAATTGCCCACAAAAATAACCGATGTCTATAACTTTTATTTATTACAAAAAAAACCCACGCAACTATAGGCATCGGTTTCTTGTTTAGAACCGACGCATAAAACTTTTTTTAATTATAAAAAAGACCCCGCACGACTATATGCATCGGTTGTTTACAACAATCGATGCCTATAACCCTGTTCCGGTGGCATTTTTTGTAGTAGTGAATTAATTCAATAAACACATTACACAATTAGTCAGTTCCATTAACATCCAAAAATTAATACAACAATCATAGAAAATCTATTGGGGTGGGGGATTAGGGTTCCTTCTCCCACATATAAGCAATTTTTTCCTTTTTTAGATTTTCAGTTGATCCAAAAATGGAGTTAACTCGAAAGTCCAGTGAAGAGAGTGAGAATAATATGCAAGAAGACTGGGTGAGACTAACCATCATCCTCTTTCTCCTCGTCTTCCTCAAAGCTATCCACAATGCCCTTATTGTCAAAAAATCTGACATCACCTTCGTATTTTTCTCCCACTACGTCTGCCCCGAAAACCTCATCGTCGCCTTCCTCCTCAACTAGATCGCCAGTGTGGTGAGCTGAGATACAAAGAAGAGCACTGGGTTTTGGCGGTGGTGAGGTGTTAGCGAGAGGTAGGTCATCGGGTTTCAATTCTAAGGGGATGAATTCAAAGGAGTGATTTTATTAGTTTCTTTACCAAAGAACTGATTCGTAAAAGAAAGTAGAAAAAATAAGGGAGAGGCGCCGCCATGGAAAATGGATTTTAGTGTTGGTGAGTTGAGATGCGAAATAGATCTGGGATTTGGTAGCCAGAAAGTTATTGTTTTAATTTGGAGAAATTTAGTTGTGTTATAATTATTTTATTTTTATTTTTATTAATTTAATATTTTAATTGGAAAAGACTTTCGAGAACGCTATTATTAATACCGTTTTGGATTGTTGTACATTCCAAAACGGTAATAAAATAACGTTCAGGAATGTACACATTCCAGAACGTTATTCGAATACTGTTCTGGATTGACTCATAATCCAGAACTGTTTTTTCATAACCGTTCTGGAATGTCTACTTTCCAGAGCGGTATTGTAAAACCGTTCTGGAAAATTATCTATCCAGAACGGAAATTTCAAATATCGTTTTAGAAAGTTTAATCCACAACAGTATTTTAAACACCTTTGAGGATGCATCAGGATGTTCTGTTTTAGAATGCAATTTCTGCACTAGTGTTAGATACACTGCCGATGTACCAGTGCACAACGTGATAGCTAAAGATGTCCATGAGTATTTAATCAAAAACCACTTGACAATATGCTTAAAACATCCTCCATAGGTATCAATGAAAAGCCAAAATGAACAGAGAAATTAGGGCTAGAGTCAAGTTTTTTACACCAAATCGATAATTATAAAACACATAAAATTTATAAAAATAGGTTACCTGAATCAGTAATTTTGAATCCAATATTCTGGAATTAGGCTTCAATTCTTATTCTTCTTTTTTTTACATAGACGTTCACTGGATTCGAAAATTGTGAATCTTTGATTTAGGTTGAAAATTCGCACTGTCTTTAATTTTCCGATTCAATCGTCCCACGACATTGAAGATTTTGGGGTAGGTTTGCTCTCCGTGGTGATCTCTGAAACTGGAGCTCTGAAACTCCGATTTCTAATTTTCGTGTTGATCTTCCGTGGCGGTGAAGATTATTAAGATTTATATTTTTATTTTTTTGAGATGGAGTACAGTTTCGTTGCGGGGTTATAGAAGCGGTGTTTTCTTTTTCCACATGGAGCGAGTGATAGGCGGACGGGTTCTGGGTGGGGAAAGAATTGGTACGGATCAATTAATAAAAATAATAATAAATATTATAATAATAAGAGACCATTCTCACGGATGACATAACTTGCAATAAATAGACTTCAGAGATTTTTAAGGCCAACTAATATGTGTAATTAATAAGATGCAATTAATGCTCGGTCTATTTGGTTTAGTCGTGCATGGATGGGTGGTTAAAGCACATCTACCCATTTACCACCCTTGTGGATTCCTATCAAAGTCTTGGAAAAAAACTGAATGAATATTGATTTTAAGTATTAATAAATTACTTTGTTTGAAAAATTTTAAGTCGTACAGATTGAAATATCGTGAGGCACAACTGTTAAATAACAGTACAAGCCACAGCGATCTGTAGGGAGTAGGTCGTGGGACTTCGAAATGATGTGGCGACCTAATAGCTATAGGTCGCTCAACTGGCGACCCAACATATCCAGGTCGCATGGATTACAACCTGATAGATTCAAGACAAGTGAGTACCGACCTGATAGGTCTCAGCATCAGGAGCCTACAGGACGTCAGATGACGACAGCCCTAAATTAGTACAGTTCAGTCTGCTACAGCTGTCCATTGTACTGAAGCAATGTGAACCACAAGTTTATATCATACCGTTATTATATGTACTGTGCTAAATCTGACCGTAGGATCTAGGGCGACACTAGTCATCTGTATTGCTATAAATAGCCATGTAATTCATTAATGAAGGTATGAAAAATATTATTCAAGCATACACGCAATACATTCTCAGATCACTTTAGCTCGCTCTTCACAATATTAGCTCGCAATGAGCTCGCAGTTTTTCTTTCATGGTATCAGAGGAGGTTTGAGGGCCTGACTCTGTTCTTCTTTACAAAATGTCTCACATTAGCTCTTCCTCCTCAACCCAAAATTCCTCACCTCTACCACAAATCGTGTATCCCCAAAGTCAGCTCATTTCAACCAAGTTAGATGAAAATAATTATTTTATCTGGAGACAACAAGCCTTGACGACCATCAAAGGCTATGGTCTTGAACCATTCATCAAGAAGGGATCTGCAGCGCCACCACAATTTTTAGCCGATGAAGAAAATCAGATAAATCCCCTTTTCTCTGCGTGGGAAAGGCAAGATCGAATCTTAGCCTCATGGATTCTATCCTCTTTGAGTGAGTGTATTCTTGTTCTAACTGTTGGCTTCAATACATCTGAAGAAATATGGTCTGCCCTTGAGAATAATTTTGCCACGCAGTCTCAAGCCAAGATAATGCAGTATAGGATTATGTTGCAATCCTTGAGAAAGAATGCACTGTCTATGAAAGAGTATCTGGGAAAGATGAAATCTTGCTATGATGTTTTAGCTTCCACGGGAAACAAGATCTCTGAGAAAGACCAAATCTTGCACATTTTGGCCGGACTAGGAAGCGAGTACGACTCAGTGATGGTTAACGTAACGTCCAGGCCGCAGCCCTACACGATAGCCGAGCTGCATGCTCTTTTGCTCAGCTACGAGGCCAGATTAGAAACCAACAACAGCAATACCTCGTATGTCAATACGGAAGGGTCCCAGCCATCCATCAATACTGCTAYACAAGTYAATACTKCAAAAGTCAACAACAATTACCAACAGAACAGAGGATTTTCAAGAGGTCGCGGAGGAGGAAGAAACAGCTTCAGAGGAAGTAGAGGAGGAAGAAGAGGTCGCGGAGGAAGGATGAGTGGAGGAGATAGAGTTGTCTGCAAGATCTGCTATATTTCTGGACACACAGCAGATAGGTGCTGGTACAGGAATGACAACTCCTACAGTAACACTCAATCCGTCCAGCAGTCAGTTCGAAACCCTTCGCTGCATATGGCGCAATTTGGGAATGCTGGAAGCGCAAGCTCGCATTCGGAATATGACACTGATACTCTCTGGTTTCCTGACTCTGGAGCAACTGCGCACGTTACAAACGACCTCGCGAACCTGAATGTGGCCACTGAATATTCTGGAGGGAACAGGCTCCAAATGGGAAATGGAGCTGGAGTGAACATTGCCCACATTGGTAATTCTTTTCTCAAAACTCCTCTCATTTCTAAGACCTTTTTACTCAAAAATCTACTTCATGTTCCCTCAATCACTAAAAATTTGCTCAGCGTTTCCAATTTTGCCTCTTATAATAATGTCTTTTTTGAATTCCATCCTTCTTATTGTCTCATTAAGGATCAAACCACCAAGGCCATCTTACTCAAAGGGACAGTTAAAGATGGACTATATCATTTTCATCTACATACCACAAAACGAGTTGATTATCATCCCTCATCTACACCACCTTTCGTCATGCGACCTGCTCAGACTTCTTTCGTTTCAAGTTCTCTGAATAAAGAGCCTGTTTCTGATTTATGGCATTCTAGATTAGGTCACTCTAGTCAAAATGTAATAGATAAGGCTCTGAAAAGCTGTAATATCCCTTATAACAGCATTAATAAAAGTTTGTCTTTATGTTCAGCTTGTATGTTAGCAAAGAGTCACAAACTCCCATCTCCTAATTCTCTTTTTGTTAGTTCCCAACCACTTGAGCTCATCCACTCCGACCTCTGGGGACCTGCCCCTATTAAATCATCGAATGGTTTTCTTTACTACGTGAATTTCATCGACCACTTTAGTAGATATACATGGATTTATCTTCTCAAATCCAAATCCGAAGTTTCAGATGCTTTTGTCCATTTTAAAAATCTTGTTGAAAATCAATTAAACTACAAAATCAAAAATTTCCAATCCGATGGGGGGACTGAATATAAACCTCTTGCTAGGGTTTTTCAAGACAATGGCATAAATCATAGGATATCTTGCCCTTACACACCAGAACAAAATGGTGTGTCTGAAAGAAAGCATAGGCACATCGTGGAGATGGGATTGTCCCTCCTCGCTCACTCAAACTTACCTCTCAAATTCTTGGATGATGCTTTCACTACCTCTGCCTACATTATTAACAGAATTCCCTGCAAAGCAAATCTTTACTAAACTCCCCTTGAGTGTCTCTTCAATCAGCGACCTGATTATAACTTTCTTAAGGTTTTTGGCTGTCTCTGCTATCCGCATATCAGACCCTATAATTCCCATAAACTTCAATACAGGTCGCTTCCATGTACTTTCCTTGGTTACAGCACTCAGTATAAAGGTTACAAAATTCTGTTACCATCTGGGAAGGTGATAATTTCCAGAAATGTTGTGTTCAGCGAGCATGAATTTCCATACATGTCCAAACAGGTCGCTAAATCTCCACACTATAGTTTGTCGCCTCTACCACCCACACATTCGCAACCACCTCAATATCATACTCTTCCCTTTCCATCCACTCAATCAGACACACCTCTGAATGATGTTCCCACATCTCAGGTCGCACCGCCTGATTATAATCCTCCTTCCCACTATTCACCTCCGCGAAATGATTGTAGCTCGCCTCAAGGCGCTAACTCTACAGTTCCTCTAGTTGTTCAATTGCCACCTCTGTCTCCTGCTCGCTGTGGACCCTCTCAACCATGTCCACCCCAAAATTTCCATCCCATGCTGACCAGGTCCAAGGCTGGTATTCACAAGCCTAAGATACTATCAGCCGAGGTCATCAATGAAGATGATGAACCATTGAATGCTCACCAAGCCCTTCAGATTGGAGTTTGGAAACAAGCTATGCAGGCTGAATACAATGCACTTATTACAAATCGCACTTGGACATTAGTTCCAGCACCTGAAGGGAGAAACATAATTGGTTGCAAATGGGTGTTTAAAACCAAGAGAAACACCGATGGATCCGTTGCTAGACACAAAGCGCATTTGGTTACTCAAGGTTTCTCTCAGTGAGCTGGTTTTGATTTCTCTGAAACGTTCAGCCCGGTTGTCAAATCAACAACAATAAGGATAATCTTAAGCATTGCAGTTTCTTGTGGATGGAATGTTAAGCATCTGGATATTAATAATGCATTCCTACATGGCGACCTGCAGGAAGTGATTTACATGAGACAGCCTCCCGGTTTTGAACAAAAAGGCAAACAACTTGTATGCAAACTCACCAAAGCCATTTATGGGCTTAAACAGGCCTCCAGAGCATGGTTTGGCAAGATTCAAGGAATACTCCAAGGTCTTGGATTTACAGGTTCAAAAGCTGATGCTTCCCTCTTTTACAAGTTAAAGAATGGGTCAAGAATTTATCTCCTCATTTATGTAGATGACATACTAATCCCAGGGAGCGATGAGAACGAGGTCGCTTCGGTAGTTACCAACTTAAAGAAGGTTCTATCGCTAAAGGAACTGGGTAATGTTAAACAGTTTTTGGGAATCCATTTTACCTCATCCAATGATGAATTGCATTTGTGTCAAGGGCAATACATAAGAGAGCTCCTCAAGAGAGCTAATATGCTATCATGTAAACCGGTTCCAACTCCAATGATCACTTCAAATAACCTTTCCAGATTCGAGGGGAACAGCGCGGGCATAAACCCTACTCTTTACAGAAGCCTAGTCGGAGGTCTGCAGTATGTCACTATTACGYGGCCTGAAATATCCTTCAGTGTTAACAAGGTTAGCCAATTCATGGCTAATCCCTTAAATACGAGCTGGCGAGCACTGAAGCGAATTTTGAGATATTTGGCGGGCACTATTGACCATGGGTTGAGAATAATAAAAGCGCAAAATTTTCATCTGACTGGTTTTTCGGACTCAGATTGGGGTGCCGACCTCGATGATAGGAAGTCTATCAGTGGCTCATGTATTTATCTTGGCAATAATCTAGTGTCCTAGAGTTCGAAGAAACAGGGATTTGTGTCGAGGTCGAGCACGGAGGCAGAATACAGGAGCTTAGCGAACACTGTGGCAGAAATGACCTGGATAGGCTATCTGCTCAAGGAATTGAAAATTGGATCAGCTCGCACACCTACCGTATGGGTAGATAATCTCAGCACGATTGCTCTGGCATCAAATCCCGTCCTGCATGCAAGAACCAAGCACATCGAACTTGATCTTCATTTCGTTAGAGACAAGATTCTTTCACAACAGCTCGCAGTACAACATGTTCCTTCTTCAGAACAGATAGCTGATATTTTGACTAAACCTTTGAGCGAGCAATTCTTCACCAAGCTCAGAGATAGATTGAGAATCTTATCCAAGAGCTCGTTCGAATTGAGAGGCCGTGTTAAACAACAGTACAAGCCACAGCGACCTGTAGGGAGTAGGTCGCGGGACTTCGAAACGATGTGGCGACCTAATAGATATAGGTCGCTCAAYTGGCGACCCAACATATCCAGGTCGCATGGATTACAACCTGATAGATTCAAGACAAGTGAGTACCGACCTGATAGGTTTCAGCATCAGGAGCCTACAGGACGTCAGATGACGACAGCCCTAAATTAGTACAGTTCAGTCTGCTACAGCTGTCCATTGTACTGAAGCAATGTGAACCACAAGTTTATATCATACCGTTATTATATGTATTGTGCTAAATCTGACCGTAGGATCTAGGGCGACACTAGTCATCTGTATTGCTATAAATAGCCATGTAATTCATTAATAAAGGTATGAAAAATATTATTCAAGCATACACGCAATACATTCTCAGCTCACTTTAGCTCGCTCTTCACAATATTAGCTCGCAATGAGCTCGCAGTTTTTCTTTCAACAACCTACGATATTCCTGGAAACCATTGTCTGGTATGTAGATAATATGTAAGATAACTCTTTATTTTGTTGAATCTTATGTGTACTATATCACGTAAGTACGAAAGATGTGTTGTATTATTTGTATACATTTGTGAAATTGTATATGTAATCTGAAATTAATATATGTATATTATATGAGTTTAATTTGATGTATTATATGTACCAGCATGAATCGCGAATGAGCGGACATGATACTTTGTTAATAGCCTGATTAGAGTTCACACGACCAATTTATTATTGTTCATATGAAAATTAAATGATTAGATATAATTTTTGTTATGAGATCCTTATGATAGATTACTACTAAGAAATATTTGGACTCATTCGGATACTTTAGATTCTATCACTATCAACAATGACCGAACTGTTGCATTGAGTCGAGTTCTCTGGCGTAGAATTAATAGTCGTGAGCATTGAAAATTAGAGATAAGTTTCTCGTACTTTGAACAATTTATTACAAAAACCTCTGGACGTAGTGTTCATATCACTACTACAAAAAAAATCATCAGAATAGGGTTATAGGCATCGGTTATTGTCAACAACCGATGCCTATAGTCGCGCGAGATCTTTTTTATAATTAAAAAAAGTTATATGCGTCGGTTTTAAACTAGCAACCGATGCCTATAGTCGTGCGGGTTTTTTTTTGTATTAAATTAATATTATCCCCATCGGTTATTTTATACAACCGATGCCTAATTATAAATAGCATCGGTTGTTAAATAGCAATCGATATTTATAATAATAAAATAAATGAAAATTTTCATTAAAGTAAATAGACATCGGTCGTGGTCAAACAACCGATGCCAATATAATCTGGGAAAAAGTTATAGCATCGGTTTGTGTAAATCAACCTATGCCTCTAATAATAAAAATAAATCCAACAATTTCTTTAAAATATATAGGCATCGGTTTATAATAACAACCGATGCCTATAACCAAATCCGAGCATCGGTTCTTTTTAGAACCGATGCCCATGCAAATCTAATTACGTGCGCATTGCGGGAAAAAGGTAAAAAAAAAAAAATTTGCTGAGAAAAAATTCAAAACCCTAAGCGTCGATTTTTTCTGACACCGACCGATGCACATAATAATAAAAATATCCGAAATTTATGTAAAATAAAAAGGCATCGGTTTTTGTATAACAACCGATGCCTTAAACCAAACTAGAGCATCGGTCCTTTTTTAGAACCGATGCCCATACAAATTTAATTACGCGCTCATCGCGGGAAAAAAGTGAATAAAAATTGGATCCTAAAAATTTCAAAACCTTAAGCATCGGTTTTTGACTGAACCCGATGCATATAATAAATTAAAATAATATTAGCATCGGTTTCTTTTCTAAACCCATGCTAATGATTTTGGCCTCATACTATATACATCGGTCTCTATCTCAACAACCGATGTATATTGTGAATTGTAGTCTTCTTTGCAATGCCGGCATTTTTTAAATTAGTGAAGAAAGAACTCATAATTCTGAATTGAATCTTCACATTTATAATTGATGAACAGAAATTCAAAACTTATCCCATTATTCCACCCAAATATCTTTCATCTTTCCTATTTAACTTCCAATTGAATTTTTCGAAATAACCACGAAAACCTGCCAGCTTATTTTTCCCTCTTTGTGCAACATCTTTGTGCACCGTCTCTTTGCAAATTGATCTGCTCAAGGTATGTATTTATTTTTTGTACTTATTATTTTACATATAATTTATCTGCATATCCATTTGAAGAGGCATGAAGCAGCATTTATTTAACCTAGAATTCCAAGCGGTTATGTTGTTCACACACTGGAAATTGAATAGCCTTCATTGCATCAGGAAATTGAAAAGGCATCGATGCACCGGGAAGTTGAAAAGGCAGTGAGAATTCAAAGAGGTGCACTGAACTTGTATAAATACCCCTGTTTGTGGAAAATTTTAATCTTCACAACTAAACTTTTTGGCAAAAATTTAGATTTTAATCTCCATCACAAATAATGGCTGACAACACGATTTTGGGACCGCTTCGCAAGCGAAACGAAACTCAGGAAAAACAAATTGTCGTGCTGATGAAGCAAATGCAGGAAGAACATTCCGCAAACATGCGGAAAGTAGCCAACCAGTCAGAATCACTCACCCACATTTTGAGCACTATAGACTTGGTGCTCACCATCTCCAAGCTCGAATCTATTCTCACAAAGCTTGATGCACGTTTGATGATGATGATGTGGGTCATGCTTAGGCGGGGACGAAGAAGAAGGCTGGCGACGCTTGATTTTTTTCATGCATTTGTAATTTTTATTTTTATGTTTTGCTGTAACTTTTTTGATTTTTGCTAATTGGAATAAAAATATGTATTTTCATTTACTATTTTCTTTTTTTAATTAATTAATGTGTGATACTTAATAATAAGGAATAAATAAAATTTAGGTTTGTTTTGAACTTTAAGGACTAAAATTTAAAAACAAGTTCAGCTAAATGTAATTATCACAAAATTTCAATTGACTGATACACATAAATACAGAGTGTTCAACTAAAATAGTGGATCCTAAGGCATTTCACTATGCATGTTTACAAAATTCACTCATTGATGGCCATATCTGAATCTTATTGTCAATGGGACCTGCTACACTTGTCTTTCGATAGTCGACTTTGGTTTGCTTAACATAATAATAAAAATAATTATTATAATCAGTTGAAATTTTTATCCCAATGTTAATTATAATATAATATGAAAACCTAGCTAACACTATATATATATATTGTCAAGAAAAAAAAATTAAAAAAAAATAGTAATGAATAAGCAAAAAAATTATGAACAAAGATACATGCATATATATGGAGTTTTCTGGTAAATTAATTTTTGTTTCTGTGTTAGTTTTTTTATTGAATTCTTAATTCAATTGTGCAGCGGTAGAGAATGGATCGAAGTTGGATGTATGGTAAACGTAATACACTTGAATATATTCAAGGGGTTAAAAGTTTTCTTATATTTATTGTAGAGAATAATGTTAATTCTACATGAGAAACGATTGTGTGTCCTTGTGTTGATTGCGAAAATCTAAGAGAATTTCGGACTATGGACCAAGTGAAGAGCCATTAGATACGTCTTGGTTTTAAAGAAGGTTATTCACGATGGATATGGCATGGTGAAACTTTGCCTCCGACTGATAATACAGCTCCCTTGACAGCTCCGTCTACGTATGATACTTGTGATAGTGATACAGAGACCGACGAGGATGTAGACAGTGATCGATTAGATGAAATGTTGCATGATATAGGAGGTGATATCAATAATGTTGTTGCGTTTGGAAGATTATATGTTGATGCTAGGAAACTGTACCAAATTTACAAACTTATCGTTCATTCTTAATTTATATAACCAAAAGGCGAAGAGTGGATGGAGTGATACGAGTTTGTCGGGGTTACTAGAGCTTCGAAAAGATGCATTTCCTGATGATAATGAGCTTCCCACTTCAACCTACGAGGCGAAAAAAATATTGTGCCCATTGGGTCTGGAGATCGAGAGGATACATGCATGTCCAAATGATTGAATATTGTATCGGAATGAATTCAAGGATTTTCGGGAGTGCCCAAAAGCGGGGAATCGCGCTATAAAAAAACAGGCAGTGATGATGGTGGGCTTGTACATAAAAAAGGACCTCCGGCCAAGGTGTTGTATTATTTTCCAGTTATTCCCAGATTCAAACGGTTGTTTTCAAATGCTAAGGAAGCAAAGAATTTGCAGTGGCATGCTGAAGGAAGGAAGGAATAAGGATGGAAAACTAAGACATCCGGCCGATTCTCCGCAATGGAGAAACATTGATAGTAAGTTTCCTGAATTCAGTAGTGAGAAGAGAAATCTTTGGCTTGGACTGTGCACGGATGGAATGAACCCACATGGAAACATAAGTAGTCGTCATAGTACTTGGCCGGTTATGTTAACAATTTATAATCTTCCTCCTTGGCTATACATGAAGCGCAAGTACATCATGCTGTCTTTGTTGATATCCGGACCTAAACAACCAGGGAATGCCATAGATGTGTACTTGGAACCTCTTATTGAGGATTTGAAAAAATTATGGAATGAGGGTGTGACCGTCTTTGATGCTTATACTCAAACAAATTTCACCTTACGAGCCATGATATTTTGCACGATCAATGATTTTCCAGCCTATGGTAACTTGTCAGGTTATGCAAATAAAGGAGCTAAGGCATGCCCCATTTGTGAAGATGAGACAAGTAGTATTTGGCTGAAAAATGAGAGAAAAAATGTGTACATGGATACAAGGGCCTTTCTCCCAAGTCAGCATCCTTATAGAAAAAAAAAATTTTCAATGGGAAAACTCTGGACGAGTTGCTAGATTGTCATTATCCGGACGTGCAATTTACTATTTTTCGGTTATTCCCAGATTCAAACGGTTGTTTTCAAATGCTAAGGAAGCAAAGAATTTGCAGTGGCATGCTGAAGGAAGGAAGGAATAAGGATGGAAAACTAAGACATCCGTCTGATTCTCCGCAATGGAGAAACATTGATAGTAAGTTTCTGGAATTCAGTAGTGAGAAGAGAAATCTTTGGTTTGGACTGCGAACGGATGGAATGAACCCACATGGAAACATAAGTAGTCATCATAGTACTTGGCCGGTTATGTTAACAATTTATAATCTTCCTCCTTGGCTATACATGAAGCGCAAGTACATCATGTTGTCTTTGTTGATATCCGGACCTAAACAACTAGGGAATGCCATAGATGTGTACTTGGAACCTCTTATTGAGGATTTGAAGAAATTATGGAATGAGGGTGTGACCGTCTTTGATGCTTATACTCAAACAAATTTCACCTTACTAGCCATGATATTTTGCACGATCAATGATTTTCCAGCCTATGGTAACTTATCAGGTTATGTAAATAAAGGAGCTAAGGCATGCCCCCTTTATGAAGATGAGACAAGTAGTATTTGGCTGAAAAATGAGAGAAAAAATGTGTACATGGATACAAGGGCCTTTCTCCCAGGTCAGCATCCTTATAGAAAAAAAAAAAATTTTCAATGGGAAAACTCTGGACTGAGTTGCTAGATTGTCATTATCCGGACGTGCAATTTACGATCATGTTAAAGATATTGATGTTGAGTTCGGAAAAATTTCTAAAAATGTATCAACGGGTGGTTGGAATAAGAAATCCATATTTTGTGGTCTACCATACTGGGAACATCTAATGGTTAGACATTGTATAGATGTGATGCATGTTGAAAAGAATGTATGTGACAGTGTTATTGGAACATTATTAAACATTTCAGGTAAGACGAAAGATGGTATTAACTCTAGACAAGACTTGGTGGAAATAGGGATCCGGGAGAAGTTAGCACCGAAAATGACTGACAAGCAAACTTATTACCTACCTCCAGCTTTTTATACCATGTCAGAACAATAGAAAATCAGTTTTTGTGAGTGTTTGAACAAAATCAAGGTTCCTTCTGGTTATTCTTAGAATATTAAAAATCTCGTTTCAATGAAGGACCCGAAATTGGTTGGTATGAAATCTCATGATTGTCATATCTTAATGCAGCACATACTGCCAGTTGCAATTCGAGGCTCATTACCAAGAGATGTGAGGAGTACCATAACAAAGCTTTGTCGTTTTTTCAACGCAATTTATAGTAAAGTTATTGATCTTGAGATATTAGAAGATTTGCAGGCCAACGTTGTTAAAACTTTATGCGAGTTTGAAATGTTTTTCCTCCATCATCTTTTGACATTATGGTGCACTTAATTTTCCACTTAGTTCGAGAGGTTAAGTTGTGTGGGCCGGTTTTCTTGAGGTACATGTACCCGTTTGAGAGATACATGGGTATATTAAAAGGATTTGTGAGGAATCGTTCTCGGACTGAAGGGAGTATCATTGAAGGTTACGCTGCCGAGGAGGTAATTAAGTTTTGTACATATTACTTACCGAATTTTGAAACTATTGGCATTCCTAAATCTCGCCACGAGGGAAGGCTTGTAGGAAAAGGTACTATTGGGCTCAAAGCATTCTTTGCAAATTCTGAATTGCGCATCCAGGCACACAAACTCGTATTGCAACACATTTGTGAGGTCCATCCATACCTCGACCGGCACATGTCCATTTTAAAACAGCAGAACCCTTCAAGAGATGAAATATGGGTGACCAGAGAACATAATCGCACATTTTATGAATGGTTCAAAGATACAGTAATGCAAGAGTTATCTAGGACACCTAATAACATCACAGAAATAGTCAAGTGGTTAGCATATGGCCCTGCTTCACATGTGAGTTGTTATGAAGGTTATGACATCAATGGGTATACGTTTTACACGAAACGTCGGGATGAAAAAAGTGTGCTGCAGAATAGTGGTGTCTCAATAGTTGATTAACGAGCGGTTATTCGAGTGCGAAAGGTAAAGGACCAGTGGATGCTTCCATGTTGTTCTATGGGGTCATTGAGGACATTTGGGAACTTGACTATAAATTGCTCAAGATTCCTCTTTTTCGATTTATTTGGTCGACAATGGACGAAGCGTGAGGGTTGATGATTTGGGATCCACTTTAGTTGATTTTAGTCGGTCGGGGTATCGGGATGATCCATTTATACTTGCATCACAAGCGAAATAAGTCTTTTATGTTTCTGATCCTGCTGATTCTAGGTGGTCTCTGGTCCTCCAAAGCAAAAGGAGTATTGTTGGTGTTAGCGATGTCGTAGATGAAGACGAGTACGACCACTTCGATGAAACCCCACCATTTTCCATTGGTATTAATGAACCTCCAATAACCTTAGGAGATGGTTATATTCGTTCTGACCATGGAGATAAGAGTGGGTTGACAATCAAGATTAATTCACTTAACGTGTAAGATTATTTTTTCGGACGGTGAAATTTACGCAGTCATAATAAATTATAGCAGCTGTTTCTGACTCATTTTTTCTCTCAATTATAAAAAGACATCCTTTTGCTTGGAAGCAGATTCGTACGGGGTTAGGAATCGACTCATCACTGTGTCTTCATCTCCATGGTGGTTGTTCATTGTGTTTTATTTTCTTTTTTTTTTGTGTGTGTGTGTTTGTGTAAAAAAAACACACCTTTTTTTGTTGTATCAGTCTATTTTTATTATTGGTTGAGCTCCCTTTGTTTTGGTGGATTTGGCTCTTTTACAAAAATAGCAAGTTATGAAAGACACTGTGTAAATTCATATTGACAGTTTATGAAAAATATGAAATTTTCCTAAGTTTAGCAAAAATGCTTGTTATAAAAGCACTGTGATGGCATGTATTTTTTGGTAAAGGCATTTGCCATTAATAATATATACAATTAAATAATGGTCTTTGGAATAGTTGAAGGGTGTAAGTTAAATGTGGTTTTATTGAAAGCCAAAATTCCCAAGTGTGTTTTTTGTAATGATCTCATGTGTAAATATGAAATTTGAAAGTGTTTGTATTATAAATATAAGTTTTGGATAGGTTTATTTTATAAATATTGATTCTGGATAGGGTATAGATATAATATTAGTTATTGAGAGATTGTGTAAATATGAAATTTGGAAGTGTTTGTATTATAAATATAAGTTTTGGATAGGTTTATTTTATAAATATTGATTTTGGATAGGATATAGATTTAGTATTAATTATCGAGAGAGGTTATTGTGTAAATAAGAAATTAGGAAGTGTTTGTATTATAAATATAAGTCTTGAATAGGTTTATTTTATAAATATTAATTTTTTTTGGTAGATGTATATTTACCCATAAATATAAACCCAATAGGAGACACCTATCATTTTCTTTTCTTCCAGAACACATGCCCAATTGCCGGTAACACTTTGTAAATCTTATTCTCAACAAAAAACATATCAACACTTGAACATGGAAAATGGGGGAGGATATAAAAAACAAAATAACTAAATCTCTTTGTTATATGAGGCATGTAAGCTTCAGAGGTTTGACAGAATTATCAATGTGTAATATTCAAACCCATGCCTAAACAATAAGCTTTCTTCTTGATTTTCTCCTGCCAGAATATTTCAGCAGCATCAGTTATTAACATTAGTACCGATACTTAAAGTATGTGGTTGGGATCGGTTATACAGCTCACTTCAAAATCGATGCTTAAAAATTGTTAATGGAATCGGTTGGTATACAGACAACCGATGCATTTAATATTAGCACATCTTGCGATTCGAACCCGGGACCTTTCTCTACAAATAAATGCTTAAAGTAAGTTCATGGCATCGGCTTTCAGGTTAAATTCACAACCGATGCTTAAAGTAAGATAACTAATAATGAATAATTTGCAGGATCACTGTATTCAAAATAATTTAAATATTCAATTTGTTAGCATGCATACACATTATTTTTATTAAACCTACTTATTTAAGAGCAAATATTAAAGTAGGTGTGTAGAAAAAATTAATCATTTCCTCGTTTAATACACTCATTTAAAAGTCATTATTTTCTTGTTTTGCCATTTGCCTCAAAATTTTGTTAAAGATTTTTTTCGTATAAAAGGGGAGTGAGTTTATTTGGAAAACAAAAATAATTAATGTGTGGCCAACTAATTAAGGGCAAATCTGTAACTACAAACATAAAATCTGAAAAACAGATTTTTGCAGGTTTCGAAAAAAAAGGGTTGTCTTCAATAAACACCATGGCTATACCAGGGAGTAACCATTTCATATAATTAGTAGGTGTCAATAGCATATATACCATCTTCATGCAACATGAATTATGATGAAAGGTGGTTTTAAGTCAATGTCAATTAAATGATCAATTTCACAATGTCTTATGAGCTGCACAACCACGAAATCATCAAATCCTTCTTAAATTTCCAATTTAAAGCTGCCATCAAAATATCTTCAACTCACTTTTCTCTTCTTTTGTAATCCTTCTTTCAGATTTTCTCAGATTTTCTTATTCATACGATGTCGAGCTCTAACAGCAGCAGCGACGGCAAGGCTGGTCCACCTGGCTTTGTCAAACAACCCGAGGCGGAGATAGTCCCCCTCAAAAAAGACTTTGTGGATCAATCATTCCACATTGTTGAAATTCTTCTCGAAAGCCAGTGATATGAGGAAGAGAGGGATCGTCTGGCAGCTGAGAACGAGGTGTTGAAGGAGAAGCTGAAGAAGTACGAAGATAAATGTACTGTTGTTGTATTTTCTTTTTTTTAATTTTTTTTATTTCCGTATGGTTTATTAATGAAATTTCTGTTTTATGTTGATATCCTCTATCATTATTTGTCATTTTCATCCTTTCTTGATGTTGTGGTTTAATATCTATTTTGTCAATATTGTACAAAAATTTATTTTTATTTTTATTTTTTCGCACAAATAGTTCTATGCTTATTTTTGTTTCAACCTTTGATTACAAGATAAATTTATTAAAAACAACATTTCATTTGTGTATAAATATCAACAATCATTTGGCCTACATCATAATTTGGGACACCACGTGAAAAGGAACGAATTCAATGTAATGATAGCTGCGTTTTATTCCTTCCCACCAGCAGCTTCCTTTACTGCATAATCCCACCTATCCCACATCGCCTTTCTAAGAGGAATTTTGGCGACTTAAAAATTTGCTCCACCCTTGGGCCTTTTGAATCAACCCCTGGTTCGGGGAATCACTATTGGGCTCGATTAGGCTTCGAACTGCTTTGATTGATGTACATGGCGCGTGGCCCGGGCTTTGATCTTTAATTGGATTGGCTAGGGTCTGCCCGTAGCCCGTCTAAATATTTTTTTTTTGGGCTTGGACATTTCCTAAGATCTTAACAGTAGCATCGGTTATTACCATTACGACCGATGCTTAAAGTATGTCCATAGGATCGGTTTGTATGTAAACAGCCGATGCATATAATATTGGTTGACCTTCTGGTTAGATATATTCCCGCGCTTTTCTTACCAGCGATGAATATGCATCGGCTCTTGTCCATAAAACCGATGCTTAACCCTAATTTTTACAATATAAATATAACTCGAAAAACATAAAATCGGCCTTGAAAAATCTCCCACACATCTTGCAACATAGAAAATTATTTTCTCTCCCAGATTACGGATGACTTTAATTCCGACATTCACCAAGACCATCCTCATGCCGATGTCACGTTTCATGGTATATGTGATTTTACTTCATCCGTTTTTTTTTTCTTTTTCTGTTCTGATCTATATTTTCTGATTATTGTTTTTATGTATGATTTTTTATAATTCTGAATAATTGTTGACACAATTGCAGCATATCCCGCATCAAATTGTCCAATTTTCTGTAGAGCTTCAGAGCAAAGATTTTACTTTGTACAATCCCATCAGGCAGACTTGGGATGTCACAGTGAAGTTTATTGGTGAAGATGGTGACCAGGTTTGTTCTCTTCATATATAACTCAAGTTTGTTGATGAACAACTTTGCGTGTTAAGAACCCTTATTTGATTTGTGTTATTTCTTCGTATGTATATAATAATGTTATTCTTGATGTGTTGTTTAAGTTTCTGCAAACTATATACGACTGAGAGTTTGCATTTATACTCTATTTGTTTTTTTATGTGTTTATTGTAGGCGCGGTTCACAGGCGAGTGGCTCGATTTTGTGGATGACAACAAAATTTTAGAAGACTATTACGTCGTCTTCATAAATAATGAGCCTTATATTTTTGACGTAAAAGACTTTGACGGTAAAGGCGTTACAAGCAATCGCTTTGTAGGTGTGAAAGATCCTGACATGTTTGAGCTGACTGATTTTCCTTCTTTCAAAGTACCAGTATCAAAGACTGTTCTAAACCGTGGACGAATAGTAAGTTGAAGATTTTTTAAATTATCTGCAACTAATACACTTTCCACCAATTATTGATATGACGTTAGCATCTTCTAATCATGCGAGCTTTTTATAAGCCATTTCAAATGACTTCTGGACTGAGCATGTGGTCCCAAGAGGTAATGGTCATCAGGTGAAGGCTACAATTCTAGGGTTTGCTGATTGATGTTAGGTTGTTGATGTATCAAGTTGGGCATGAGATGGTCGCCATGTTCTTACTGGCTGCCAGGAGATGCTTGAAGACTTATGTTTGCCACTCGACTCAACCTTCGTCCTTCAGCTCATGGATCTCCCATCTTTAGTTTTTGTTTTATGGATCTAGCAAGTTGCATATTTAAGAATACTGCAGCATTTTATCTTTATGTTTATATCTGGCATGGAATCAGATGTAATGGGGAATTAGATGTGTTTGGACTATGTTCATTAGATATAATATTATGGTTAATGCTTAATCTTTTGTAGTAATGGTTGTTATGATGCCAAAAATTAATTACTTTATAGCCTTTTTATTTATGTTTCAGGCATTTAATAACCTCTAAGATTGGTTTATTTGTTCTCTTCTCCTAGCTTTTATTAACGAATCCCCTGTGTTCGATTAATTGATTGAGAGTTGCTCAATTAATTTAAGATTCCATTTCCTAACTTCTCTGGAAAATAAGAAACATACAAAATGGATTAATTTATCCTTCGATTAAAAAACATTACTCTCCCTATCCAAACACAGGAACGGAACAATCACATTAGCAAATTCCCTTTCTCGGTTTAAGAACCCTAGCAATGCAAATAATAAATGGCGTACAACACACATTCATTCCCAACACTAAAACCACATACACCCTAGAGACACCTTTAGATGATTTTGGTCCAGATAATAAACCAAGTAATCAAAAGCGTCGTGCACAACCAACGTTCCCGATTTCGCTTCTTCTTAACATATTCTTCAAGCTTACAATTTTCAGCTGCAAGTGCTTTCAGGTTTGTTTCATGCTTCTTCACATCTAATTCAAGTCTCTTTACGTTAGCCTCCAACACTTGAACTTCAGCTTCAAATCCATTTGCTCGTCTTAAAAGTCAAGGAATAATTTGAGTAGCTCTTGGGCACAGTGGGTCCTCAAGCCATTTGGAAATCTTGCACCCTTCAGGCTCCTACAATATTATTACTCCAATCAAAATTAATGCAAACAACCCCTTTAACTACATAAAATGAAGACTATCAGAAAAAGCAAGCAAAAGCACGACACACCCACACAAATCTTAAGTAACAGTTATTTTAACTACAATCAATCGACCCCATGTTAACATCTTATACGAACCCCCAAACCCATCATTAGTAGCACTAATATCTAAAAATAGAAAAGAGATTCAACACTTACATGAAATCTTGGACAACTTATATATCTCCTCCTGGGATTGAGGTCGGTCCATGATGTTCGACAAACGACATCATCATCACAATTGCATTTTCCTCTTCCCATAGTGAACTCAGATGTTTGCCTCCACGCCATTTCCAACAGATTGTCTAAATAGCACTCCTATACTGAAATATGATAGTTTTATTACAAACAATTTTAGGGATTTTCGGATTGCACTCTATAATTATAAAATTTATGTTCTGGACCTAAATTTCCAGAATTCGTAATTACTCAATCAAATTTTGTACCTTTTATCGGAGTTTAATTTTGTGAAAGTAAAAAATTTAGACTTAAATGAACAAACAAGTCTTTCAAAAGATACAATTATTTTTTTATTTCATTGCATTGCCAATAAAATTACCGTGGCGACCGCAAAAGGCAGGCGAAACGAGACTCTCTGTAAAGTAGCCTTTGTCTTGAAATTGATCATAACCCCCAGTATCGACGTCCAAGGACCTCAATGATCTATCTTTTGCATTATAAAAAACCAAACGAGATCCAGCCATCAAAACAACCTACTCCTCATCTCCAATAAAACACAAAGGCGTGAACACAGAAAAAAAAAATTCATTATAATAAATGCTGAGTTTCGTCCAAGTCCCTATCAAACCAAACTCTTTCATAAGCCATACATCCTTTCTTTGGTCACCGGTTCCCTATCCACTAAACAAAGACATCCCCCCAAAACCACAAGTGCATTTGTTGAAAACTCGCTAACCACATGGACACCAACAGGTGGAGTGATTTCGAAATATGCCTTGCTAACCAAATCTATTGCAATGATTACAAACTCTAGCTATCCCACTTCACTCATCTTATAATGCAGCCAATGGATAGCCTCTTTCAAAAACATTCCGCAGGGGATGCAAATTACTAAATTACCATAATGCGAGGTCTTAAGCCTTTTCCATACACCTATTTTCATAGAGTACACATATGCACCATCACAACGGTTAGGCACGAATGGGCCATCATAATCCAAATCGCAATAAGAAAGTAAAACCAATCTGTAATTATCTCTAGCACTATCATACCCATATCCACATGCGACATGAGTAGTCACCCCTAACCAGAGGTGGAGGAGGTAGTCTCACCTGCTCCAGAGTAATGGGGTTCACCAAAACCATCCCACCAGTTAGATTGAGTAGCAGTAATAACCCATCGCATGAACCCAAAACTAATCTGCACACACCTGGAAAGTCAAACTCTCTTGACACGGTGCTAATATTGCCTTTTATGATTTCGATGGAGCGAATGGTGTTAGATGGGGTGATGAGAGTGAGATATTCTTGGCGGGGTGCTTCTCGAGCGAGGTGGGATTTGATAACCTGTGGGGTGGAGAGCAAGTTGCACTATATCTTTGATAAAGACCTGAGCCTGCCTATCAATTTCGTAGGGAGTCGTAAGAATATGTCCATAAAGAATTCTTGGGGAAGATCCATTTTTCTATTCAAGACTTTGTAGAGGTTTGGAAGGGATAATGTTTGCTTCTACGAGGAAGGGGAACGCGGGACTTTTGTAAAATATTTACTATTATAGGCATATTACTAACAACCGACTTTAATTATCTGATAATACTTATGAGCATCGGTTGTTTTTGTACAACCGATGCATATACTCGTGAAATTCGGATGTTTGTGAGCGAGGGAGGGATTCAAACCCGCGTGGTTTGTAGCCTCTGAAAAGTCCAATTTTTCCCCTAAATACACAAAAACTACGTTCTTGAAGCAAATTGCTGTCCAAAATTTTCATATTTCCCACTCCAAACACCCGCCAGATATTCAGAAGTAATATTTTGGAATAGGAGATGATTCATTCAACCTCACCTGCTGTTCACAGTGGGTTCCCCATCGCCTGTTGTTCGTCGTAGATTCCCAGTCATCTAGTTTCATCCTCTCCTGCTACAAGTATTTGCGCAAAAATGTATGTTTTAGTACTTGTTCACTTCTTTAATTAACATCATAGGGTAATGTTTAGGTGTAGAAAATTAAATTCTCTGAGTTGATATTTGGTGTTGGAACTAAGAATTTTTACCACAAGCATTTTCCGCTTTCGGTAGCCAAGTCAGACCTTTCATTTAGGTCCAAGACCTTTAAAGTCGGACCTTTCATGTTGATTAGGTATTTGTTCAGTATTTATGTTGAAGACCGAACCTCTTAATTCCATCCATTTTCAATGTTTATGAAAGGTTTAATTATCATATTAAATTTAGTTGCTGCCTTATTCAAAATACAAGAAAAAATAATTCACACACCCACATGAAGATATATAGAGCCCATCTGTAGTGATTTAGTGATTATGGTTGATGTCATTTATTTGATGATTAATTTCACTGTCGTATTTTGGACATCCTGTTCATAAGCCATTTGAGCCCTCTTGAACTATATGTTATGCGGTAAGTACCTTCACAAAAGTTGTTGATATGCTTCTTAGTTGTCTGTAGCTGCTAGAATCATCCAAGTATCTGTCTTCACTCTTGTAATCTGTTTAAAGCTTTTGGTGTCTTCACAGTAGTTGTCGATTGATGTGTTAGCTTTTATCGCCATATAAATTATATTTTTCATCTAATGTTTTAAGAATTTTAACAACTAACGGCACAAAGTCATGACTAATTCTTTGAGCACCCCTAGTGAACACGAGTCTGTGAAAAGAAGATCTCGAGGACCAATGACATGCATAAAAATGAAAAACAAGCCATCAGAGCAAAAGCATGTCGAACTCGACGATACAAATAAACCCATTGGGAAATATCCTGCCAATTTCAAAAATTACCTAGGTTATCTAGTTTGGTCGCATGTAGATATTAACATCGACGAGTGGAAACACGTCGAGAGTAGTTTTAAGGATGTGATTTAGGAGGATTTTCAGGTATATAATAATCAACTTTTTATAGTACATTATCTGTTAATGAAAACATGTGTTAATATATATGTCGATTTCTTGTTTATTTAGAAAGAGTTCAATATTGAAGGTGATGAAAAAAAGAAGCACTTTCTGAAGGTTGCGGGAGTGAGGTGGACCCCTTTCAAGACGCGGTTAGTGTGTAACTTCATAAAGAGGAAACACCCAAAATATGGTCATCCATCCCAGTTGTATCCTTCCATTACAGCTGAGCAGTGGGAGAAATATGTTAATGATCATCAATCTGAAGAATTCAAGGCATGTACAGTGTATAACCTTTTTTTAAAAGAAATCACCATAAATATATATCTAATATTTTCCTAAAAAAAATTCTAGGAAAAAAGTAGGAAAGCTCGGAAGAGCCAGTCTCACAACAAGCATCCGCACTTTTTAGGACCCGGTGGATATGCTAGTGCGAAAGATAAGTGGGTTGTATCAGACCCTCTCTCATCTTCGTCTTCATGTGCTTCGCTCAGCTCAAGTATAGTTGCAGATGATCGCAGCTTGGGTTGGGTTCGAGCAAGAATTAAGAAAGATGAAAAGGAGAATATGATATCCCGAATAAACAAACGAAGGGGGTAACATATTATTTTGGAAGTAGTTACTTAATGGCACGGGGAAAGTGTATTAAATGATGTTTATTATTTCTTGAAACAGGTGAAGGCTCGAGAAGTCAGCGAAGGGACGTTTCTATCACAGAGGCATGATGACATATTTAATGCGTCTCTAGGGAAGAAGGAGCACTAGGGTTGATTAGCGTAGATTTGTCCTTATTTTTATTAGCTTTTTTAGTTCTTTTTCTATTTGTTATTGGTATAAGTTGGATGATTTAAGATTAATTCCGTATTTTATATTTCCAGCTTATTTTACCGTATTTTGATCATAATCGATGAGCATAGGTGATTATTCATTATTTTTCACCTTACAGCTAAGTAACCGGAAGAGTTCAGCGCATAAATAGATGAAGTTCGATGTTTAAAAGAGGAGAACGAGCTTTCCGGTGAATGAGTAGCAGAAAGATCGAGGAAAATGAGACTTACTCTCAGTCGCGTCGGTCAACGCAAGCGTCGACGCTACGTTAACGCGGATCCTGCACGCGACAGTCGACACTCTGTCTACGCCAAGCCGACGCAACTCTCTGAAGCGTCGATCCAAGAGTGCGTCTGTCGACGCCAAGTCGACGCAATTTGTTTTTGCGTCGATCCATGACAGCGTCAGTCAACGCGAATGCACAAGCATCCTTGACGCTGAGCTCCATCACGCATCGGTCGATGCATCGTCGACGTGGCTGCCCAGACATGCATTTTTAGGGTTTCTTGTGCGCCAAGAAATGCTATATCTATAAATACCCTTCATATTTTGGTTTTTTGAGAGGGAGACGACTACTAAAGAGCAAAGACAACTACCTAGGGTTAGAGAGCATAGAAACAACGCATTTACACACTCCGTTACGAAGTTGGAGATTGAGATTGAAGATTCAAGTCCGTACGATTCAAGATTCACTTCAATTCGAGATTTTCGCCTCAACTCTGGAAGAGCTGGAGGTTTTTACCGCTTTCAATAGTTACAATAAATTTTCTAAACTCTTAGTTAATTCTAGAACTAGTTTAATTAGTTTAATTATTTCATGCTTGGATATTGGATACTTGGTTTATCTAGTTTATTTATGCGAATTAGTTCATGCTTTATATTCCTTTTTTTGATTCTTATGATACAATTGATTCGTTATAGTTTTTTATATTCATGTTCTTAGATTCGTTAATTAGGTTTAAATCATCGTTGTGTTTTATTGGTAATTTAATTATTGCTCGTAGTTGATAATCTAGTTTAAAATAATTAGTTTAATTAGTATTAGTTTTTATATTGCTTTAATTTATAATGATCAATTCAAAATCTTCAAAAACTCCCAATGTATATGTACTTTATGATAGTTTGTGAATCGAGAAAAACATATGGAGACCGAACAGTTATCCTCGAGAGAATCAACTTGAGTCAAACTCACCACCCTACAAGTTCCTCGTACTCTTGCGAGCAAACTTACGTGTTTTCAAATTAAATATCTTAAAAGGGGTGCACAAAAGTTTGGATCAAAAATTTGGCGCCGTTGTCGGGGTCAACGAGTAGGAATTAAAGATATTTTTTGTTTTATTTCTTTTTGAGTTATTATTTTCTTTTTACTTTTCACACTTGGTTTAGGTTTTTGCCACTTGGTACGTTGATTTGTTGTTAAGTTTATGCAAGGTAGACAATCACTTCAACGCGATCTTGCACCATTCATTGACAAAATCCATCGTTTAAACCCACCGAGACCAAGGCCCCTTCTTATTCCCGAGAATGATTCTTCAACAGCGACTGATTTTATTTGCGACCGAGTTCCCAACACGATGTTAGGAGCACAATATATCCGAAATGGTGATTCCCCACCAAGATCACCTCCACGCCCAATGCGAAACGGGTATGGTAGTGAACTAATTGTCATTCAAGGACAACCACAGCCCCAAGCTTATTGGGCTAATTATCAGCAAAACATAGAGAATTTGAGACAAGACGAAGGGAGAAACGAAGGAGTTAACCAACAGCACAACGTAGTCAATCACCAACCCAACATGGCAAATATGAGGAAAAACGAAGAGAGGAACGACGATCTCAACCGTCAACACAACATCGAGAACATGCCATTCAGGAATGAAGACTTTGTTCAGCATAACGAGCATGCTAAAAATCATAGGCACGTGAATGACTGGTTGGCAAATAAAAACCATGGTTACGAACAAGACAATTTTGAAAGGAGATACGAGCGCGACAATGATTACGAAAGAAACGCATATGACAACCGCTGCAAAAGAGCTCAGTACCAAGTTAGAGAACCAAGGGGAGATAGAGCACCTAGACAGCGCGATTTGGTGCGTCCGAAGGTTGTACCTTTTAGGTCCGCTATTGTTCTTGGACCAACCACAAGGGAAGTAGAGATTAAACTGCACAAACATAATTTACTCCCGACTTTCCACGGAGGAGCCCATGAAGACCCTTTGGAGTTTTTGAACTATTTTGTTAATGAGGTTGGAAGATTTGTGGTTCATGGCCTTAACCAAGAGGAGGTGCTAATGATTTATTTCCCGTATAGCATGAAGGACAAGGCGAAGTCATAGCTACTATCCCTAGAGCCTGGTTCGTTGACTGACTGGGAGATGATAAGCGAGAAGTTTTTAAATCAGTACTATTCAGCACAAACAACGGGGCATCTTCGGAGGCAAATTGCTACCTTTGAACAGTTGGATGAAGAGCTATTTCATGAAACATAGGAGTGTTATAAGACGCTTTTGCAAGCTTGCCCCCACCACAACTACTCTCCGGAGATGACTAACCAATTTTTCTTTGATGGATTGTTGGACCATGGGAAAAGAGAAGTAGAGATAGTGGCAGGAGGATATTTTGGAGATTTAACAACCCCCGAGTCAAGACGAGTGTTGGAGAAGCAAAGCGAGAAATCCAGACAAACCAACTCTCGGCCTCGTAAATTAAAAGTTAATGAGATATCCATCCCCGATCCTGATTTAGACGACGGAAAATTAGTCAAGGCAAAATGCGAGGAGATATTTGATGAGAAATTGGCAGCCTGGAAGGCCGAGCGGGAAAGCAAGGCCTCTTCAAGGAAGGTTGCTGCGACGTGTCACCAATGCGGATCCCCCGATCATTTAGCAGACATGTGCCCAAACAATGTTGAACAACATGAAGACGTTAACGCAATCTATAATTATTCAAATCAAGGGCCCACGAAGTGTACCACACAATGTGCTTATCCTCTTTTTAAGTGGGGCCCAGGAAGTCCGAATTATATGCCACCTGATCCGCAATACCCACCACCACATGCACAAGCACCACTGACACCACAACAAAATAATTTCCATACGCAAGGGCAGGTACCTAAAATAGTTCAATCAACTGATCAGCTTTTGGTTTGGCAGCAGAATCAAGTGGCCGAAACTATTAAAAAACGAGATGGACTCGTGGACGTTCGAAATGAAATCACTGACATGAAAAAGTCTATTCTTGAGAATACGGCTGGGCAGAGGAAACTTAAAATAGAAATAGGTAAATTATCGACTCACCTAGCCAAGCTCTCAGACGAGAAAGGAAAACTTCCAAGTCAAGCCAAACAGGCGTCAGCAGTTCATGTCCTTCGCAGTGGAAAGAAGATCGATAACGGAATAATTGACCAAGACGATGAGGTCGAGGTCGAGAATAAAACACCAACTCTTAGCAAGGGCGATGATTCTAAACAAGTAGATCAGCTACATGAATCCTCTAATCGATATGTTACGGGATCCATTCAAGGGACAATTCCGAACAACGCCCTTGGCAAAGACGATGTTCCTAAACCACCACCGCCGAAATAATTAACGACGCCGATCAAGGATTCTATTCCTTTTCCAAGCCTTTTGCGTCCAGCGAAAGAGAACAAAAGGGTCATGGAAATATATAACTTATTAAAGAACGTTAATATCAACTTACCACTTTTGGAGGAAATCAAAACAATGCCTGCCTATGTGAAGTTTTTCAAAGAACTTGCTTCAAGGGAGAGACGCTTGGCGTCAAACCAATTTGTAACACTGCCAAAGGAAGTTAGCGCAGTTTTTAAGAAGCCATTACCAACTAAGAAATGTGATCCTGGTAGTTTTCGCATCACTATTTCATTGGCTAATGGACAAAAAGCAATAGGAATGTTAGATCTTGGAGCAGAATTTAATCTCATGCCTTATTCGCTTTATCAAGAATTTGATCTTGGACCACTGAAGCCGACGACCATGCGAACAGTTGGTCGATCGCTCAATTCGGCTACCTTTGAGGATAGTTGAGGATGTTTTAGTACATGTTGGAGAGCTAGTAATTCTGGTTGATTTTGTGGTTATGGATGTTGGAGAAGTATCGGATGAGAGCACGGAGCATAGCATTTTACTGGGGCCCCCGTTTATGTCTACCTCCCATACTCTGATTGATGTTCATAAGGGGAGGATGACGATGACCGTTTTGGGTGAAAAAGTGACAATTTCTCTAAAGGATATTCAAAACACTCCCTCCCCTGCTATGCAAGACGATTGTTCATTCGTTGATCCCGTTGTGTCATGCATTCACGAGCTAAAGGGAGTCATGGTTGTGGATGAATTAGGCGACAAGGACGACGCCGTATTTCCAAGGAAGAAGGGAGATATTCTAGAAGTTGACTTCGGTGAGGAGTACGATGAGTTTGATGATGAGAAGCATTTGAGTGGAGAAGATTTGATCGAGTTACTAGGGATTGACATAAATGATATTATTGAAGAATTTCGAGATAAATTTTATATGGAGAGAAAAGCACCTAAATTCGAGGGAAAGGTGGAGTTAAAGCCACCAATAAATCATTTGATGTACGACTCCCTCGACCCCAACAAAATTTTCGACTATACAAGGAACAAGAGCGAGGCGTTCAACAGCACTTAGATGCCAAATAGGAAGAATTCGAAGGAGGTTCGCACCAAGGAAGTTAAAAACTTGCAGTATGAGGTTGAGCAATTAGTGCTGTTTAATCACGAACGTAAGTTTGACCCAGCTGATTTTGAGGCTGCTTGGAGTGGACCGTTCTTAATAAAAGAGATGGACGAGTATGGAGTAGCCACATTGTATGATGAGGTCGGAAAATCATCCTTTAAATTTCACAAACATAGATTGAAACCTTATCACGACGGAGAAAAGAAGAATCGAGATCGTAAGTTGGTGGAGTTTGGAGACCCACCGTATGGTTGGAATTAAACGAACAATATAGCGTCAAGCAAGCGATGTTAAAATTTGCGCTTCTCGAGAGGCAACCCGAGCTTTTTGTATCCTTTTGTATTTTATTTTCAGTTTATTTAATGCTTTATTTTGGTTTTTATCTTTTTAGAACAGATGGAAGAACTCGAACGAGGGAACTGATAAATCAAGCGAAGAAAAATCAACCCAGAAGTTCTGCCCGTGTCAATGCCAAGACTGCTCGCGTCGGTCAACGCGCCGTCGACACAACTGCCGAGAAATTGGTCTCTATAGGGTCGATTGGGTTCGCGTTGGTCGATGCAGCATCGACGCGAACCCCGTACCCAGCCCAGAAGTGTTTAAAACCGGATTTTGACCCGCCAAACTGGCCTATTATCGGTTGGCCCGCGGGAATAGCCCAGAAAATATCTTAAATTTTCCCCAATCCCTTCCCTTCTCACTTTTCCTCCTCTTCTAACTCAAAAATTCAATTTTCTTGCCTTCTCCCATAATTTCTTTCTTTCTTCAACAAACTCTTGCACTCTAACATTCAAACATCCAGAAATCCACTACATACTCAGAAATTCAATCCACCATCTAACATACTAGCCAAATTCTCCAAAATGGGCTACGTAGAGTTTGGGGTAATTTTCCGGAACTAAGCTAATTCGAGCTTCAATCATCGAGGTACTTCGCTTAACACTCTCTTGGGATATATATATTGTTGTTTAGTTGTGTTGGGAAGCTTTTGGTGCAAGGATTACTTAAGTTCTTAGTTGGTTGAACACGCACGCCAAGTGTTCGACAAAATTCCCCAAAGAACCAAAAAGTTTTATTTTTAAGATTTCTCATTCCCATTCAACTTCTATTTGATTGAAAATGTCTTGAGCAGGAAAACGTTAGGATATGTCGGGGAAATACAGAGCGTCGTTCCCAATTTATGACAAAAAGGAAGGGGACATTTTTAAGAATATTCGACAATGGGGGTTCGCGACCCATCGGACGATTATTGTTGACGGAATTGAGGAGCAAGGATCAAATGGTTCGGAGCACCACACCGACCTCTCTCGTTATGTGGATGGCCTCGGTTGTGGGTATTTCGCCCGCATGCACCTACCCGAATTTAGTGAGCTTATGCTGGAGTTTTTCACTACTTTGGCAATCCGGAATGACGAGACTCTCACATGTAGGCTAGGTAGTAACGATGTTTTTGTGGACGAAGAAATTTTTGGCAACATTTTTGGTCTCCCGACCGAAGGGGACCACCCGGAAGGCATTCAAGGCTTCGATTTAGCCTCTTTTGGGGGGATGATCACCGGGGGAAACACGGGCAATTGAAAGCGGTTTCCTTTCTCGAAGATTCACGATGAAGACCTCTACGTCGCCTACAAGATCCTCGCTCACATCATTTTATGCAAGAACGAGGCCACTTATGCGACCATGTCCGAGCTCTACGTTCTACAGTGTCTTGTTGACGGTCGTCAAGTTCGGTTATACCCGTTGATTTTCAGCGGACTCTACAATGTTACTAAGGGTACGCCGGGTAGCAAGACACCACTTCTCTCCTTCGCACAGTACATTACCAGCCTCGCCCGTCACTTCGGGTTCGATCCGGTCGGAAATGGCTTGCATCCACTCGGGACGACTTCACTTTCGTTGACACGTGCCCCTGCACCCTGAGTGAGGTCTTCGACTCAAGGAGGCTCCTCGTATCGACTGAACGACGAGTATGGAGACACGACAATGGAGCCGGCCCCACGTACCAATTCGGGCCCGAGTCCCGATTGAGGATAATTTTTCGAGGATAACCGAGCATTTCAATTGAAGATGTTCGACAAGCTCCAAATCATTGATGACAAGATTGACACGAACCACGAGAAAAACCGTCGAAGCTTGAGGAAGATGCGAGCTCGTATATCGAGACTCGAGGAGCGTTTTGAGGCATCATTTCCCCAGCCTGGCATGGACGTCGATGATTCTCCCGAGGATGATGGATCCCTCGAGTTTTGACATTGTTGTATATTTATTTTTATGCTTTTTACAAAAATAGATATAAAAAAAATAAATATAAAAATAAAAAACCCAAAAATATTGTTATTTTCTTTGTTTTAAGGGATGTTTTCCTTACCTTTTTCTTTTTGATGTATTTGTGGCAATCAGGAGATTGCCGGGATTTTTAGAGAGGGGGGTGGTCGAGTGTAATTTTTATTGCTTAATTGTGTAATTTTCAATATTTGGCCTGTAATAATTAAATTCTTAAACGTGATTAATTGCTATTTCTACACTTAATTGTGTTTGTATGGCTTGTCTGTCAAAGTTGACTACGTATGATTTGATATTCTTATCTTTTGAGCGTGTATAAGTGCATAAAATTTCAAAATTTATATTATTATTTATATATTGTAAAATGGTACTTGGAAACAATTGATTTCACAAAACCTAAAAAGTAGCGTCAATTCAGACTTTTTCATGCAAAAGCCAGTGAGTAGCCTGATTGTTTATCATCATTGCATGTACTTGAATGAGTTTTGATTTGATATCTCTTTGAAACCGCTGTGTGTAGTTGACTTTGAAAATGACGTTAAGGCACAGAAAAAACTCTGCCATATCCATATATTTTAGCCAATATAAATTCCGAATGAGTCCCTCATAGCCAAATAATCCATGCCTATAGCCCTGAGTGATTTTGTTGAGTCAACCCCTACAACCCATTAAAAGCGTGGGGTAGGAGTTCTTATTTTTATTCGTTATTAGTGTTTTGGAGATTTTATTAGGAACTTATGATGTTTATGAATTTTTTTAATTTAGGACCACCATCCGAAAA
The DNA here is from genome assembly GCA_014905375.1 of Phtheirospermum japonicum. Taxonomy (NCBI): domain Eukaryota; kingdom Viridiplantae; phylum Streptophyta; class Magnoliopsida; order Lamiales; family Orobanchaceae; genus Phtheirospermum; species Phtheirospermum japonicum. The sequence goes on from BMAC01000487.1 coordinate 161,947, forward strand.
AAATAATAATAATAATACCCCATTAAAATTTATAATAAGGGGGAAATAATAAAAAAAAAAAAGAAGAAAAATAAGGATGGTGAGTCTAAGTTGAATTATGTTAGTCATTGCCTACGTTCTAATAAAGGCTTGTTTATTATTGTTTATTTTATGAACCCAAATGTTTAAAAGGCAAAGAGTTGAGTTGTAATAAGAAGCACATTATGAGCTTCAATTGATTAAGGGGTTTGAGCTTACAGTCGGGTTACGAGTTTCGATTTGAGGAATAGCCTAAATTTTAAGGCTACGTTATGAGAGTTAAGTGAGGTTTTTATTTTTGAGCGAGGTGAAGCAAATTTGCTTCGTGATTTGAATAAGGTTAGGTGAGTTATTGATCACGTTAGATCGTGAGTTAGCCACACGACTTATATATTCCACACCCGTCCAAAGAGCCTTACACTACAACCCGAAAAGACCTTTTTCGATTCTTAGTTTTGACAACACACTTAATTTGCGATTGAAAAGAGACTGATTTTCCATGCTTGTTTATTTTGCATGTATTTGTATGATTTGAGTGTATACACATCCCATGCAGCAATGCTTGAGTGCTTTTGAGCGTACACACACATATATATTTCTCTTTTGAGAGGATGCATGATTTTGATTTTGAAGCGATGATGTAATAAAGGTGAAGTGTTTGACGTTGCGTGATTTGTACCTATATTAACAAAGTTATGTAAGTAGCAATTGCACGACTCTTTGCATGACCTTATTTTCATTCTAGTTATACTTTGAAACTGTCCTTTGTTCGAGGACGAACAAACCAATTAAGCGTGGCGTAGTTGATTAGCGTAGATTTGTTCTTATTTTTATTAACTCTTTAGTTCTTTTTCTATTTATTTTGGTATAAGTTGGATGATTTAAGCTTAATTTCGTATTTTTATATTTCCGTCTTATTTTAAGGTATGCACAGGCAGCATCGACGCCTAGCTCCAGCATGCGTCGGTCGACGCGACGTCGACATGGCCGCCTAGAAATGCGTTTTTAGGGTTTCTTGTGCGCCAAGACATGCTATATCTATAAATACCCTTCATATTTCGGTTTTTTGTGAAGGAGACGACTACCAAAGAGGGATACGACTACCAAAGAGCAGAGAAAACTACCTAGGGTTAGAGAGCACAGAAACAACGTATTTACACACTTCGTTACGAAGTTGGAGATCGAGATTAAAGATTCAAGTCCGTACAATTCAAGATTCACTTCAATTCGACATCTTCGCCTCAACTCCATAACAGCTGGAGATTTTTACTGCTTACAATAGTTACAATAAGTTTTCTAAACTCTTAGTTAATTTCGTAGTTAATTTCGTAGTTAAATTCTTAGTTAATTCTAAAACTAGTTTAATTATTTCATGCTTGGATATTGGATACTGGATTTATCTAGTTTATTTATGCGAATTAGTTAATGCTTTATATTCCTATTTTTAGATTCTTATGATACAATTGCTTCATGATAGTTTCTTATATTCATGTTCTTAGATTCGTTAATTAGGTTTAAATCATCATTGTGTTTTATTGGTAGTTTAATTATTGCTCGTACTTGATAATCCGATTTAAAATAATTAGTTTAATTAGTCTTAGTTTTAATATTGCTTTATTAGTTTATAATGATCAATTCAAAATCTTCAAAAAACCCCAATGTATATGTACTTTATGATAGTTTGTGAATTGAGAAAAACATCTAGAGACAAAACAGTTATCCTCGAGAGAATCGACTTGAGTTAAACTCACCACCCTACAAGTTCCTCGTACTCTTGAAAGAAAAATTACGTGTTTTTAAATTAAATATCTTAAAAGGGGTGCACAAAAGTTTGGATCAGTGCGAGGTGTAGGTAGCCACGTTAATGTTAGGGCTGTTTTTGGTCGACTGAGTCAGACAAGCAGGAGACAGAGTGGAGTGGTGTCAGTGGACGAGGTTAGGGCGGCTCTAACACAAGAAATCACGCCGTAGATGCAGGGCAAGTTTGATGATCTACAAGCTCAACTCAACCAGTTATATGAGCAAGTGAGTAACCAAGGTCCGAAGACTCCGGTTATTCACCACAACGTGCCATAAAAAGTTGACGAGGGGGCTAGTTTCTACACACTGACGCAAGGTGATCCACATAGTAGTTGCCAATCGGTTGGTGGGACTCCATTTCCTATGGTTGAGGTATAAATTAGATAATATGTAGTGTATTTTCACAAACTTACTCATTCAAGCATCTTGGTAGTTGATAAATAAGTAGTTCTTAGTCAAGATTCATTATGATTTATCCTTTTCAGAGTCGTCTTTTTTTTATTCATGTATTAGAAAATATGAAGTCTCATTTTTTGCTCATCTTTTCATTAGACAGTAGTTCTAATTAATGCCTGTAAATGGCATTAGATCGTATTATTTACAAAAACAAATTTTCATAATTAAAACATATTTTTTACCTATATCAAGAATGTGAATACAAGGCTAAAGGGGCTGAAAGTAATTAGGTTTTTTATATATATAATATACTCAGGCCGTTACGGTCAGGGGATTTTTGCATTTTTGCGTTGTCAATACCTGCATATACTCGGGCCATTATGGTATAACCTATAAAGCTCGAACTCGTTATCATCAAGTTTTTAATTTGTATTCATCATCCGAATATAATCATTTTATCCAGACCATTAACTTTAGTCTACTTTGAGTAATAGAGTCCTACCGAGTGCCGCCTAACCCTGTCCATTCTTGGGGATATAAAAGTTGTTGCCAAGGGGATGGTTTACCCAACCAAGGAGGACACGATCGTGCATCATCAGAAGGTGTCACCCGGTCATGTGAAGTTTTTCAGTAGATGAAGTGGTTGAGGGTGCAGCATAACTTCCTCTACCGGTGAAAGCTCGTCTAGAAATGAAGTACGTGGGTGAAGTTTTAGGTAGCTTTTTGCAGTGGCCGGTTAGTTTGGTTCAGGTAACAGAGGTAATAATATATGTTTTTATTTCACCAATTATTGATTTAGTTTTAGTATGCTCAATCATGGCCATATGTACAGGAACTTACAAGGCCATATTCGAAGAAATAGAGAACAAGTCAGATGGAGACAAGTGGTGAGCAATCTGCAACCAAACCAAGGCCACCTCTTCTTGATGACGTGGTCTTGGAGAATTTGGGATCTAATTGCAAAGAGATACATTTGTTGATTCTATCGATGCCCGTGCATGTGGACTACATCTCTATGGACCTAAAACGCACCGTCTTCCAGCATGAAAGAGAGACGAGAAATCATGTGCTAATTGATGATATTCGGAGCTTGTTCAGAATGGGGTGGATTAGTATTGCAGTTGTGCAAGTCTTTGTGCGGTACGAGCTTTCTTTTTCCTTATCAATTAGTTCAATATTTAGCTTAAATTTATTTAGTTTTGAATCTACTAATGATTTGCAGGTGTCTTCGTGGGTTGGCTGAGAGTCTTTGCACCGGTGCCATCATATTTCTTTGTCCAGCGCAGATCTGCAAAGAATATATATTAAATGATCCGACTGCTGTGGCGTCGTAAATAATTTATGCGTTCGATGCAATGTTTAGCAGGACATTCATTCTAGCACCATACCTAGACGAGTAAGAGAAACTATTTCTTGTTATTTATTCCTTTACTCCTTTACATTTATTATAATTTATAAAGATAATTAATCTTTGTGCTTATGAAAATGTGTAGTGACCACTGGGTGCCTCTAGTGATATGTCCTCTCAAGAATCAGGTTTATATTTTATATTCAAAGGCATACAAGAGAGAGTAGGATATCAAGACACATGTTAATACGTACGTAAATTTCCTCCCTATATTTGTGTCTCTTATTTTTTGAACAAGGTAACTTGCTATTCTTTTTTACAATAACATCATAAAAAACAATTCACTTTCAGGTCTTTATTGTCAATGTAGTAATGTACTGATTCTTTTTTGTGGGCAATTGTTTCATGGGCAAGTTGTTTCATAGCATTAATGTAATTTTTCTATTTTCCAAAACATGATTCTTAGAGCCTACTCTCTGTGTTTCCATTCATAAAACCGCTTGAGGGTTTTCATTGGATGTAGTATAAGATTGGGTGGTTCCGCTCATTTTGGTTTTAAAACTGTAAATATTTAATATATAGGTAAGAATTTCTTATTTTTATTGAAATAATACTTTGCGTGTTATTAACTCCTTGAGTGCAATGATTACTATTTGCAGGGCAGATCGAACCTATTGGACAACAAAATAAAAAAGATGAAGAAACATGGAGTGGAATAATCTGCCGGTAATTATTTTTTAAGGTATTAACAATAAAATAGTATATTTATCGGTTACCCTAGTAGGCAAGTTAGTAAACTTCTTCGACCCATTTCATTTTAACTCACCGATAGATCTATTGATAGGGGGATTGATTTGCTTTCATATGATTTTTGTAGTGTAATCAACAACCAGGAGGCAATAAGTGTGGTTATTATGTCATGAGGTATATGTATGACATTTGCTCTGGGGTCAGTATGAATTCTTCATTAGACAAGGTACGTGTAAACTCATTTTTATTAGTAAAAATTACTGAATATTTTTTAAACTCCAAACTTAAACTTTATTTTTAAATGAAAAATTGGAATTTTGAATCAGAATGTGTAGGCCTCATTTGGATTTGAACCATACGAGCAAGAACGAATCGAAAAAATTTATGAGCTATGGTCAGAATACATTACTCGGTAAATTACTCGTATATATGTATTCTTTTCTCAGTTTTAATTACTTTTTCTTAGTTATTAAGTAATTTATTTTGTAACTTGGTGCAGAATATTATGAGGACGTTGGTGGATTTCCTCTGGATTTTCTTTATTAATGTGACTCTTATTCATTCACAGGGAAAAGATTGGAATGACAGATAAATAGCAGTAAAGAGATTGTCTAAGGATTTAGGGTTTAAATTCAAGAACAAGGTGTTGTTAGTAGCCAAACTTCAACACAAGAATGGAGGAAAGGCTCTGGGATTATTCTTTGAAGGAAACGAGATACTTCTTATTTACGAGTTTAGTTTGTGATCTTTGTGCTGTTGAACATGATAAAGTCCCACTTGAGGTTGAGGTTTGTTGCTACTTGTGCGATGAAATAATTAGTTCAACTTGAGTTTTATTAGATAGGATGGGGATTTCTGCATTTGAATTATTTATTATTGAATAAAATAATTTTTTATATTAAATTATTTTTTTGCAAACGGTAATTATCAATTTTCTGGACAGGTATTAAAATAAAAATTTTGGAATTCTAGATTTTTTTTATCAGAAGCGGCATCGGTTTGGATGACAACAACCGATTATTACATGCTGTTTTAAAATTATTATATACATAGGTTATTGACAATCAAGCTGATGCCTATAAGTAAAAAAATCGATATCAGTTACTCAACAACAACCGATGCCTATAGGTAACTATATGCATCGGTTATGTAAACCAAACTGATGCCTATAGGTAACCTATAGACATTGGTTGTGTGATTAAAACCGATGCCTAAATCTCGCCACCAAGCATCGGTGATTTCAGAAAAACCGATGCGTATACATAAACATTAAGCATCAGTTATGAGATCAAAACTGATGCCTTCAGACTGTCATGAGTCATCGGTGATTACAGAACAACCGATGCATATGCATAAACCATAGGCATCGGTTATTAGTCAAAACCGATGCCTATAGGTACACTATAGGCATCGGTTGTTTTACAAAAACCGATGCCTTTAGAGGACATTAGGCATCGGTTGTATAACAAAATTGATGCCAATAGGTATACTATAAGCATCGAATGTTTTACAAAACTGACGCATTTAGAGGACATTAGGCATCGATTGTTGATTAAAACCGATGCCTATAGGTACACTATAGGCATCGGTTGCTTCACAAAACCCGATGCCTTTAGAGAATATTGGGCATTGGTTTGTAATCAAAACCGATGCCTATAGGTACACTATAGGCATCGGTTGCGTTATAAAAACCGATGCCTTTAGAGACTGTATATATACATTAGGCATCGGCTTGTGATGACTATATGCATCACTTTTGGTCAAACAATCGATGCATATGTCTATTATTAGTATCGGCTGCAAAATCGATGCCTAAAGTTCATGTTATAGGCATCGGTCTAATAGGCATCGGTTGTAGAACCGATGCCTATTAACGAAAACAACCAATGCTGTTGGGGGTTTTCTGTAGTAGTGTATATAGTCTGTTTAGGTCAAATAACATGTGATGATATTTTTGTTAGATTTAGTTATAGACATATTAGGTGCAAATCTTAGTTTAGATCGTTAGATAATAAAGTCTTAACGAAAGTCATCGCTATAATTGAGGAACCATCATATTAAATTTTTAATAATTATAAGTTAGTTTATGGAAGCGTACTTGAATCTTTAAATGATTGAATTTGGGATTTGACCCTTTAGTGCAACACGTATCCAATACATTCAGAGAACCCTTAAGCTTTCTTTGTACGCTCTCTTCTGGCGATGGGATGCAGAATAGAATGGTATAATGATACATATGACCTGGGGACAATAACTCTTATAAACTTTAGTCATCTACAGTATACCTATTTTTGTCCATCATTAAAATAGATAACACATTGAGTATGTACACTTTAAAGGCACACATCCTATAGATACATTCAAACTCAATACCTTAAACTTTATTTGATTACTTTTAACAAGGCTTCTTTATTTGATAGTCCACAATATATAATTATTTCACATGTAAGCCAAATGTTGGATTAAGGATCCAACAATCTCCCACTTGGGCTATTTGTGTAACCTTATAATTATACATTGCAAAATATAATCGTACGAGCTCAACTTATTGTCATAACCAAAATATATTTATATCCAATTCGGTCCATCAGGTATATCAACATTGGATCAAAGCGGTCTTCATTACATTTATCGTAACTTGAGCTATCAATGGTCACGTTTGTTAACACAACTGACATGGATCATGATGTGGATGTGTATCATTAGAATTTCATGTATTGTGATTGTAACATGATTATTCCCTACTGGTCCACCTTAAAACCTTAATGAGATCAACCATATACTAAAATCAAAGTGTAAATCAACCATATGACTTTAATTTCTGCAGAAAATAAGCTCAAAATATCATTATATAGAAGTAACTAAAAAATATGTCTACAAAAGAGAACATTATAATCACACGCCTCCCATTAAAACTAAATATCCTCAAAAAGCTTGACACCCATACTAGAATTATGCTCATGAAATGTTTTGGGTGGTAATCCTTTTGTAAGCGAATCCGCAATCATGGAGTTTGTATCAATATGTTCAATAGACAACTGTTCACTTTGAATTCTATCTTTAACAACTAGAAACTTGATGTTTATATGCCTAGACTTAGTAGAGCTCCTATTGTTATTGGAATACAAGACTGCCGATTTATTGTCATAAAATAACTTAAGTGGTTTTTCAATACCATCCAGTATGCGCGCATCCCCGTGACAAAGTTTCAGAGCCATACTCCCTAGTTAAATGCCTCATAACATGTTATAAATTATGTTGCCATGGTAGAGGAGGTTATAATAGACTGTTTAGCACTCCTCCAAGATATAACAACCCCAGCAAGATAGAATACATAGTCTGACGTAGATTTCATACTATCTTGGCATCCAGCATGATCGGAGTCAGAATATCCAACGATCTCAATCTAATCTGACCTCCGATATGTGAGCATGTAATCTTTTGTTCTTTGCAAGTACCTCATAACCCGTTTGGCTGACTTCCAATGATCTAGTCCTGGCTTGCTCAAATATTTATCCAGCATCCCAACAATGAACGCAATATCCGGACGCGAACATACCTGAGCATATATCAGACTCCCTACTACTAAAGCATAAGGGATCTTCTACATTTCTTTTTCCTCCAATTTATTTTTGGGGCAATGTTCGAGACTAAGTTTGTCACCCTTAGTCATAGGGTTATCCTAGTTTACAGTCCTACATACCAAACCTTTTAAGAACATTTTTAATATAGTTCTTTTGTGATAATCCCAAAGTACCCCGAGAACGATCTCAGTGTTTTTCTATACCTAACACAAAAGAGGCATCACTAAGATCCTTCATCTCAAAATTCTTAGCTAGAAATCTCTTGGTATCTTTCAATATGCCTATATCATTGCTGGCAGGCAAAATGTCATCGACATACAAAACCAAAAATATGTATTTGCTCCCACAGAACTTATGGTATACACAATCATCGATCAAATTCATCTCAAAAACAAACGAGATGATCACTTGATGAAACTTGAAATACCATTGTCTAGATGCCTGCATGAGCCCATAGATGGACTTCTTAAGTTTGCAAACCATGTTTTTCTGAATCATCCGAAACAAAGTTTTCAGTTACACCATATAAATCGTCTCACCAATGTCGACATTGAGGAACGCTCTCTTTACATCCATCTGATACAACTCAAGATCAAGATGTGCCACTAATGCCATTATAATTCAGAAAGAGTCTTTTGAAGAAACTGGAGAGAAAGTCTCTTTATAATCGATACCTTCCTTTTATGTGAATCCCTTTACAACAAGACGTGATTTGTATCTTTCTGAGTTACCTCTTGAGTCTCTCTTGGTCTTAAATATCCATTTTCAATCAATGGTTTTTGCACCTTCTAGAATGGCACAAGTTCCCACACATCATTTTTACTCATGGATTTAATCTCCTCATTCATGTCATCTATCCACTTTTGAGATTTTGAGCTTTCAATAGCTTGATGGAAGTTGATAGGATCATCTTCCATCACTCCAATGTCAGTCTCATTTTCTTCGAGAAATGCAATGTAATCATCAGAAAGTGCACTTCTTCTTTCCTTAGTGGATATCCTTAATGTCATAAGTTCTTGAGGTCGTGAAGTTTGTTGGTTTGGAGTAATTTGTAGAATCGTAGGTTCTCCTACATTATCTTGATTTGTGTCTTGAACAGATTCAGGAATGAAACCTTGATCAATGCCAAAAACACCCATGGGAATATCCACATATTCCTCTTCAAAGACCAAATCATTAACTCTATCTCCCCCAGCAAACTCAACATCCTTGAAGAACCGGGGATTTTCCGTCTCAAAAATACTTATAATTGTGGGATCATAAAACAAGTACCCTATGGATCTTTCAAAATATTCAACAACATAACAACTAACTGTCCTTGAGTCCTGTTTCTTTTCATTAGGCCTATAAGGCCTAGCCTCAGTTGGACTCCCCCAAACATGCAAATGCTTTAGACTGGGCTTTTTACCCATCCAAAGTTCATAAGGGGTTTTATCAATTGCTTTAGTTGGAAATTTGTTAAAGATATATGTTGCAAACTTAAGTGCTTCTCCCCAGAGTGATTGTGGTAAGGTAGAATAACTAATCATACTACTCATCATATCCTTAAGCGTTCTATTTCATCTTTCAGCAACACCATTCATAGTGGGTGAGCCCGGCATGGTGTACTGTGGGACGATACCGCATTCATCTAGGAATTCAGCAAATGGTCCTGGACGTTGTTCACCTGCTCCGTCATATCTACCATAGTGCTCACCACCACGATCAGATCTAACGCTTTTAATCCTTTTATTGAGTTGATTCTCACCTTCAGCCTTAAAGGATTTGAACACGTCCAGTGACTGTGACTTTTCATAAACGAGATATATGTAGCCATATCTAGAAAGATTGTCTATGAACGTTATAAAATATTGTTGATCATTCCATGGAACTGTAGGAAATGGCCCACAAATATTCGTATGTATAAATTCTAAGACGTCTGAAGTCCTGTTGGCTATAAATCTCCTTTTATTGGTTTATTTTCCCTTAATACAATTAACACAAATCTAATAATTTGTAAAATCTAAAAGATCAAGAATTTTGTTAGACACAAGTCTTTCAATTCTCTTTTTGGAGATATGATCCAGTCTCTTGTGTCATAACGTAGCTGAATTCTCATTGGTTAATTATCTTTTCACACCTTGTGTGTGTAGATGCAGAGATTCATTGAATGAAATAATAATATATATAGTGAGTAAAGATTATCGTAACTTGATAAAGAACCCGAACCAACCAATTTTGAATCATGAAACATACTAAGTTTTCCACTTCCAAATGAACAAGAATAACCAAGTTTGTCCAAAACAGAAATAGAAATCAAATTTTGTCTAAATGACGGAACAACAAATGTCTCATCAAGATCCAAATAATATCTAGTCTTTAAAAATAATCTAAACTTTCCTATTGCTTCAACTTCAGCTGTATTGTCATCGCCCACATAGATGTATCTTTCACCATCACTTGGCTTTCGACAATGGAACAACCCTGCATGGATACACTAATGTGAGTTGTTGCACCTGAATCTATCCACCATGTATGTCTAGGAATCGAAATTAAATTAACCTCAGAACAAACCAAATTAAGCAGCATACCTTTCTTAGCAAGCCAAGCGTGATAGTTCGTACACTCTTTCTTCTATGCCCTTCACCTGCGTAGTAGTGGTACCAGAACCGGCACCGTCTATTGCACTAGGTGATTTTTGTTGTTTCTTTTGTGGTGTTGTGTGTGCAGCTTCCTTATCTTTCTTTCTATTTAATCCTTTGCCCTTAAATTTGGAAGTTGAGGTAATATTAGCACTTTCAGTCTTGTTTTTATCTTGCTTCAACGTTTCCTCTTCATGAACACACTATGAGATGAGCTCATTTAGAGACCAAGTCTCTTTTTGACAATTATAGCTCACCTTAAAATGATTAAAATGTCCTGGAAGAGATATTAAAATTAAATGCACTAACAAGTCCTTAGAGAGTTCAATCTTGAGTACTCCCAATTTCGAAGCAATATGAGGCATTTTCTTACTGTATTCCCTAATATTGCCTTTACTTCCATACCTCATTGAGATAAGATTTGTCAAGAGCTTACCAATTTCAGATTTTTTGTTCTTGTCAAACCTTTTTTCAATATCAGCAAGGAACTCTTAGGCTGTAGTGATTTCTCAGAAATAGTGCCCCTAAATGCTACTAGAATGGCTTTCTTCATGATCATCATACAAATGCGCTTCAATTTCTCCGACCTTTCCATTTCCCTCTTTTCATCCGTGGTACTTTTATTCGTAAGAGGTGGTGTGGAATCAGTACTATCGCAAGGTCGAGATCCATGACTCCGAGAACTATTAAAATATTCTCTTGCCATGACTTGAAGTTTGTGCCATTTAGCATAGGGAAAGAGTTGATACTTGCAGTAATATTAGCACGAGCAGATATAGCATCAAATAAAATAAACCTATCATTCTCACATAAAATAAACTTAGAATTATAATAATAAATTTAAATAAAAGGTAAATCCTATTTCTAGATATCGACACTCCATCAAAGTATCATCTTTTGACAAGATATTAACTTGTAATTGAAATCTTGGAGCAGTAATCAAACACTGATAATAAGAACATTTCAAACAATGAGTCTTCCTTCTAGTCGATTCATTTCTCATATGCAAAACTGAATAATCATCACACGTTTACTACCGCAATCACACATGTAATTATGATAAATATGAATCTTCCTTTTGGCCGATGAATATTCACATAAATTATATGCACACGACCTTTTATATTTCGAAATAAATTAACTTCCACAAGAGAGGTCACTTTTGTGACATTGTTACTTCAATTAGTATATCTCAAAATATATTAAACCATATCAATATTTGAATTTGAAATATAAACTCTAAGACTAAATTATTTTTAGAATTTTATTTATTATTTGAGGTCAATTTAATAAATAAACCTTGATTAAACCTCAAAATAATAATTATAAATTCTAAATTTTACTAAACCATAAATGGGTCGTTGAAAGAAGGAAAAGAAACTTGATTCCCGTCAAATACATAATACCAACTAAAACTTTATTTCACTGAAGTCTGAATCCATAAAAAAAAATATCCTTAATGAAATAAAGGTTCATGCATGAGTACAAAACCCCTAGTTCTACTTTTATTCATTTAAATTGAAGGGAAAAAATTCTTTGTCACCTGTACTTGTAGCGTTTTTATGGTTTGCAACCTAATATTTTTTTTGTTGTTATTAACAACCCAAAGTATGCGGGTTTTGCTCTTTGCAACCTTCAAACTACTTTTCATTCAAAAAATGGTTGAATCGAAGCACGTAAACCTCATGCCTTATCACCAATTATTATGTTGGGCAATTATTTCATGTTTTTAGAATGATTATTAGGTTTACGTGTTTCGATTCAACTATTTTTTGAATGAAAAATAGCATGAAGGTTGCAAAGAGCAAACCCCGCATACTTTGGGTTGTTAATAACAAAAAAAATATTAGGTTTCAAACCATAAAAATACTACAAGTACAGGTGGCAAAGAGTTTTTTTCCTAAATTAAATTTGAGATTCTTAATCCATACGTGGGTGGAAAAAAAAGGAAAATATCATAATGATTAGGAAAATAATCACTACAAGTTTATATATATATATATATATATATATATATATATATATATATATATATATCAATATTATGAATGGATACAAACCTCCCTATTACTTTCATAATCCGAAGAATTTGTTATTAATTCCATGAAGTTTGAGAAAAAAACCGAACCCATGAGTCGTATAATCCCCCCAAAAAATCTGGAATTTATTCCAACTAGTTATTCGCAAACCGATTGCATATTAAATTGAATAATAAATCAATTCTTAATATTCAATATGAAGTGGCTCTGATAACACTTGTTAGATAATAAAATCTTACCTAAAGCCATCACAATAATCGAGAAACCATCATATTAAATTATTAAGAATCATAAGTTAGTTTTTGGAAGCTATTGAAATATATAGAAAAGGCAGGGATCAAAACATAATTTTTGTAATTGAGTCAAAGTTTGTTATGAAGTGTTAGTGGAGGTTAGCAGCAAGTTGTTAAGTCGTTTATTAGGTGGCTAAAGGCTAAAGCTAAGCTGAGTTTCTCATATGTATATAAGGCCAAGAGATGCTCGTACAAACACAATTCAATACAATACATTTTATTATTTTTCTCTCCACCGTATAATTCAACATGGTATCTAGAGCCAAAGAGGGTTAATTTTTTTTCCTGTCATCTTCTCCAGCCAACTATGCTCAACAATGGCGTCATTTTCGCCGTCTCTCTCCTCTCCGACAGACACTGCTTCAGCTTTCTCTTCTCATATTCCTCATCTTGCGCCTCTCCATCTACGCCAAGATCGGGGGAATTATAACTACTGGAAAATTCAGGAGCTTTCAACTGTCAAAGCCTACGGTATTTACGGTATTTTTCTCAGAACTGAACCAGATCCGAAAAATTTTCTCATGTTTGATATGTCATTCAATCTCAATCCTCATTATCTGCTGTAGATGCGAAAAGATTAGTTTTTGTTCAGATGGATGTTAGCTTCAATCACTGAATCAATGTTAGGTCATCTCACGCGTTGTGTAACTGCATGTGATGTATGGATGTGTTAGCTCAAATATTTCAATCACAGTCATAATCTCGAGCTCTACATCTACGTTTTATGCTTCAAACAGTTAAAAGGGTGATTTGTCTGTTGATGAGTACATTTTGAAGATGAAAAACATAGTCGATGATTTGAACTCTATTGGTCAAGTGATAAGTGATGATGAACTCATATTGTACATTCTAGGGGGTTTTGGGCCTGATTATGAATCGTTTGTTGTAAATCTCACTACCAGAAATGATCTTCTCTCGTTAGAAGAAGTTCAGTTTGCTCTACAAACACATGAACTTCGTCTTCAACAAGATGTTCATGCAAACCATATCCATGTTGCTTTAAACAACAGTGCAAACAATCCTAACTCTATTTTCAATCCTACTGTTAATGTTGCCTATGGTGGAAATGGAGGATATCGTGGTTACCAATAGAATAGTACATGAGGGGGTGGCAGAAATTTTCGTGTCCGTGGTAGAGGGTAGATACTACAAAAGCACAAATGGCAAACCATCATGTCAACTCTGTGGAAAAACTGATCATGTGGTTTTAAAGTGTTTCAAGCGATTTAATGTGAATTTTCTAGGTCCTTATCCTTATGCTGGCAGCTCAAGTGTCTCTATGACAAATCCTCAAGCTCATCACAGTAAAGGATCTAATGCGGGGACAACCTCTTCAGATGGACACTAGTACTTTGATAGTGGAGCCACAAACCATGTGACTGCAGACATGGAGAACCTCACATTGCAGTCAGCTGATTATCAGGAGCAAGAAAGGCTTGTAGTAGGTAATGGTTCATCTCTACCTATAGTCAAAGTAGGTTCAGGACACCTCTCCACATCTACACACTCTCAAACACTATCACTCAAAAATATCTTGTTTGTGCCAATTATAACAAAAAATCTCCTTAGCATTTCTCAAGTTACTAAAGACAACAATGTTCTTATTGAATTTTATCATGATAATTGTCTTGTCAATGACAAAACTACACATCAAACTCTGCTGGAGGGCAAGCTCAAACATGGACTGTACCATCTTGATCTCTCTAGTCTTCACAAGTCAAAAGTTCTTTCATCTCTTCCATGCTCTCACACACCCTAGATCACACTCTTATATACCAAATACTTGTAATAAAGTTCCAGCTGCTTTCTCTGTTTCAAAAATGCCAATACATGGCATCAGAAACTAGGTCATCCATCTAAGTTTGTATTGTCTACTGATATAATGTTATGTCATGCTTGTAAATTTGGTAAACTGCATAAGCAAAACTTTGTAACTCAGCCTACTAAAATCAAGGCTCCTTTTCAATTACTACATTCAGACATTTGGGGCCCTTCTCATGTGTTATCTTGTGATGGTCAGATACTATATTCATTTATTGATGATTATACAAGATACACATGGATTTACCCTTTAAAAATAAAGTCACAGGCTTATTAAGTTTTTCAGAACTTCATTTCTTTTGTTGAGAGACAATTTCAAACAAAGATAAAGTGCTTGCAGACTAATTGGGGAGGAGAGTATCGGTCATTTGTACCATTCCTCACACAATCGGGATTTCAGTTTAGACATCCATGTCCACACACACATCAATAAAATGGCAAAGTTAAAAGGAAACATCTACATATAGTTGAAGTAGGTTTATCCTTACTAGCTCAGGCTTCTCTTCCTTTCAAGTATTGATGGGATACTTTCTTCTCAGCCACTTACATAATCAATCTTCTTCCCACACCTACTCTCAGAAATATATCTCCTCATCAATCTCTCTTTCATTATCCTCCAGACTATTCATTTCTAAAAGTTTTGGTTGTGCCTGTTATTCTTATCTCACACCATATAATGCTCATAAGTTCATGTTCAGATTCTCCAAGTGCCTATTTCTTGTATATAGTGATAGTCACAAAGGCTACAAATGCCCAAGTGATAATGGAGAGGTATATATAGCAGCTACAGTTGAGTTTAATGAATTTAATTTTCCTTACAATGAAACGTTTACAGAAAAAACCAAACATTTATCACTCTCACAGCCTATTCCTACATCTCCTCCTATGCCTCTTCATGTGCCTTTTACTTCACTAGGTCCTTCATATTCATTACCTACACACTCATCTGAATATCCACCTCATCCTGATATAATTGAACACACTAGTTAAGAGGGTATAAGTCTCACAGTTCATCTCCCAACTCATCCTCACAGTTAAATCACTCAAACAATGCATTTATTACCACATTACCTTCTACTCCATCCATAAATCTACATTCAACTCATTCAATGAGAACCAGGTCCAACAATAGTATTCACAAACCTAAAATCCTATATGTAATCACTTCCTCATCTGGAACCATTATCTGCCTCACAAGCTCTTCTTGATCCTGATTGGAAAACTGCAATGCAATTGGAATTCAATGCATTGATAGAAAATAAGACTTGGAAAGTAATTCCCTATAGACCCTATATGCATGTCATATCAAGCAAATGGTTTTTAGAACAAAATACAAATATGATGGCAGTATAGATAGGCTCAAAGCAAGGTTGGTTGCTAGAGACTTTGAACAACATGCAGGAACAGACTTTCTGGACTCTTTCAGCCCTATGATTAATCCTAGCACTGTAAGGCTAATTCTCACATTAGTTGTAGATCAAGTTGGTCCATACAACATATTGATATAAATAATGACTTCTTGCATGGTGATTTTCATGAAGAAGTATACATGGCTCAGCCAGAAGGCTTTGCGGATCCTCAAATCCCAATGTTGTCTGCAAATTAACCAAAGCTCTTTATGGACTTAAGCAGGCTCCCAGGGCTTGGTTCAAAAAACTAAAGAACTTTCTTGTATCTATAGGGATGTCTGTTACAGTCTCTGATACATCCTTATTCTACATGAAAAATAACAACAAACTCTTGGTGGTTCTAGTATATGTGGATGAGATTCTTGTCACAAAGGCTGATTCAGATACATTCAATCACATTATTCACCTTCTAGGTAAAGCTTTTGCTCTCAAAACACTAGGCGAGGTTAACTATTTCTTGAATTTAGAGGTTATGAGAACAAATACTAGTTTATTACTACAACAAAATATTCCTATGAACTACTGTGCAAAACAGGTCTAGAAAACAGCAAGCCGAAATCCACTCCTCTGGTTCTAACTCAGAAATTGCATCTCAAGGATAGTTAATTATTTGATCATCCTACATTGTATAGAAGCACCATTAGAGCTCTTCAGTACTAGACAAAGACAAGACCAGACATTTCCTTTGCTGTAAACAAAAATTCTTAGTTTCTGCATGCACCAACTGTTCATCACTGGATGACATGCAAACATCTACTCAGATATATAAAAGGGAGTCTCTCTCTTTTCATCCTGCCTCCAGGTTATGCATTGTGCCTATTCAGATGCTGATTGGGCTAGCTGCCACTACAAGAAAACTGGGAAATAGAGACGGATATTTAGAGACAGATACCTTCTGTCACTAATAGTAATAGAGTAGCAACGGAATAGCAATAGTTTTTTTCACTATTTTTTAAAATTTTTATTTTTAATTAATTTAGCGACAGAATAAATATTTGTCCTTAATTAGAAACGGAAGTATGATCTGTCTCTAATTTAGCAATGAAAGTATGATCTGTCTTTAGACCGATAAATCCGTTGGTAAAATATTTTCCCTGAATATGTATCCATCTCTAATTACTTTCCCCAAATTAATACTCCCTCTGTTTCAAATATAAATCATTTTGGAAAAAAACACA
This sequence comes from Phtheirospermum japonicum, assembly GCA_014905375.1. Classification (NCBI taxonomy): domain Eukaryota; kingdom Viridiplantae; phylum Streptophyta; class Magnoliopsida; order Lamiales; family Orobanchaceae; genus Phtheirospermum; species Phtheirospermum japonicum. The sequence continues at coordinate 179,204 of BMAC01000487.1, forward strand.
CTTATTAAGAAACCTAGATAAATGAGTAAACAATTAATTCTTTATTTTCGTAAACTACCCACCTTCCTTTTATCTTACTCTCTCTCCTCAAATATCTCAATTCTCAATTCACTTTTTACATTTTTCTTTCTCTCTCTCCTCAAGTATTTCAATTCTCAATTCACTTTTTACCTTTTTCTTTCTCTCCCTTCTCCTAAATTTGTGTGAAAAAAACAAAACGACTTATATTGTGAAACAATAATTTTACTCTTAAACGACTTATATTGTAAAACAGAGGGAGTAGATAATCTGATGTGACCTACCGTCAGATTGAATAGAATACGCATAACACTTAGAAAGCTTGAGAAAATGCACATCTCTAAGTCTCAATCCCGGCGACCGAATTTTTCATTTTCCATTGATTTTTCATCGTAGCTTCCCACTCCCCCAATAAGAAGAAGAGCCGTACAACGCTGTTGATGAAGATGACTCTGATGATGAAGGTGGAATGAAGACGAAGCACGAGAGAAGAAAATCGAACTTTGATGATGATGACGATGAGGGTTATGGCGGTGGAAATGGCCGCCGCCGCCGCGGTGCGAAGCGACATAGGAGTTCGGTGATGGATTATACCGAAATGGAAGCGATTCACACTAGCGACGAAGATGATGATGATGATTTAGACGAGGATGACGGTCAGCATTTTTTCCCCCTTCATTTTTTTGGTTTTGCATAGGATTCTTTAGGTTTAATTGTTGAGTTTTGTGGCTTAATTTGGGGATTTATATTTTTCTATGCAGCCAAGATTAGATTCTTAATCCTATGTTTGGTTCTAAAATCCTGATTCAATTGTTTATTATTGGAGTGCTAATTGTTACGTTTTATGGTCTAGTTATTTGCAATATAAATGTATTCTAATGGTTTGCTAATTTTTTGAAAAAAAAATGAGTGACTTTTTTGCATCAGTAATTTTCACGTGTGAAGTTGGTTTGTTTGCATACATATGTTGTCTATTATCTTTAGACATTACAAGCTTAATTTATTAAATTTAACCCACTTTAATTTTTGTATTTCTGTTTCTTTTTCTAAAGTACACCATAATATTATGGTAAATTTGACGCGTTCTTATCCATCTGCAGCTCGTCAAGTTACTTGAATCGAAGGAGACTATTCATTTCGAGTTCTGCAAGATAAAAAATGTTCTCGATGATATACTCCAGCTATACACAAATCCAGAGCTCAATGAGAATTTACCAGTGGATCCTACTTGGGTGGCAACTCGATTAAAAGTTGAAGTGAAGACATTAGTCAGTAATTATTTCCTGATCATTAATCGCTTTTCAATTCAAATTTATGAATTTTGGGAATTTTTGATAAAATCTACGGGGAAAAACATTTATATTTTTCTTCTCAACCTCAGGTGAATGAATGTAAATCCGTTTCTCATAGAATTGGTGAAATTATATCCTTTGATGGCAAAACTGATCAGAAGATAACATCATGTACGATTATACCAAATGAATTTTTTGATGAGAGTCATCTTGGAAAGGCCGTGTAAAAAGAATTCACTTAGAAAGAAGAAGAGTTTGCTGAAGCTACTAAGGCCTTGTCTGTAGCTGTAAGACAATTACCATTATTTGGTCATATTTCAAATTATTTTGCGCTCACAGTTTTATTTTTATAATTTAAAAAATATATATAGTTTTTCTTTACAATATGGTTCATTAAATAGATGTCTGATATTATTTAGATTGAAGAAGATTTTGTCCCTATAATTCGAAGGATTGGAGTAATGACATCACTGCTTGGAGGGCCAAAGGGAGAGATATTATATGCCCGTGAGCATGAAGTTGTTTGGTTCAAAGGAAAATGTTTCGTGCCGTCTGTTTGGACTGGTACACCTGGAGAAGAACAAATCAAACAGTTGTGGCCTGCTTTTGATTCCAAAGGCAAAAAAGTTGGCGAAGAATGGTCTCGAACCCCCTTTTGTATAATTTTCCTCCTATCAAATAGAAACTCGTATCTTGTATCTTAAGCCTAGCCGCTAAGCTTCGATCCCCTGGAATGGTTCCCTTCTCCAAATACACCTTTATCCCCACTTGCCAAACCCCTTCTTCCACTAATTCGACTATGGTGTTTTCTGTCACCCCCTCGGGTGCCATCAGGAGAGTTATTTGCCTTTCTTTGCAATCTACCATTGATCTAGCTACCTTCGCGAGATAATCAGCGCGCTCATTTTCTTGCCTCGGGATTTGCACCATTTCCAAGTGTTCTAGCTCTTCCCAACATCTCTTGAATCTTTCGACATATTTTTTCATGCGTTCTTCTCGCACCTCGAACTCACCACTAGTTTGCTTGTAGACCAGCTGCAAGTCCAGATGTACCGAGACCCACTTGCCTCCAAGCTCCATGGGCATCTGTAACCCTCTTATGCATGCTTCATACTCCGCCTCATTATTAGACGCTCAAAAATTTAGGTGGACAACATACTCCATCTCATCCCCCTCGGGGCTAATCAGCATTATTCCTGCCCCACAACCGGCATGTCCTGCGGAACCATCAACAAAAATCACCCATCGTCCTTCTATTTCCCGAGGCCCAGTCATGTCTTGCAAAATATCTACTAGAGCTTGAGCTTTGATAGCCACCCAGTTCTGGAATTATAACTCAAATTCACTCATCTCAATCACACATTTGATGAGTCTTCTCGATGTCTCAGGCTTACTACGGACTGGCTTCAGGGGAGGTTAGTTCTAACCACTATTTTATGAGCTGAGAAGTAAGGTCCCAATCGTCTGGATGTGACTACTAGAGCTAGATCTCCCTATTCAATTTCAGCATACCAAAGCTCACCCTCCTTGAGTGCTTTACTAACATAATATACCGGGGTTTGATTTTTTCCTTCCTCTTTTATCAGTGAAGTGTAGTTTTTACTGGTTTTGAAAATAAAGGTTCATTTGGCTTGATATTATTGGAAATCGACTCAATCGACGAATCAAAGTGTTTGTAGCTTGAAGAAATAAAAGGAAAATGAAAATAAAGCAATTAAACTAACTAAACTAAACTAGGAAATGAATTGCAATTTGGTGGGATGCCTCGTCGTGCCTTGAATATGAAAATGCAAGCAACAATGAAAGTTAAGCAAAAACAAGCAATGTTTCACCAAGTACAAGCATGAAAGCTCAAGGTACAACCATGCTTGCATGAACATAAACTCTAGAAAAATGCAAATTGACAAAATTTAAGCATCAATGGAAAAAGGGAGAAGAGTTGACGTCAAAGTTTAAAACTTACGTAATATAACAAGAAACAAGAAGTAGATCTAAGATTTAGCATGAAACAATGCATGAAAATAAAAACCTAAATAAAGCATATGAAATACTCAAAATAAAAATGATCCAAGACTCGGTCTATGATCTAGACGTGTCACTTATCTAGATTCCATGGACGATTCATAAGAAACCAAGGAGTTAAGGCAAAAGGCATAAAATTGAAGAACAAAGGATGAGAATAAAAGAAAGCTTACTTTAATTGAAAAGAGGATCCAAATACTTGAATGAAGTTGCAAGAGAATAAATATCCAAGGGAGTACTTGAATTCTTCTTGAGCTTACAAACCCAAGGCAAAGTTTGGAATTAAATCTAAATCTAGAGAGAAAATTTTTATCCCAAACCCAAGAATGGGTTGGGAAAAATGAGAGATATATACAAAAATGAGAGAAGTCTACTATTTATACTAGCTTTAATTGGATTTAAATGGGCCAAATTAGCCTTAGAGGCTTGAAAAACCCGGGTTTGACCAAAATTGCCCCGTGTTGACCAAGATGGCTCAATGTGGTTCGATCATGGGCAAGCAGGGCTCGGTCTTGGGCGCAAGCCTGGGCAGGGCGCTTGGGCTTGGAGATGGCTAGGCGTTTGGCAAGGATTTTGGCGCAAGGGGGTTTGGCAAGGGCGCTGGAGATGGAGCGGAAGATGACAGCGCTTGGCGCTGCCTTGCTTAGGCGCTGGGTGCGAAGGATGGCAGAGGATGGTGCTAGGGATGGCGCCTTGCCTTGCGCTGGAGATGGAGAGGCCTTGGCGCTGGATATGGCGCCTTGCCTTGCGCTGGAGATGGCCATGGCTGGCGCTAGAGATGGCAAGGGCGGCCTTGCGCCATGACTTGGGCGCTGGAGATGGCAAGGTATGGCTAGGGATGGCTACCATTCCAGAATGTTTTTCCCTTTGGAGCTCCTTCTTGGCATCAAGTTTGGCTTGGATTTTAGCAAGTCATGGCTAGGGATGGCTACCATTCAAGAATGTTTTCCCTTTTTGGAGCTTGCTCTTGGCACAACTTTTGGCATGCCATGGCAAGCCTTGGCTTGCACTTGGTCCTCAATGCCTTGGCCTATAAAATAGGAATTTTTAAACATAAAAACCCCAAGAATTTCAGCAAACCTCAAATTATTTGAACCCATTTAACCATATTAAATATAAAATCAAAAAGAAACATAAAAAACACTTAAGCAATAAAAAAAACCTAGAAAACCTAACTAATCGATTCAAAAACCACTACAAATGATATAAAAACTTTATTAGAAATACGAGAAAAACATCACAATTACATGCAAAACAACCACCCCACAATTATCAGTTTGTTCATCCTCGAACAACAAAGAGAATAGAGAATGTAAATGCAATGAACATTATGTAAAAAGAAAAATCCTTGTGCTTATCCTATTTAATATGATAAACGTATCAACATAACTCGTTATCATCAAGCATTGCTCATATTACTCTTTCTCAAATGAAAACTAAATCGATGACTTTCCCTCAAATGAAATTTTTGAGGGTGTTCGCTCAATTCGCTCAAGTGTTTTTTATATGGGATGTGTATACGCTCGAATCGGACAATGCATGCACCTTGTCAAGATTTCAAAAATTGGAAACTAAAAATCACCCATTGTACATGATCAAACAAGAATCGAAAGAGGTCTTTATTTCGGATTTTAATGTTGGCTCTTTGGTAAGGTATGGAATATTTGGATATAGTGGCTAACACACGATCAAACGTGATCAATAACACACAAAATCTTCATTTCTAAAATCCGAAGCTTATGATCGCTTCACCCTTCCCAGTTTACCAAAATTTTCATTCGAAACCCTTTCGTACATTTACACATTTTCCCGACTTTTAATTCACAACACTTAGAAACTTTTTGAATTCGCTTCTTTTTACTAAACTTTGCCTTTTTGAATTAGGCTTTTCACTTGGACGCACGCTTTATCACTTTTTGTGATTTCTGTTGGAGTATTATTCTTCTTCTCTTTTTTTTTTTTTTGTCTAAGCAACTCAAATCTCGAAACCCACAATTGATTTCCCACACATTCCTAGTCAACTAACAACACACTCTCTCACCTCATAAATTATGAAGATATAAGAGCTTAAAATCGAACTCGGCTAACAAGAAACGGGGCCTAGGCTCAAGGGGGCTCATTTGGGATTTTTAAGTAGCATATATATTTGGGTATGGCCTGAATAAGGGTGATATATGTGCCTCGAGGTAATTTCCAAATTCAATCATGTACGAGCAAAATCAAACCACCTCAATGCAATTTCCATAAAAATGCAAGCAAAATCGATAATTCACACAAGGCTACTCACTAGTTTGCATCGGTTTTTGGAAACAAAATTAAAAGAGATTTTAGAATGTTGCAATCTTTTCACGAGTAAATGTTGATATTATATATATATATATATATATATATATATAGGTGGGTTTTGGACGAAGCACGAAAATTCAACTCCTCACACAAGAGGGCATAAACATGTAAAAACACGACAAGTAAACTATTCAAACCTCCAAACAAGTGGTGATTGTTCAACAATGTAATAAAGACACTGTTTATGTTGAGAGTAACACAACCAATACAAAACAAAAAATAGTAAGAAGAATAGCAATCAGATAGCAGGAACGAGTGGGAAAAAGTGCTTGACTTTTATTCCTCAAAATTAGTTCGGATCGGCCTTAGCCGGACCCTTTTTACAGGTGCTTGACTTTGAAATACAAGCTTTCTCTCTCTAAAGATCTCTATGTTTCTCTCTATAAAAATTGGGGATCCTTCTCTCTCTCTAGGAGAGGCTATTTATAATTTTCCATTGGAACCCTAATTAGACACTTGTCACTCTCCTATTAGTCTTCCAAGATTTCTGTTCACGTGTCCACCGCCTCAATGCCAACCTCAATAATTTTCCACCGACTTGATCCGACCTCAGCTATTTTTCATACCGAATGGATCCAAAATCACCAGCCTAACATTTCAGCTCGTTACGTTGAGATCGTCGACTGGTCGAAAGCGAACTGGCTCAAAAGGCACACCCCTCGGAAGGACTCGCTCTGCTCGGCTCCTTACTGGTCGGCACCCCCGGGCAGGAGTACTCGAGGTGCAGCACTTGACGCACCCGGGAGAGATCCTGCTCGGCAGGTTCCTGAGCTCATTCTGCTCGGTGCTTCACTTCTCGGGAGAATTCTGCTCGGCACACTTGGCACAGGCACTCGGCTGGCTACGCTATTCTGCTCGGCGAGATCTTGTTCGGCGACCCTGCTCGGTGAAGTCCTTCTCGGCACTCTTGGCGTGGGCACTCGGCGGGCTGCACGGGGCGGATGGCGCGCCTGGACGTCATCCTGCTCGGCCAGGAACTGAGCTCGGTAGCTCATCGCAAATCTGCTCGGCACCCTCGGGCGATAGTTCTCAACGAGTAACGCAGAGCGGTCGGCAGCTCGGTAGTTCCCAGGTCGGCACATCAGGGTAGGGAATACTCTGCGCTGCTCGGCTTAGGCTCTCGGGTCAGCTCGGCATCTTCAGTGCGGGCACTTGTCTGCTCGGCGCAGGTGCTCGACAGGGGACGCAGATCGCCCAACGTCTGCTCGGCACCACCCTGTTCGGTGCCTTTGACATTTGGCCACCTTTTTTGGTCAGTTTAATTTACTCGGCTCGGATCCTCCTCGGGGTAATACCGACCATCAACAAGCCCCTGAGCATGGAGTCGGACACTAGTGGTCGAGTTTGGGCTCATTGAATCCTGGTCGTCCATGGTAGCCGAGCTAACCTATGCATGGGATGTCTTGTCCCTTCAACCTGGTCCCGCCTGCGGTTTGACCATCTCGTGCTCTGTGACAGAAGCTTTTTCAGGTAACTTTGTAAGCTTTTTGCAGGTTTTGTATTTTTTCCCTCTTGGAATGTAGTGGCATGTAATCTTTTAATGTGATTCTTCTCCATTATATCAGCATTCCCCTTCTTTCATTTTCATTTTCAAACTCCTTCATCTTCAAACTCCTCCTGTTTTTCCGAAATATTTTTGAAGAAAACTTTGTGTTCCATCTTTGCGACATCCTGTTCGGTCCACTTCTCTTTGCCCTTACCTAGTTCTTCTCGAGTTTTTGTTTGTAAAAGGTAATCTTCTTTCTCTCTTCTCTCTTTTCGAAACCTTTCCATGTCTAGTAGCCCGGGATATTCCCCGAATAGTTCTCGGGGTCATGAGGGGGATGGTTGGGGCGGCGACCAGCCTAGTTCTCCATCGGATCCGTACCCCGGGTCTGGGTTCGACAAGTACGGGAGCTTTTGTTCCGGGGATGCATTTGGTCATGGACGTCCCTTCCCTTTAAGGGACTTTCGGGAGGCGAACTGTTTGGCGGTTTCCCCTGGTTCGACCAGGCATAGTCCTTTGGGCCTGGAGGTCAGTACGGGGTGGGATATGAGTCCGGCTCTCGAAGTTGCTTCTACCCCGAAGGTCGTTGTTTAATCGATGAAGACGAAGGGGAATTAGTCGGCGGGTCGGCCTGGGTAAGTGGCTGGAGCCCGGACCGAACCGGAGCGGCCACCGATGATTTTGGGCTTGGTTCCGTCCCGCTCGAGCCCCTTGACGATCTCTCCGGTCAACACGGGGACGACATTCAACGACCTCCGCGGGCCAGAAAATCCCAGAGGCCCAAAGTCAATGTTAGGTCGGCAACTCCTGAGACGTTTGCCTTCTGGTCGGACCAGCCCGGTGAATGTACCCCGGTCGGTCATTGGAAAAGACCTCCTCCTCGCGAGTCGGACAACCGGATGCTCAAAATAGCCGTGGAGAAGAGTGGGCTAGTTGACAACAATTTAGTTGTGTATCGAAGAGAATGTGGAGTGCCCGGGTCGGTTCACCTATTTCTCCCTTATGATGCCGAGCAGATCCATTGTCCACCGGTCTCGTGTACCACTATGTTTTCAGACAGCTTGCATTTTGGAGTTTCATTTCCGCTCCCCCGGCTTCTAACGGAAATTCTGAACGACCTAGGATTGCCCATTTTTCAGCTCCATCCCCTGGCCGTAGCTTGAACCTTGGGCTTGTTTGTACTTTTCAACCTCAACGGTTGGCCAGCTCCCTGTTTCGAGGAGCTCCGATGGCTCTATCTTTTCAAAGTCGCGGGTGGGTCCAACTCTGGCTTTTACTATAGCTCAGTCCGGTCTGGCACCTTTAAGAACCTTGTGACCGGGCTCCCTGACTCCCTTCACGATTGGGAGTCTCATTGGTTCTATGTCGGGGGAGACTGGAAGACAAGGAACCCCGACGGCTCACTCTACTCTCCCCCCAATTCTTTTACGAAATTCGGTTAGTGCAACGTTAGCGTTTTTTCCCTTATTTCGGTTTAATCCTCATTTGTTTGTTCCTCTTTTCAGCGAACCGGAAATCGGAGGACCCTAGCCCAGAATTTCTTGCTCATCTGTTCACTATTTTGGATTCCGACCCGAAGCAGAGGCATTACAAGATACTGCTCACGAAAGCCAAGCTTCGAAGGGCCGGACTCAGGGACTCACCCCTTCGCTCTCAGCTCGGACCCACTATTCCTAGTAAGTTGAATGACTTGTTCAGTATTCTGCGCTTGATGTATTATACTTTCTGTTCGGCATTTTTACGTTAAATTCTCTGTTCACCATTTTCTGTACAATCGAGCTATTTGTCGTTTATCGATGTTAGCATTCGTGTCGGTTGGAGTTGCCGAGCATAGCTCGGCAGCTCGACATTTTCTTGCTCGGCGGGGCCGCCCACCACTTCGGTGTTTGCGCCCGCATCGGTTTATGTCGCCGAGATGAGCTCGGTTGCTCTGCGCTTTCCTGCTCAGCAGGTCGGCAATTTTCTGCTCGATAGGGTTGTCCGTCACTTCGGTGTCGGCACCCGTGTCGGTTTATGTCACCGAGCCATGCTCGGCTGCTCGGCTATTTCCTGCTTGTTTATGCTATGTTTAGATTGTAGTTTTTATTCGTATTTTTCTGAACTCTTCATTTTGTGCTTGCAGTGTACTATCCCTACTTCGACAGGACCATGCCTCTTTCTGCACTTGATCGAGATGCTAAGTTTTTGGAGTTGAACACTAAGAAACCGGCGAAGAAGCCGACGGCTGGTGGTGGCAAGAGGAAGAAGAAGGCCATCTCGTCGAATCCATCTGCTCCTCCCGAGTCCTTCCCAACTCCTCAGGTCGGTGAAGGGAGCTATCACCAGGAGCCCATTGCTGTTGATCATGAGGAGGTGGTGTATGGAGGTCCTCTCCCTCCGTCATTTCCTCACGTGTATGACTATTCGGGGTGTTATACTCCAAACACTGCCGGGGGATCGTTTGCTGGGTACCCTTTTTCTGATTTCTCGGAGAGCAGGGCTCATAGTTGGAGTCCGAGCTTGAATGATTGGGTGTCCGAATTTGATGGGGATAGTCAGGTCAGATTTGCTAAAATGAACCTTTGTCGGGCCTTTGGTTCGATGAAGTTGGCGCGTCAGAATTTTTCAGAACTCCGGAGGGATCATGCTCGGCTTCAGCGCGACCTTGCTGCTCTTCAGGAGACCCATGGTCAGTGCACTACCCTCATCCTCGATCGCGACTCTTGGATGTCCCGGGCTAAGAAGGCGGAGCAGTCCGTCGAAGCGGCGTTGGGCGCGACTCAACGGACTTTGTCTGACCTGGATGACCTGAAGGCCTAGCATGCCGAGCTAGTTCAGCATCATGCCGACCTGGTTAGTGCTCGCTCCCAAGAGGTGGAGGCGGCATTTTCCAGGGTGAAAGCTACTGGTGTTGAGGAGGGAAGGGCTGCCGGCATCGAGGAGTACAAAACCGAGACTATTGGGCCGATGATGAGTGCCTCATACCTCTCCAACATGCAGGAGGCCCTCCAAATGCTGAAGAATGGGGCTTCTATTCCTGAGTTTGAGAAGCACATTGCTGAGAAAATGGTGGAGTATGGCATGGGGGGTGGTGAGGTCGACATGGATGCTGACGATGAAGAGCAGGAAGATGGCGATGATGATGAGGATGGCGAGGATTGACTTGCGCTCCTTCTGACTTGATGTTTTCTGTACTTTTATGGCCCGTCACTTTTGGACGGCCAAACTTGATGTTTCTGAACAATTCTCAATCCTAAATTTGAGTCCGGATTGTTCTGGCCATTTTTCCTCTTTAATCATTCTATACTTAGCTTATTTTCGTTTGCTTTCCTTTTGTGGTTTTGATGATCTAAACATGCATGCATGTTGCCTTTTTTTTTACTCCGAGCTCGGCAATTTTTGAGAGCTCGGCGATTTTGAGAGCTCGGCGACTTTTCTTTGATTTGTTCTTCTTGGCCGAGCTGACCTGAACTCGGCTCTTTTTTGAGCCGCGGTGATTTTTGAGATCTTGCTCTCTTTTACATGTCGAGTCAATTTTGAGTTTTGACTCTTTCTGAGCTCGGCACGTTGAGCTCGGATTTTTTGAAAACTTGCTCTTTTCTTCGTGTCGAGTCAATTTTGAGTTTTGACTCTTTTTGAGCCCGGCACGTTGAGCTCGGATTTTTTTGAAAACTTGCTCTTTTTTTACGTGTCGAGCTAATTTGAGTTTGACTCTTTTTGAGCTCGGCACGTTGAGCTCGGATTTTTTGAAAACTTGCTCTTTTTTACGTGTCGAGTCAATTTGAGTTTTGACTCTTTTTGAGCTCGGCACGTTGAGCTCGAATTTTTGAAAACTTTGCTCTTTTTTACGTGTCGAGCTAATTTGAGTTTGACTCTTTTTGAGCTCGGGCACGTTGAGCTCGGATTTTTTGAAAACTTGCTCTTTTTACGTGTCGAGCTAATTTGAGTTTGACTCTTTTTGAGCTCGGCACGTTGAGCTCGGATTTTTGAAACTTGCTCTTTTTTACGTGTCGAGCTAATTTGAGTTTGACTCTTTTTGAGCTCGGCATATTGAGCTCGGGTTTTTATTTTGCTCTTAGCGAGCATGGTGTTATGATGGGGTTTTTATGAGTGAGATCGACCTGGTGAGGTGGATCTATCACTCTTGTTTGGTTTTTGGGGCTTGGAAGCCCTTTGCTTTTGTCGATCTATGTTCTCAAATAATAACGAGAAATGAAAATTTTATTGATAATATTTCTTAAGGTATACAGCGTTCCAATGGTGTGCAAATTTCTTTCCGTCTAAGTATTCTAAGTGGTAAGCCCCATGCTGGAGGATTTCTGATATCTTGAATGGTCACTCCCATTTTGGTTTGAGGGAGCCTTGATTTGGTCCGAAAATGCGTTTGAGGACCAGGTCACCCACTTTAAAGGTTCTGGCCTTCACTTTTGAGTTGTAGTAACGTTCGCTTCTTTGCTTGTAAATTGCGTTTTTCAGTTCGGCATCCATTCTTCTTTCCTCGAGAAGGTCGAGTGCGGCTCGGCACACCAAGTCGTTTTTTTCTTCTTCGAAGTGTGCTACCCGGTAGGAAGGTGTGCCGATTTCAACTGGTATGACCGCTTCCGACCCAAAGGCTAGTGAGAATGGGGTTTCGTCTGTAGATGAGCGTTGTGTTGTTCTGTGCGACCATAGGACACCAGGTAGCTCCTCTGGCCATCTTCCTTTCAGATCTTCCAACTTCTTTTTCAGTGTGTATTTGAGGATATTGTTGACAGCTTCGACCTGTCCGTTCGATTGAGGGTGGTATGGTGTGGAGAAATTGTTTTTGATATTCAGCTCCCCACAAAATGCCTTGAACCTCTTGCTGTCAAACTGCTTGCCATTGTCAGATACTATTGACAGTGGCACTCCGAATCTACATATGATCGATTTCCAGACAAAATTGATGATCTTCTGGTTGGTTATGGATGCCAGCGGTTTGGTTTCTGCCCACTTGGTGAAGTAATCCATCGCGACTACCGCATACTTTACCCCTCCTTTGCCCTTCGGTAGTGGACCGATCAGGTCAATTCCCCATTTTTCGAACGGGCAAGGCAAGTATATGGAGTTAAGGGTTTCAACGGGAGAGTTGATTTGAAGTGCGAACACTTGGCATTTTTCACACTTTCTGACCTTCTCGATCGCTTCCTTTTTCAAGGTCGGCCATTAATATCCTTGTCGGATGAGCTTATGAGCCAGTGACTGTCCTGCAGCGTGGTTTCCACAGATGCCCTCGTGTGCCTCTCTCAACGCATATTCGGCGTCTTGTTCATTCAAGCAGCGGAGTAGGGGAATGGAGTACCCTCTCTTGTACAACAGCCCATCCACAATGGTGAACCGAGCTGACTTTGTTCGTATGGATCATGCTTCAGCTCGGTCTTCTGGGAGCACTCCTTCGTTCAGGTAAAGTAGGAATGGTTTCATCCAGCTCTCCCTTCTGTTTTGAACCTCCTCATTCTGGTCGGCTTGACTAGCTGAGTAAGCGACGGCGTCGAGTGCCGTTGTTGAATGGTGGCTGACTGTCACTGTATCCAGCTCCTCTATGCCAAGGCTTGATGCTAACTTGGCCAAGGAGTCTGCTGGAACATTATCATTTTGTGATACATGGACGACCTCAGCTTCGAATTTAGCTAGGCGTGCTTTTGTGAGTTCAAGATATAATGCCATTCTGGGTTCCTTAGTCTCATATTCTCCGTTGATCTGATTTACCACCAGCTAGGAGTCACTCTATATTTTTAGATTTCTGATCCCCATTGAGGCGGCTGTTTCCAGACCGGCAAGAAGGGCTTCATACTCGGCTTCATTATTAGTCAGAGGGAACTGTAAACGTACGGCTGAGCAGAAGGGCTTCTTTTTAGGACTTACCAATACGATCCCTGCTCCATCTCGGCCCGTTGTTGACGACCCGTCGACGTACATGTACCACTGTTCAGCCTCTGCGGAAATTGGCTCAACTGCGGGGGTGAACTCGGCTACGAAGTCGGCCAGAGCTTGCCCTTTGATGGCCGTTCTCGGTTCATAAGCTATGTCGAATTGTCCGAACTCGACGGCCCATTTGATTATCCTTCCTGAAGTGTCAGGGCGGTGCATGAACTTTTTCAAAGGGAAGCTCGTCAATACAACTATCCTGTGTTCCAAGAAGTATGGGGGTAACTTTCGTGAGGAGGTGACGAGGGCGAAAGCTAGTTTTTCCATGGCTGAGTATCTCAGCTCGGCGTCATGAAGGGCATGGCTCGTGTAATATACCGGATGTTGTCTGTGCTCTTCAGTTCAGACGAGTGCCGAGCTGACTGCCGCCGCTGAGACAGCTAAGTAGAGGTATAGCGGTTCTTCCTTTACTTGTTTTTGTAAAGTCGGCCCACTTGTTATAGACTTCAAAGGCTGTTTGGCATTCTTCAGTCCATTTAAAGGTTCGGTTCTTATTTGATTGCTTCAAAGAAAGGTTTGCACTTATCCGTTGATTTGGATATGAAACGGTTCAGAGCGGCCATTTTGCCGGTTAAGCTCTGCACTTTCTTTATGCTTCGGGGAGGTTGCAGTTCGGTAATAGCCCGGATTTTGTCCGGGTTGGCCTCAATGCCTCTTTGGCTTACCATATAACCTAAAAGTTTTCCAGAACCAACTCCAAAGGAGCATTTTTTGGGGTTCAACATCATTCGGTAAACACGCAAGACTGAAAACATTTTATTGAGATCATTGATGTGATCGGTTGAGTACAAGGATTTGACGAGCATGTCATCTACATAAACTTCCATAGTTTTTCCTATCATACTAGCAAACATTTTACTGAATATGCGCTGATAGGTAGCCCCAGCATTCTTCAAGCCAAATGGCATCATGGTGTAGCAGTAGAGACCTCTCGCCGAGTAAAATGATGTGTGCTCCTGGTTGTCCGGGTGCATCGGGATTTGATTGTAGCCTGAGTAGGCATCCATAAACCTCATCAACTCATGTCCAGCGGTTGCATCCACCATGTAATCAATGTGAGGGAGCGGATAGCTGTTCTTGGGGCAAGCCTTGTTGAGATCTGAAAAATCGATACATAGCCGCCACTGGCCTATTTGCTTCTTGACGAGAATAGGGTTAGCTACCCAAACCGGGTACCTGACCTCGCGGATGAACTTATTATCGAGGAGCTTCACGACCTCTAACTTCAGCGCCTCGTATCGGTCCGGGCTGAGCTTCCTCCTTTTTTGCATAACTGCCCTGACATTTTTGTTGATGTTAAGTCTGTGACAAGCTTGTTCTGGGTCGATGCCCTGTATATCAACGTGTGTCCAGGCAAAGACATCCTGATTTGCTTTCAGAAAGCTTATCAGCTCGGACCTGATGGGCTCCTTGAGATGATGGCCGACCTGGAGTTGTTTGTTCGGGTCGAGCTCATCAACCGATATCCAATCTATCTCCTCGACCGGCTCCGCATGAACAGCCTTTCTCTTTAAGCTCAGTTTCCATGGGTCCAGCTCATCTTCCCCCATTTTCAGCTCGGATTTTTCAGTTCAACAGACAATTTTTTCTGACTCCCATATTGGTTCCTTGCCTGGACGCCGACCTCTATCTCTACTCAGGTCGGCGTCTCCCTGCTCGGCTAACTTGAGCTCGGCATTCACTGTTCGGTACTGTTTCCTAGAGCACTCTTTCTCCATCTTTTCCTTGTTCTATTTGATTTGGCTGAGTTCGGCATCTTTGCAACGTCCTTCATGGGGCTCGGTCTTTTCTATGCTTCTTTCTCTATGAGCTCGGTGGCCTTTTCTGAGCTCAGCATGTCTTTGTTTCCTAGCTCTTTGCTTGCTTCCTTACTCGGTTCTTCGCTTGCTTCCATCTGCTCAATCATGTTGATTTGCTTTGGCCTGATCGACCAACTGCATTCCTGAGCAGCCACATGATCTCCTCGATGCTTGCACTCACTTAAGATGCCTGGGAATCTGATTGAGTAGTGGTAGACCGACATTGCACCTTTGAGGTTGTAAAGAGCTGGTCTGCTGATGAGGGCATTGTAATCGCTTAGGACATCAATCACTTTGAAAGTTGTGAGGATGGTCCTCTTTTCTTCTCCAGTGCCGAACTCCACAGATAGTCTTACTTGGAAGAGAGCCTGAACGTATCCACCGCTGATCCCTCTGATCCTGTCCTCACACGGCTCGATGTATTCTTTTGGCACTCTCATTCTTCGGAAGGCTGGCAGGTAGATTATGCTTGCATACGCGCCGGGGTCTACAAGGACTTGATGAGTTCGGATCCCCAAGATGGGCACGGTGATTACGAGGGCATCCGAGTAGGGATGATCCAGCGGGGCTACATCCGAGTCGTCAAAAGTAAAGGATGACACAAGCTTGTCCTCCTCTTTGATCTAGTTGACAAAATGAAGGACATCATATCTCATGACTTTTGTCTTTTGAATCGAGTTCCTTGCCTCCCTAATCAGGGTCTTCCTTTTTCGGTTTGACATTTCTTCCTCCGCTCGGCTGGTGTTTGCGAAAGTCAGTATCTCTCTTGGTGCCCCGGCTCCAGCAGCTGGCGGTGGGGGTGGCTAGTTGTTACCTCTTCGTTCCTATCTGTCTTGGTGGTTTTTTGAGAATGGTAGCAGGTTCCGGTCATCATAGACTTTGATCAAAGCACGAAACAAGTCGTGGCACTCTTCCGTGTTGTGCCCAATCGATCCATGGTACCTGCAAAACCTTTTCTTGTCCAGCAGAGAAGGGTCTTTCTTGATCGGCCGAGCCAGAGGGAGAATGTCCACGTCCTTGATTCGTTCAAAAATCGTGGCGGCAGCCATTGAGTAGACCTCATTGGACTCGGCAAAGAGATCAGCGTGTTTGTTTGGCAGGAGTTTTTTAGACGTGATTGCTTGAGAGCTTGGATTTTTTTCGACTTGACGAGCTGATTTGTGATGATGTGGGAAGGGAATTACTGGAGCAGACATGTTTTGCTCGGCAGCTATCTGTGATGCAGCTAGTGCGAGGAATTCATGGAAGGTCTGCGGGTCTTGCTGGTTGTTGATCCATTTAAAGAATGAGTTATCAGATAATCCGTTCTGAGCTAAAATGAGTAGAGCTTCGTCACCGCAGGGCTGAGACTCTGAAACTTGCTTCATGAACCTTGCTATGTAGCTCTAGAGTGACTCATTTGGTTGTTGTACTATAGTAGCTATGGCTCTTTTGGGTGCAACAGTGGCTTTAGAAACCATGAAGTGTCCTCTGAAAGAAGATCTCAATTGCGGCCATGAGAAAATAGAATGACGCGGTAGTGATCGATACCATCTTAGCGGGGCTTCGTCCAGCGTCATGGAGAACATCCGTCACCTGTACGTGTCGGATGCCGAGCATGTCCATGTAATTCTAGTAGTGACTTAAATGCGATTCGGGGTCGCTACTCCCCTTGTACAGAGCGATCGGGGGGATTTTCAGCTTTCCCTCTAGCGGTTCAGAGAGGATTTGAATAGACAGGGGGGACTCGTCATCACATGCCGAGCTGGTCAGAACTGGTTGTGAGATTGGATATGTGGGCTGAAGCGGGGGATGATCTGCTTGGATTCCAACTCGGCAATTCTCTGCTTCAGATATTTCAGCTCGGCCAACTCCTCATTTAGCTTAAGTGGAATACTCATGGCCACACTCTTACTGTGCCTTGCTAGCTGGCTTTCCGAGCCGATCAAAGACATTATGGGGAGAGGAGAATGTGAGAAAACGTGCAATGGGGGTTCTCTCAGGCCTGCTCTTAGCATTCAGCTCGGTTTCCTCCTCTAGCCTTCTTTTGCCATTTTTCTTTGCTGCCTCTCGGGCTGGGTCTAACTCCGCCTGCCCTTCCCGAAGGTCAGCGTTCTTGGGGTTGCCAACAAGAGCTTCTGGCATCAAGATTGATCTTGATACCTTCTTCATCATCTCCTCAAATTCCTTAGCAAAGGCATGGTGCTGCATGAACGACCTTACTTGTTCCGGGTCGAGCTCATTTGGACCCGATTGCACCGTCCTCTCCTGTCGCTCCTTACCAGGATTTCTTCTTGAACTTTTTGAAGGATCCATATTGACTAGTGGGATGAACATAAATTCCTCCTTTTTTCTTCACCAAACTCAAACGCAACGAAGAGCTGAGGTTCAGCTCCTCACGAAAAATGAAAATCGGACAGAAGATATAAAACGAAATCTGAAGAGCTAACTGAGCATGTGGGACTGCAGATCACAAGAAACCTTCCTCTAGCGCTATTTTGTTTATGTTAAGAGTAATACAACCAATACAAAACCAAAAATAGTAAGAAGAACAGCAATCAGATAGCAGGAACGAGTGGGAAAAAGTGCTTGACTTTTATTCCTCAAAATTAGTTCGGATCAGCCTTAGCCGGACCCTTTTTACAGGTGCTTGACTTTGAAATACAAGCTTTCTCACTCTAAAGCTCTCTATGTTTCTCTCTCTAAAAAGTGTGGATCCTTCTCTCTCTCTTGGAGAGGCTATTTATAGTTTTCCATTGGAACCCTAATTAGACACCTGTCACTCTCCTATTGGTCTTCCAAGATTTCTGTTCACGTGTCCACCGCCTCAATGCCAGCCTCAATAATTTTCCACCGACTTGATCCGACCTCAGCTATTTTTCATACCGAATGGATCCAAAGTCGCCAGCCTAACATTTCAGCTCGGTACGTTGAGATCGCCGACTGGTCGAAAGCAAACCGGCTCAAATGGCGCACGCCTCGGAAAGACTCGCTCTGCTCGGCTCCTTTCTAGTCGGCACCCTCGGGAAGGAGTACTCGAGGTGCAGAACTTGACGCGCCCGGGAGAGATCCTGCTCGGCAGGTTCTCGAGCTCATTCTGCTCGACGCTTCACTGCTCGGGAGAATTCTGCTCGGCACACTTGGCGTAGGCACTCGGCTGGCTACGCTATTCTGCTCGGCGAGATCTTGTTCGGCGACCCTGCTCGGCGAAGTCCTGCTCGGCACTCTTGGCGCGGGCACTCGGCGGGCTGCGCGGGGTGGATGGCGCGCCTGGACGTCATCCTGCTCGACCAGGAACTGAGCTCGGCAGCTCGTCGCAAATCTGCTCGGCACCCTCGGGCGAGAGTTCAACGGGTAACGCAAAGTGGTCGACATCTTGGCAGTTCCCAGATCGGCACGTCAGGGTAGGGAATACTCTGCGCTGCTCGGCTTGGGCTCTCGGGTCATCTCGGCATCTTCGGCGTGGGCACTCGTCTGCTCGGCGCAGATGCTCAACAGGGGACGCAAATCGCCCAACGTCTGCTCGGCACCACCCTGTTCGGTGCCTTCGACATTTGGCCACCTTTTTCGGTCAGTTTAATTTACTCGGCTCGGATCCTCCTCGGGGTAATATCGAACATCAACAGACACAAAAGACACAAAGATGACTCAACCATATAAAAGCACAATTAGTAAGCGTCACTTCGTCAAGAATGTGTCACTTCGCCAAGGCCTGATTTAAGAAAGACAAATCATGCTTTGTGACACCCAGACCCTAACCACCTACCCACCCCACACTTAAACCATGAAATGCCCTCATTGAACTTTAATGAAAAACAAGTAAAAAGAGGGTGAAATAGAAGCTTCCTAGACCGAGCGAGTTTGTTCGAGCTCGGTGGGGTACACTTAAGCATCCAAGCAATCCAAGTAAAAACCAAGCATGGCTTATGTCTCCCAGCTCATGAACGCTATTAGCTTATCAAATCGGCAAAGGTTGGAGTCGGAAAGCAAAACACTAAAACGGAAAATCACACAAAGTCAAAAACATAAACAAATATTTACACGAATAAAAACAAAACAAAACAAAACAAAACAGAACAAAACAAAACAAAATAAGGTTTAAAAAGAACCAAAAGACAAAAAATTTTATTTTTTCAATTTTTCGAATGTTTTTGGATTTTTAATTTTTTGAATATTTTTGGATTTTTAATTTTTTTTGAATGTTTTTGGATTTTTATATAATAAGAAAGAAATGTAAAAATAAAAGAAATAAATGAAATAAACATGGGTTGCCTCCCAAGAAGCGCTTGTTTTACGTCACTAGCTCGACGTACTCCCCTTTTTGATCATGAAGAAGTTGAGGCAGGAGGATCCACCAAAGCGATCACTTCCTTGTCGGGAGGCAAGAGGAAGCCATGACGGTAGGGCTTGACCCGATGGCCATTGAATTGGAATCGCTCTTGAGTCTTAGGGTCGATCAAGGTTACCGCCCCACTCGAGTTGGCGTCGTCAATTGAATAGGGTCCCATCCATTTGGATTTCAACTTGTCGGGGTGTAGGGCCAAGCGGGAATTGTAGAGCAAAATGGGTATACCAACTTCAAGCTTCTTTGGAATTAACCTCTCGTCATGAATTTGCTTCGTCCTTTCTTTATAAATACGATCATTATCATATCGAGCATTCCGAAGCTCATCTAACTCCTCCATTTGCAACATCCTTTCAAGACCGGCCTTCTTCAAATCCATGTTTATGGCTCTCATTGCCCAAAACGCCTTATGCTTAATCTCAACGGGTAAGTGGCAAGACTTCCCAAACACCAAATGAAAAGGGCTTGTTCCTAGGACCATTTTATAAGCCGTTCGAAGGGCCCACAAGGCATCACTTAGCTTTCTCGACCAATCCTTTTAATTAGGTTGCACCGTCTTCTCAAGCACGCTCTTCACTTGTTTGTTACTTGTCTCGACTTGGCCCGAATTTTGGGGATGATATGGCGTAGCTATGTTGTGTTTGATCTCATAGATCCTCATGAGTTTCTCAAATAGTTTATTGCAAAAATGGCTACCACCATCACTTCTTATCACTCTAGGAAAACCAAAACGAGCACAAATATTCTCTCTTACGAACTTGGCAACCACCTCAGCATTATGTTTGGTTGTGGGGATGGCCTCGACCCACTTTGAAACATAGTCAACCCCCACAAGAATGTACTCATAACCATCAACCGACTTGGGAAACGGCCCCATAAAGTCAACTCCCCATACCTCAAAGATCTCAACCACCAAATCTCCCACCAAGGGCATTTCATTCCTTTTCGAGATACTCCCCGTCCGTTGGCATTTGTCACATGTTTGAACGTGGACTTGAGCATCATAGTGTAGCGACGGCCAATAGAAACCCACTCTCAAAATCTTAAGGGCCGTCATTCTCCCTCCGAAGTGGCCCCCGGTTTGGTGATCATGACAAAACGTTAAGAGATCTTGCATTTCGTTCTCGGGGACACACCATCTAATCATTTTGTCCTTTCCCACCTTATACATGAAAAGATCATCCCAATAAAAGTTTTGGCACTTAGCAAGGAAGCGTTTCTTCTCTTTCCAATTCATATCCGGCTGGAGTTCACCATTCTCCAAGTAGTTCGCAAAGTCGGCGTACCACGGTGCTTGACCCACTTCCAACAAGTTTTCGTGATGTAAGTTTTTGCCGATTGTTATCCCTTACCCTTTCTCCGTGACCAACCTTGAGAGGTGATCGGCTACCGCATTTTCGCACCCCTTTCGATCCTGGATCTCAATATCAAATTCTTGAAGCAATAGGATCCAACGGATGAGGCAGGTTTTTGCTTGAGTTTTAGAGAACAAATAACGCAACGCGGAATGATCACTATGTACCACGACCCGTGATCCAACAATGTAAGCCCAAAACTTCTCTAAAGCAAAGATCACGGCCATAAGCTCTCTCTCGGTTGTCGTATAATTCTTTTGGGCGTCATTGAGCATCAAACTCGCATAATACACCACCCTTAATAGCTTGTCAACATGTTGGCCAAGGACGGCCCCCACCACTTCACTCGAGGCATCGCACATAATTTCGAAGCGCAAGCTCTAATTGGGAGCTACTACAATGGGGGCGGACACGAGACTCTTCTTAATCGCCAAGAAAGCGTCCTCACAAGCTTTGATAAATTCTAAAGGGACATCATTACTTAGTAACCGGCACAAAGGGCGAGATATTTTTGAGAAGTCATTTATAAATCGACGATAGAATCCGGCATGCCCAAGAAAACTCCTCACGTCTTTCACATTGAGCGGAGGCGGTAGCTTTTCGATAACCTCAATCTTGTCCTTGTTCACCTCTATCCCTCATCCCGAGATCATATGCCCAAGAACTAGGCCACTCCGAACCATAAAATAGCTCCTCTCCCAACTCAAGGTCAAGCTTGTCTCTTCACATCGGGCTAGCACCTCTTCAAGATTCATCAAGCACTTGTCAAACGAATCCCCATAAATGGAGAAGTCTTCCATGAAGACTTAAAGGAATTTATCGATCATATTGGAAAATATTGAGAGCATACACCATTGGAATGTCTCTGGGGCATTACATAGCCCAAATGGCATCCTTCGAAAGGCAAACGTCCCAAAAGGGCAAGTGAAAGTTGTCTTAGCTTGATCTTCGGGTGCAATCGCAGTTTGCCAATAGCCCACAACCTGTCTAAGAAGCAATAAGAATGATGGTCGGCTATCTTGTCCAGCATTTGGTCGATAAATGGAAAGGGGAAATGATCTTTCTTAATGGCCACGTTTAATTTCCTAAAATTGATACACATCCTCCACCCCGTCGTAGCCCTTGTAGACAACAAATATCCTTTTTCATTTTCAACCACGGTTATGCCGCTCTTTTTGGGTATCATGTGAACGGGGCTCACCCGCTCGCTCTCGGCAATTGCAAAGATCAAACCCTCCTCCAACAATTTTAAGATTTCGGCCTTCACGATCTCTTTAAGGTTCGGATTCAACCGCCTTTGGAATTCTCGAGAGGGTTTGGCGTCATCCTCCAAGACAATTCTATGCATGCACGTCGAAGGGCTAATTCCCTTGATATCTCCGAGACTCCACCCAATAGCTCCTTTATGAGCTTTAAGCACTTCGATAGCCTCTCCTCTTCTTCTTGATTTAAATGTGCAAAGATAATAACCGTATTGCTTTTCTCCTCCTCCAAGAAGACATATTTGAGGTGAGATGGGAGAGTCTTTAGCTCGGGCTTGTGCCTCCTCTCGACCTCGTCAGGGCTAACTCGAATAAATCAACCACTCCTTCAAGGTATTCATCAAGTTTTGTAATCGGTTCGACGACTCGTTTCTCATCAACAAACTCCACCCCAAAAATCGAGCTCGGCTAACAAGAAACGGGATAAAGGCTCAACGGGGCTCATTTGGGGTTTTTAAAGTAGCTTACATATATGAATATGGTCGGAACAAGGGTGATATATGTGCCTCGAGGTCATTTTCGAAATAAATCATGTACGAGCAAAATCAAACCTCCTCAATGCAATTTCCATAAAAATGCAAGCAAGCCGATAAATCACACAAGGCTACTCACTAGTTTGCACCGAATTTGGGAGCGAAATCAAAGAGCTTTTAGAGTATTGCAATCTTTTCACGAGAAAATGTTGATTATATATATATATAGGCGGGTT
>BMAC01000487.1:208741-254240 GCA_014905375.1 Phtheirospermum japonicum
CATCTCTCATAATACGGATGGGGGGGCCACTTTTCACATTGGAGCTCGGACCGCTAAACGACTCATATGGCGCTGGGACGGCTGGGAGATGGCCAAGAGATGGCGCTGGGCGATGGATGGCGCTGGGATGGCTGGGAGATGGCCAAGAGATGGCGACCATTCCAGAATGTTTGCCTCTTGGAGCTCCTTTTATGCCTCCATGCCTTAGTTGAATTCACATCATCAAACCACCTATTAAATAAGACCTTTCAACATAAAAACCCAAGAATTTCACCAACCTTAAATTAATTAAAACCATTTAACCCAATTAAACATAAAACCAAAAGAAAAACACAAAACCCTAAAATAAGAAAAATAACCTAGAAAACAAAGCTAAACGATTTTAGAACCACTAAAAATAATATAAAACCCTAATTAAGAACACAAGAAAAATACGACAATTACATGAAAAACAACCATCATTAGAACCATGCCAACATTGAGGACAACAAAATCTACTGGGACAACGAGCCCTCCAACCTTGACGAGCACATCTTTAATAACCCCTTTGGGATATCGAATGGACCAATCAGCCAATTTTAAGCAAATTTGCGTCTCTTGCAAGGGTGCTAACTCCAATTGCTCATAAATCGAAGACAACATCAAATTAATACCCACCCCGGAATCAAGCAAACCATTTGTGACTTTTCCATTTCCGAGCGTGATATTAATACAGAATGAGTTGGGATCCGCCTTCTTAAGAGCCAAAATTGGAGTGTCACAAACCAAGATCGCCTCTTTAGATAGCACAACTTTCTCGTTCGTAGAGCTCACGAGCTTCTTGGAAGAAAGCTCCTTGAAGAATTTAGAGTAAGTGGGCATATATCGAATGGCATCCAACAATGGGAGAGTGATGTTGACGTTAGACAAAGTGTTGTAGAGCCTTTGGAATTGATCATCTTTCTTGGTATTTTGAAGTCAAGAGGGATAAGGCGTAGGGGATTTAGGAATTGGTGGCTTATAAGCGTTTGAAGATTTGTTTAAGCCATCGGGGAGTTCCTTTGATGGGGTGGGACTCGCGGGGTTAGAATCGGAAGGATTGACAATAAGCGGAGTAGGTACCTCCTCTTCCTCGGACGAAGGGACAACCTTGTTATCAATGAACCGAACACTTCTAAGGGACGTGATCGCATGGGCGTGTGATGGTTGGCTCGATAATTTCCCCTTCTCATTGGCTTTCTTGAGCATATTTACATCGGTGGCCAATTGTCCAATTTTTGTGTCCATAGCATTGAACCGAGCATCAAACGAAGACACCGTGATGGAGAGTGATTGTAATTGTTGCATGATCAACACTTGAGTCAGATCGGGGGTCGGTGTTGGAGCATTTGTCGGGGGAGTTGGACGAGAAGGACCCATATAGGATTCGTATGGACAAAACCCGGATGCATGCGGTTGCTCGGATGGTACGGAGGATTGTGATTTGGCGGACGGGCAAAAGCCAGATCAGCAACATCGGGCCCCACTTGATACCCTTGGAACCCACAAACGTCCTCTGACTGAGGCACCGGCATGTAATAAGAGGGATTTGACGGACAATAAATGGTATCATGACCAATCATTCCACAAGTCGTGCACGGAGGGTCCGGACTTTGGCTTGACATCTTAGCAACTTGAGCCTTAGAATCCGCGATCCTCATGAACTTTTCAAGCTCTAGCTCCTTGGGGGGTGGGGTAGTTTCACTCATTTCATTAGCACTTAAATATAAAGCTCTATAAGACTTTTTTTTAGAATTTTCAGCTAGATTGGTGAAAACCCAAAGAAGCACCCGGGGAGGATGAATCGTCATATTACCCCCCACCGTCGTGTCCACCATGTATTGGAATTGTGGGTCTAATGCTTCATAGAAAGTTTGAATTAAAAGATCCTTTGAAAAGCGATGATGTAGACAACTATCAAGAAGATCCTTGAAACGATACCAAGAGGAATGAAATGGCTCATTCTTCATTTTCTTGAACGACAATCTTAACCCTTAAATCGGCTATCTTTTCCATGGAATAGTAATGATCCAAGAATGTAGCCGAGAGGTCTTCCCATGTATGAATGAAATTGGAAGGGATACTCATAAACCACGTCAAAGCTTTATCTTGAAGAGCATACGAGAAATAACGGAGTTGAAGATGCTCTAAGCTCATCATATTCGGGCGGTGGAAACTCGATACATGCCATAGAAGTTGTCGGATAAATTGGAGAGGATCCTCTTTAGCAAACCCGTGGAAGATCGGAAGATGAGTAAAATTAAGAGAACGGATATCAATAGCCATTACCTAAGGGGGAAGAGATATACATGATGAAATAGTAGCCCCCATGAAGGCTTGTCTCACTTCTTTCATAGAGAGGACGGGCGGGGTATGTGGAGCGTTCGGATTCAAACCCCCAAAGAAAGTATATACTCATCGAGCGGGTCCTCATGAACAATATTATTGCCACCTCCATAACTCGGGCCACCACCATTACCATTTGAATTCACATTCGGAGCATGATTAAAATTATAAACGGGGGGAACTCCATACGGGCCGGGATTCGGACTTTGCATATTCGGAAAATGTAGATGAGCACCATAGCCATATGGACCGGGATTCGGGGCTTGCACGTTCAGATAGGAATTTGGATCTCCATAACCACCAAAGGACCCATTAAACCTGACATGGTTTGCACCATGCCCTCCCATGCCGGGTTGACCAATGACGTGAGAACCGGGAGCAACGTGGTTTGCACCTTGCCCTCCCACGTTGCCGAATCCACTCAAACTCATCCCATTCCAAACATGGTTTTCACCATGCCCTCCCATGTTGGGAATATTACCTCCATGACTGAAAGAATTAGAAGAATGAGGAAAGGGAGCGGTACCTTGGTGTAGGCCCATGGCATGTCCATGAGTGGTAAAACCACTCCCTTGATTTCCTAGAGCAAGGTTGGGAGGGGTCATGGGAATTGGAGTCGAAAGCCCTAGTTTATCGTTCGGTGGGGAGGGTGAGATATTAACCACAGGCTCGGGAGTACTAGAACTTTGAGGATCAACCCGAGGAGATTTCTCGTTAGGGTCGAGAAACAAACCGGTATTTGGAAGATTATTTTCCATATTGTAATCAAAAAGCAAGGGATGTCTTAAATGCCATAATCGCTCGGGGTTAGAAATATAAGGTGTTAAATTATGTTTGAGTGCTCGACGACCTTGCATACACTCAAAGAAATCGTCAAATAAAAAGGAAAGCTAAAAACACAAAGAGACAACAATCAAATTGAAAGCCTTAACCAAGCCGAGTCGCAACGGCGCCATTTTGTTTTTGTAATTTTCAGTGGTGATGAAATAAGAAAAGTGGGTTCATGGCTTGGTATTATCGGAACTCGATTGATTGTAGAGATCAATGTATTTTTAGCTTAATAAAATTAAAAGAAAATAGAAATAAAAGCAATGAAATGCAAATAAGGAAAACTAAAGCAATTAAAGGCAATTAAAGCTAATGAAACATGTAAATGACTAGCTAACAATGTAAAGTGCAATCTTCGGATTCTCTTATAGACATGTATAGGTACAATGTCTCTCCCGGGTTAGGCTTGTAAGTAGCGACGTTCAAGATAAGTAATCCTTGATCTCATCAAAAGCCTTTTGGCACTCGGCGTTCCAGTTGAATCTCGGGGTCTTTCTCAATACTCTGAAGAAAGAAAGACTACATTCTGCAGCTCGAGAGATAAACCTATTCAGCGCTGCCAAATGCCCCATTAGGCGTTGGACCTCTTTCAGGCTTCTAGGAGGGGCCATATCTAGGATAGCTTGAATCTTCTCGGGATTGGCTTCAATTCCTCTATCGGTGACCATGTATCCTAAAAATTTCCCCGACCTGACCCCAAATGCACATTTCTTCGGATTCAATTTCATACGGTATTTCTTCAATGGTTGAAAAGTTTTTGCTAGATCAGCTATGTGCGACTCTGATTTGACACTCTTTACCAGCATATCGTCTACGTACACCTCCATGTTTCTGCATAATTGTTGGGAGAACATCATGTCTACTAGTCTTTGATAAGTAGCTTCTGCATTCTTAAGACCAAAAGGCATCACCACGTAACAATAGGTACCGAAAGGGGTGATGAAATTGACCCTCTTCTGGTCCTCTTTTGCTAATTATATTTGGTGATAGCCTTGGGAGGCGTCCATCATGATTAGTAACTCACACCCCAAGGTTGAGTCCACAAGATGATCAATCCTTGATAAAGGGTATAGGTCTTTAGAGCAAGCTTTGTTCAAATCTCTGAAATCCACACACATTCTCCAGTTATCCTCCGTCTTGGGGACCAGCACGATGTTGGACAGCCACTCCGGGAATTGGATTTCCTTGACGTGTTTTGCTTCCAGCAGCTTGTCCGCCTCTACCCAGATAATGGCTCCCTTCTTAGCCCCAAAATCTCTTTTCTTTTGCATGACCGACGTGAATGAAGGATTGATGTTGAGCCTGTGATCTACCATAAATGGGTCGATCCCGACCAATTCATTTGGTGACCAAGCAAAAACATCCACATTGCTACGCAAAAAGCTAACCAACTCCTTCAAGATCTCTGGAGATAAGGTGGTTCCTACTTTCACAGTTCTATGTGCTTATCCTGGGACAATCTCCACCACCATTAACATTTCATTTGGCTCTACGTGCTCTTTTGATTCTTCTAGTAACATAGGCGCTCCCGAAGTGTTTGCTTTATCAGGTACATACTTCCGTCTCCCTTGTTCAACACTCTGCACATATAGTTTTCAGAGGTGTATTGGTCACTGCCGACCTCCCCCATCTCACTCCTCACCGAAACTTCAGCTTGATGTGATAAATAGATACCACCGCCTGGAAGCTACTAAGCGATGGTCTTCCTAGCATGGCATTATGCGCTGAAGGCGCGTCTACAACAAGGAACCGAATCATCTTAGTTTTTCGGTAGGGTGCCTCCCCTAAAGAAACAGAAAGAACTATCGACCCCAGGGGCTGTATGGTGCCTCTTGCAAACCCAATTAGGGAAGTCTCCACCGGCTCCAACTTCTCTTCAAGGTCCATTCTCTCTAGACAATCTAAGAACAGGATATCAGCTGAACTTCCCGTGTCAACAAAAATGCATCATACTTCATAATTTGCTATCATCGCTCTGATAACTAAAGCATCTGCATGGGATCGCAAGACCTCACCCACATCTTGCAGCCCGAAACGTATGATTGGACTGTCAGCTACTTGCCCGACCTCAAGTCCTCTTCTCCTTTCTGGGTCAGATGCTCTGGCATACCCTTTTCTCAACCTGTTCGAGTCACCATCTCCAAGTCCTCCAATAATCATGTTAATCACCACCCTCTTCGGGGGATCCCGCTCCTTCTCTTCATTTCTTGGCTCCGCCCAACGTGGTGGTAAAAAGGTCTTCCTCCTTTCTTATAACTCGTATTGTTCTTATTTCGCTCTGTGTATACAAACACTTTTAGATGCCCTGCTTGAATAAGCCACTCTACCTCATCCCTCAAATGAGTACACTGCTATGTGGTGTGCCCATAGTCGTTATGGAAACGACAAAACTTATCAGACTTCTCCTTTTTAGGGGTCACCAAATATGTTCGTGACCACTTCAAATCAGCTCTGCGTTCAATTGCCATGAAAACCTCATCTTGTGGGAGTGCCAAAGGCGTATATCGGTCCATTCGTGCTTGCTAATCATTGGTACAGGTCTGGCCTTCTTACCCGATCCCTGATCCTCTCCTTTATCCCTTCTCCTGTCAACTTCTTCTCCTTTCTCTCTACGCCTGTCCACCTCCTCTTTCACTTGCAAATCTTCTTCCAAGTGAATGAATCTCTCAGCTCGAGCCAAGAGGTCTCCAAATCTTCTCGGGGATTCCACCACCAAGGATTGGAAGAAGTCACCCTTTTTCAAACCTTGATCTAATGCGTTCATCATCATTTCTTCTGAGGCCGACGAGACCTCCAACTTGGTCATAGTAAATCTCTTTATGTAGTCTCTCAATCTTTCTCGCTCCTTCTGTTGGATAAATAATAGTTCCAATGCCATCTTCTGGTATTTCCTACAACTAGCGAACTGGTGTAAGAACGCAGCTCTGAACTCGTAAAAATTATGAATCGATCCTGGGGATAGCTGGCTAAACCAGAGCTATGCCAACTTAGTAAAGGTAGTGGGAAAAACCCTACACATCATCCGAGAATTGGTATACCACAGCTGAATATTAAAATCTGCACAAGTGATCCAATGGATCTGCAGTGCCATCGTACTCTAACCCCATTGATTGGTATCCCGCTGGTAATTCATCCTTTAATACCTCCTCCACAAATGGGGTTTCACGTTAAGCTCTTACCGGGGGAACATTACCTGCAAACATCCTCTTCAGCTCCCGCAGTTCTCTGTTCAGGCCTTCTACCACCTCTGGTAGATCTGATACATTCTTGCTGAAAGTGTCATCTGTTGAAACTGTTGTACTTTCGTTATCTCCTACCCCCGAGATGTGAACTAACTTGCCAGTAATTCCTCCTGTTAAATTGACCCCTCGTGCTGGGGCTGAAAGCGGTGACCCAAACCAACCATCCTCTTATCCACCGCCTTGTCGACAGCTCGTGCTATAACAGTGAACAGTTGTTCGAAAAACAGCAATCCCCACGGGTTCGCTCCTGGACTTGGCGAGAATCACATCCCAGGTGTCGGGTTAGACGTCAGCTCAAAGGGATCTGGGGGGGTGTCCTGCGGGGCACCTGCTCCTTTGACAGCTATCCCCATCGTTCGGGTTGCCAGTGTTTTATTCAAGTCATCAACAAGGTTTCATCGCAACTCCTCCATACTTGCAGCCGGATGCTCACGTCTTAGATCCAGATCTCCGGTGTTTCCCACAGACGGAGCCAATTGTTTATTACCTCCAAATAAGAACTAACCGGATGACCACTAATCCCAGAGAAATAAGACTCGATCTCTACGAATAGATAGAACCTGCATCCAAAGTAAAATGTCAGACGGGGAAGGGTTTTCTGGCGAACCCCCTCCGATGCTTAAGTCAGCGTTAGGAGAAGATTGGGCAGAGTAAGGGCTTGATTAAAATAGTGTCTTAGATATTTTAACTTTGTGATTAACTATTTATAGATGTACTTTTTTTAGGGTTTCCATGAAATAAGGGTCGTTACGCCACGTCACCCTTCCAGGTTTCTCCCTACTATTCTGCCATGAGCTGGAGCCCCGAGCTCTTTTGGATAATTGACCTGGGCTAAATCCCCGAGCTGAATATATTATCCCGATCTGAATACCTAAACCCGAGTTGAATATTTGATCCCGAGATGAATATATGATCCCGACCTGTATGGTAATTTTATATTTTCACCCCGAAATAACATATAAGCCCAATATTAAATTACGAATCCTACGTAGATATCATGGCGTGATTAGTTATAAGTTTGAGTTCTTATGAATTCTTTGTGTGCTCTTCTGATTTGTTTATGTACTTTTTATGTATAAGGGTTATCAAGCACAACTTACTAAGTGAAATCCTACTAGTGTTATTAATTAGGAACCCAATCGAGAATCCAACTTGATATGGGCAAATTGCAAAATTGCTTTTAGATAGAACTACCACATTATTGCTTGACTTCCTTTACTATCATTGTATCACTAAAGTTATAACTATAATTACGATTATGGATTTGTGGCTAACCTGTTTGGGTTTATTTCTATATAAGTATGATTATGGATTTATGGAGTGTTACGCAGTTACGAAAGTGCTATATAAATGTCTACTAATATTATAAGGGCAACACTCTTGTTAGGCCGGACTAACGAATCATCTGTTAGGCCAAAATTTCATATCAATTCATTATAGTGCAAAAACCAATACATTGTAATAAAAAACCAATACATCATAGTACAAAAATATTACCGTACAAAAACTAATACATCATAGCACGGGTCGGAAATTTATGAAAAACTAATACTTTACAGTAAAAAATCAATACATCACATGATACGTCACTAAAAATCCATATGTGATTTAAGTGGTTATTTATGGTAAGAGACCTCATTTCCTGGAAGGGGTATTTTTTCTGGGCCGTGAGCGAGCTGGTTGGTTTCTTTTGGGAGGTGAGCGAGCTGGTTTGTAGAGTAGCGACCTGGAGTATGAGGATGAGTTCTCATATAGGGTCGCGACCTCTTATATTTGTGTTATTTTGGGCACTGTCTGTTAGCTTGGTCATGGGCTTTATAAATATTAGGCTCGTATGGATGGTTTTATGGGGTCCCGACGGATTATATGGAAAGAATCACAGGCCCAGGACTATTCTGGTAATTTAAGCGAGAGATTCATTACTTATGGAAACTTAGCATATAGGAGAAATCCTAATTCTAAGTCAGTCATGGTATTTATGGAATTGTAGTAGGAGAAGGTAACCCTGGCTTGGGGAGCACTTCTCTTGTCTCTATAAAATTGGTGCATACCTCTCTTTATTTTAAGGCTGTTTTTATGACGGATTGATCTCTCAAATTATCTCTCGCACTATCTAACTTAAGCATAGGAGGACCTTTGCCGGGGCCGCCCCTCGCCTTGGCTGAAGGTGTTGTTTTGCAGGATCGGTTAGGTTGCCAAGAGGATTTTTGGAGACTTATCGGGTCGTTGTGACGTATTCGAAAGCTATTTTAGGTCGTTGATCTCATATTTGAGGTTAGTACCCCATATTCTTGGTAACCAATCCTTTTTTGTTTTATCAAGTGGCGCCGTCTTTGGGAAAGAGGACATCGAGTCCTTGACCGAAAGACGTGAGAATACACAATTTTCGTAGGTTTAAAATCTGACTGCGCTATAAATTTGAAAATTTGTTTTCTAATGTTTCAACCGTTGGATCGCGTCAAAATTTTTATAAACCTCAAGGACCTTTTGAATTACATTTTGAATGGTGAAAATCGGATTCTGAGATGCGAGGAAATATATATAAATTTTTTAGTAAAGCAGATTTTATTTTCAGAAAATTCTGCGCAGCATTTTTCAAAATGCGATTGGGTTCGATAAAACCATTGGATCAAGACAAGATATTGATATATTATTCTAAACATATTTAAGTCCAATCTGAACGGTGGAGATTTTAATGTGAGTTCGGAAATATCCTATAAAGAATTTTAAACGGAGCTGATCCTGTTTTCCAAAACTTTTTGTCTAGTTTCTTTTGGAAACTAAGTTATGCACAATTTAACCGTTGGGTGAAGTTGAATTTTGGATATAATATTTACGAGATATAGTGGTTAAATCTAAATGGTGGTGGAGATCGGGTTTGCAGGTCTGTGGGTGCGAGTAAGGGTTGCGATGCTCGCATATTACTTATCGATTATTTTTATGATCATGTATTAACGGACTGAGTGCAGGTCTATTTGTTTAGTTTGTATTAATATTGGTTTTTAAGGGTTACTCTATGTATTTGAATTTAACCCGGGAATGGTCAATGCAAACAAACGCGATGAGGTCGTGTGTCCAAATATTCGAGGTCGATTTATTTTGTTCCTCAAAGTCTAAGGCGATAAGGTCGCGTATCAATCAAACGCAACAAAATCATCAAAAATCAAGATAAGTATTTATTTTCTTTTAGATGTGTTTAAATGGGGATGGTATGGTTTGATTGATTGATTTGGTTGACATATGGCGGACTTGCTTATTGGTTTGAGATTATGGAGATATGCGTATGGTTTATTTGATTATATATGGTTATGGGGATACACATCATTTTATTTGATTCTTTAATTTAAAGATGTGGGGCTACTTGTTTAGAGGAAAAAATTGGTATCAGTATATGGATTACGATTATATTGTCATACTTGTGCATATAAATTTGTTTAATTTATTGGGTTTTTATTTGGTATTTACATGCCCATATATGGTCTGTGTGTCTTGATTAATAATTGTGTATGGATTCTTAAATGGGATGATGGGTGTTTCTTATTTGCTGGGAAATGAGTACTATTTTTTGGTTAACTTTAAACCTTTGAATTTATGTGTGACCATATATGTGGTGGGGATTTATGTGCATAAAGGAATGACTATGAATGTCATGATTGTTTAATTCACATTTTTGTCAAAGGAGAATTTCAAGTTTTAATTCATCTATAGAACTTTGGAACATTATGTTCTGCTAATTATATATAATTGTGAACTCTATGTGGCAATTCCTAAGGGTCGATGGGTTGATAATCATACATGGAGTTGGATAGTTTGGTTGTAAAATTCTTTCACGGTTTTGATAGAATGGATGATGGGATATTAATCATATGTGGAGAATGCTAATTGAATGTATGTGGTTTTATTTTGTGGGGATATGTATGTGGTTTAATATTTGGCTGGGGAGAACATATTTGATTCTATATGGTTATGAACACACTAAGAGTTGCTCATTCTTGCACCCGTGTGAAAATACTGCACTGCCATACTTCAGTAAAATGGGGATAACTCACTGTTGGATTATCCGTCTTGAGATCCGATCTTTATGTTAGAAACTAGACTCGCAGGGCTTTCCAATGGTATATAATTTGTTCTCTAATTCATTACCAATCAAAGCAGTTAAATCTTCAAAGTTGGTATATGTGCTGAAAACTCTCGTGTCAGTTTATATGATCTTATATGGCTTGATGGTGATATGGTGTTTAAGGTTATGGGAAAGGGAAATGCTTTGTTTGCAATGATATGTTTGATTAACATATTATTTATTTTTTGGTTATGTGCTTGCGATTATGTTTGATTAACATATTCTTTTACTTGGTTGATCATGAGTCTACGTGGATATGTCTAATTAATATATTATTGGCTTATTTGATTTATTAAGCTCTATGGGAAATATGGATATATTCTAAATATGTTTTTTTTGGATTAATATGGTATATGGTTTTGTATTGATGTGAGGGGGACAAATTATACTTTTTATAATAATGGTTTCGAAAATTGATCTGCCTCAAGCTCGCCTCACAGACTGGAGCAATTATATGAGTTTTAATGTATAGGTTCATGGAGGATTAATTGGACCTGCAAGATTAATTAATATTTTTGGGTGGTTAATTTATGAGTTTCCCAACATGTAACTCGGAGATGGGTAATACAATGCGAAGAGGTCGCCAATATTTAAGGTCATGTATCAAGTCGCGCGTCCAAACATTAACAAAAAGGTGATTAGGGAATTATGCTACCTAAAAACAAAAGGGTCGCGCAGTTGGATATTCGAGTAGAGGTGAATTTTCCTATGGCATCAATATGAATACGTATCGGGTACGCTCTTTAAAATCTCATGAAAGGGATGGTTTCCAATTTTCTGTCTTCTTTATTTTTTATGTGGTTGAACATGGGGGAATAATTGATTTATGCGATTTAATATGAGTATTAAAATTTATTTGGGACGAGTTAAATGGTTATGGTGTGTGATTTAATTTAAATGGTTAAGATCTGGTCACATGTTGGGTTTATGTCGTATTAATTAATGGTTTATGGATTGATGGTTTTATGATCTGAGTTATGCAGAATATGTATAATCAACATATTATGGTCTTCGCGATCTCATAAGGCCGGCAATGGTTAAATTCCGACGCTCTCATTAGGTCGATGATGGTTAAATTCCGACGCTCTCATTACGTCGATGATGGTTAAATCCTAACGCTCTCATTGGGTCGATGATGGTTAAATTCTGACGCTCTCATTAGGTCGATGATAGTTATGGGCTGACGCTTCTATTAGGTCGGCGATGGTTTTATGGTTGCGGGCTGACGCTTCTATTAGGTCGGCGATGGTTTTTATGGTTATGGGATGACGCTTCTATTAGGTCGGCGATGGTTTTTATGGTTATGGGCTGATGCTCATTTTAGGTCAGCGATGGATTTTATGGTTATGGGTTGACGCTTATTTTGGGTCGGCAATGGTTTTTATAGTTATGGGTTGACGCTTTTATTAGGTCGGTGATGGTTTATAGATGGTTCATGGTTTATGGATTGTTGGTTTTATGATCTAGGTTGCGAAGAATATGTTTGACTAACATGTTCTCTGCAAACTTAGATTATAAAGAGTATGTTTGATTAACATACTCTTTACTTGGTTAGTTATGTGTTTAGGAGAATGTGTTTGATTAACATATGCTTTATTGTTTTGAATGTGTTTGATCAATATATTCCTTGGGTTGTTTTTTGGGTGTCTACATAGTATGTTCTATGATTATGCGGTGGTGTGTTTTACCCTTCGGGGCGGTATGGTGTTTTACCCTTCGGAGCGGATTGTGTACGTTTTACCCTTCGGGGCAGAATGATTGATTTACGAACCGATACTTGTATAGGTCGGATGGTTATTTTATTACCCTTCGGGGAGGATGGTTGTTTTTATTACCCTCAGGGGTGGATGGTTACTTTTCGACTTAAAGTATGTTTGACTTACATACTTGAGGTTGCTTATGGGAATGAATATGTTTTACTTACATATACAGGGATTATTTTGAATGTATGCTCGGTTTACGTAACTGCTCTTAGCTTTGATGTTTGCTTGGATCTGAATTTCTGAAATTTTACTGTCTTACTTGATTGCATTAATTTGGGGGACTATGCAGGCGAGCTTTATTGAGTTGATGTGGCCTGGTTGTTTTGATTTGCTTGCATTATTTGGACATGGGGGACTGAGTGGTTTTCTCAGTCCCATGATATTGTTGTACCTGGATTGTGTATGGTCTAAATATTTTATTTTGTTCAAATTATTTAAACTTGGGGGACTGAATGATTTTGCCGGGTCATATGTGGTTTAATATGGTTTTTGCTTGATTCGGCATATATTTTATGAGTGTGTTATGGGCTAACACTTTTGATAGGTTGTGGATGGTTTATATGGAATGGGCTGATGCTTTTATTAGGTTAGTGATGATTTGTGGGTACAATGGTTTATTGGCCGACTTATTTTAGGTCAATGATGTCTTTATGGTTTATGGGTTTATGGGTTTCTGTGCTTTTATGGTTAGCGAAGGCTTGTTGGTATTAATAGTTATGGAACGATGCTTAATTAATTTCACATGGCTATGATTTCCGGTATGGGATGACTTTTGGGCTAACCTGTTTTTAGGTCGGGTAAAGGGTTTATGGTGTTTTGACTTACTAAAAATGCATGATTATATGTTTTGGGTTACTGTGCCTGCGTACGACTGTAGGTCGGGAGTGGATGGTTTTTGTGATTATAAGTTGATGGATATTTCAGGTCGTTCAACATGAAATAGGGGAACTTTTAAGCGACCTCTTCTTCTGGGATGAGCATTCTTCCTGGGGGTTGAGCGAGCTGATTTTCTAGAGGTCGTGATTTTAGGTGGTGAGCTCTTGTCAGATAAGTGGTATTATAACAGCTCGATATTGAGAGCTGGGCTATTGTGGATTATGGTATGAGCTCTTGGCGAGCTAACGAAATGGTTATGGTTATAAGGCGATGCTTAAGTAATGGTTATGGTTTGTGGTATGGAATGATTTTTTGATCGACCTGTTTTAGGACGAGTAAATGGCTTATGGTATCTTGAATTTTCAAGAGCATATGACTGTATCTTCTTGATTATTTTGCCCGATTATCACTTCAGGTTGTGGAGGGAAGGTTTTATGGTCTCAGGTCGTCAAGAATGGAATCTGGGGACTCAGCCTGGGGATTCACTGGTCTTCTTTCAAGAGGAGCATTCTTCTTGGAGGATGAGCGGGCTCAGCGAGCTAACCTTTTAGAAGTCACGGTTTTATGTTGTAAATTCTTATGAAATGATTGATGTTATAACTCGTTATGCCGAGTTGGGTTATTCTAAAATATGGTTTGGTGAGATGGCAGGGTGATTTATTTATGTTCTTTATTGTTATTTTTGGTGGTTATGTTCTTTTAACTCTGTTTTACATGTTCTACCTAATTTTGTACCTCAATCAATTAGAACATGGGGGACTAAAAATTCATACATGATATATGTGGTTATTTATGGTAATCGACCTCATTTCCTGGAAGGAGTATTTCTTCTGGGCCGTGAGCGAGCTGGTTGGTTTCTTCTGGGAGGTGAGCGAGCTGGTTGTAAGGTAGCGACCTGAAGTATGAGGATGGGTTCTCATATAGGGTCGCGACCTCATATGTTTGTGTTATTTTGGGCACTGTCTGTTAGCTCGATCATGGGCTTTATATATGGGCTCGTATGGATGATTTTATGGGGTCCCGACGGACTATATGGAAAGAATCACAGGCCCAGACCTATTCTGATAATTTAAGCGAGAGATTCATTACTTGGGGAAACTTAGCATATAGGAGAAATCTTAATTCTAAGTCAGTTATGGTATTTATGGAATTGTAGTAGGAGAAGGTAACCCTGTCTTGGGGAGCACTTCTCTTGTCTATATAAAAGGGGTGTATACCTCTCTTTATTTTAAGGCTGTTTTATGACGGATTGATCTCTCAAATTATCTCTCGCACTATCTAACTTGAGTATCGGAGGACCTTCGCCGGGGCCGCCCCCCGCCTTGGCTGAAGGTGTTGTTTTGCAGGATCGGTTAGGTCGCAAGGAGGATTTTTGGAAACTTATCAGGTCGTTGTGACGTATTCGGAAGCTATTTTAGATCGCTGATCTCATATTTGAGTTTAGTACTCCATATTTTTGGTAACCAATCATTTTTGGTTTTATCATCACTGTACAAAAACTACATTATACTATAATATTGGGTCAGATAGTCTAACGAGTCATTACCCGTTAATCTGGCATAATACAAGTGTTTGTGATATTATAATTATAAAAGTGTTACAAGAAGTGATACGTAAATTAATAATCTCAAAAGTTTGCAATAATTATGTTTTACTGAAATCATTTATGTTGTACTTTGTCCAATCCTAATTAGATGACGTTCTGACCTGTAGATCCTTTTTTTACCTTAACGTTGTTTACCATGTTTTTGCACATTTTCTCGATATCACATCATAATTCTAAAAAATCTCCCACCTTTTTTAACTTATCAAGAGGGGAAGGCTTTGTTTAGAAAAAATTTCTTACCATCGAATTGAGATTATTTGATTGGGATTATATTAGCGAATACATTGATTATTTAATTCTGCTTATTTAATTCAGAATGTCATTTATTTAGAATCCGAGGAATGTTTTAGTTGTTTTTAGTGGATAATAAGAGAATTAGGTAAAGAAATGTTTTGGAATTCCATTGACATAAGTCAATTACTTTTCCCTAAACTCGTACCAACTCTGATCACATTTTGTACACGCCCTCTAAGGCTCTAATCAAACGTATACGTAAAACAAAAGGCATTTAGCTGTCTTATACTATAGGACTCCAGAAAAAAAAAAAAAAAAAAAAACTATGAAAGTTGGGGTGTTTAGAAGACAAAAGGGTGAAAAAAAGAAAAAAAGAAAGAAAGAAAGAACGAACGAACTAATGAAATAGTCGATATGGGCCATCAATCACACGAAACCAACCGGATAATCAAGTCCTAGCTCCATTTTACACAATTCAGCTTCGTCCTGGTCGGCCGAGCCATCAGCTCCCTTCACTGGCGCTAATGCCTTCGGCTTCACACACCCTTTGAATGGCTCGAATCCCAGCGTCAGATCCAACTCAACCTCTTTAGCCAAACCCAACGCCGGTTCAGCCGAAGCCAAGTTCGCGCTCTCCTTCTCCACATTGGGCTCAACCGCCTGGCTCAACGAAGACTCATGGCTCGGCGACCTTTTGTTATTAACTTCCTCGCGGCCCGGATTGTTGACACGTGCCCGCCTCTGCCTAAGCTTCGCTGACCGCTTGAAACGGCAAGTTCTGGCCCGGAGCAGATCAGTCGACTCGGGAATTATACCATCTCCCACGTTACTGTTCTCGGTGGTAACTATCTGGGTTATGGGAGACCCACTCAGAACCGCATCCACGGCGTTCTGACAGAGATGCCAGCCTCCGGACCACACCAACCCGACCGACCCCTGAATTGGGTTCACGATCCGTCCACATGCCTCGTATAGTAAAGATCTAAATATAGCTGCACCCCATAAATCAGTCCATTAGAAATTCACGATCAGAAACTAAAAGCAAGTAAACGATATTGTGATGTCTATATTTGGCTACATGTTAGGTCACATTTTCGGTGAAGACATAAATTTGATACTTTAATTACTCACTAAAAATATTCCTCGGTTCCAAATTTATTAAAGGTCCGTTTGGTTGAGTTGATTTGATAAGCTGATAACTGATAACTGTTAGCTGATAACTGATAGCTTGTAAGTGATAGCTGATTGTAAAATAATGTTTGGTAAATTAGTCGATTGAAGGTTAACTTACCAATATAATTATGATGAAAGATATAAAAAAATAATAATATACATAAAAATCAAGAAAAACATAAAAATAATAATAAATAAAGACTTCTTAATAAATATTTTAAAAAATCAAGAGGAAAAAATATAAACAATGATACAAAAATAATTATATTGATAAATAAAAAAAATCCTTATTGTATAA
This sequence comes from Phtheirospermum japonicum, assembly GCA_014905375.1. Classification (NCBI taxonomy): domain Eukaryota; kingdom Viridiplantae; phylum Streptophyta; class Magnoliopsida; order Lamiales; family Orobanchaceae; genus Phtheirospermum; species Phtheirospermum japonicum. The sequence goes on from BMAC01000487.1 coordinate 225,246, forward strand.
AAATAATATTTGTGTAGAACTATAAAATAATATGTTAGTATATTAAAATTAATATTTTATAAATTTATAATAATAAATAAAGACTTCATAGAAAAATATAAACAATGAAACCAAAACAATTAGTTTGATAAATAAATATTTAGTCTAAAAATAATATTTATGTAAAACTATAAAATAATATATTAGTATATAATAAATATTTTATAAATGAAAATAATAAGAAAAGGAAATTTTCTCCGATGAACTACCAGCTTATTAAAAAAAACTATGAATTGTAATTTTTACCGAAACGGTCTACGCCTAATCAAGCTATTAGGAGTTTGATTAAATACTTTTACCAAACATCATCAAGGAGCTGATTAGAGGTGAATAAACTATCAGCTCCTCCGAACCACTTAATCAAGCGTCTGCGAAGTATTGTTTTAGATTTCACATTAAAAACTAAGAAATAACCCCTAATCATATCATTTAATAATATTCTTAATCAATATATCTTTTCTATGTACATGTAACTATCCTGTTAACATAAATTATTTTGATTTTTTAAATATGAAGAGATAAAATTGGGAAAGTTGTAACATTTTGGAATAAAATTTAAACTTTAAAATAACACTTAATTTAAATGGGGGAGTATCATGAGTCATATTTAGTCCGCTATGCGTAAACAGGAGACATTAGGAACAAAACAAATCTTGTACAAGGATAGCATTAACTGAAGAGATTGAATTTTGTTTCTTGTATATATCACTTGTTGATGTTCAAAAACCACCAAAATAAAGAAATTACTATTGAAGGAAGTGAGTTAAATAGGGTTTTCAGTAAATTGAGTAATTGATTCAATAAGAAAATATCCTATAATTTGGGACAAACCAAAAATGAAACACGAGTACACTAACCGGAACACTGTTAGTTAGCATCTTAAATTGTGTAATTAATACTTTTTCCCCAAAATAAACAAATATATAATTTAAAAAAGTATAATACCTTTCACAAAAAGTGTGTCACACAAAAAATAGTAAGAGGCTACGAACCAGGACGGAGGTGTTGGGGGCCGGCATTGATGAGGTTCATAAGGCCAGTGCGGCCATAGAACTTGGCAAGGAAAACGGTGGCATTGCCCTGTGAGTCGGGGTTTTGGATCCAATCCAAACACGGCCTTAAGCTGCAGTCATCGCTGCACCCTTTCCTCAGCACTCGACATCCATTGCAACTCATAGGCATTCCTTTAATTTGTGCCTCGATCGGTCTAATTTCTTTGGGAAATTAAAGCTAAAGAAATACAGTATATATCTATCTATAGAAATAGAGAGTGTATATATAGTCAATTGCTTTCCTCAACATATATTATGTATGTATATTAATAAGGTACCTAATAAAGATAAGTAGTCTGACTCTGTGGGTTTTGTTTTGGGGTGTACAAACCAGGGTCGCATGCAGTTTGGTGGGAAAAGTGGTGTTGTTTCCAGGTTTACAGATTCATGGAATTGGAAAGCTTGGCTGGCGGCTCAATTTTCATTTAATTATTACAAAATCTTAAAAACATAAACCACTCGCGGGGCTTCTGCGCTGCCTTGCAACAAACGCTCTTTTGCCTTTTTTTTCAATTCTTTTTCTTTTTTTCATCTAAACCTTATCCATCCCCAAAAAAAAGAAAAAAGAATAATATGAAATGGCCGGGGAAAATATAATATACCTGATAATATAAAGTAGTTATACTTGATTATAAGTGATAAGATTTTAGAATTTAGCATTTATTTTTTTATTTTAGGATTTTGTTTTATATTTTAGGATTTAGTTTTTTATTTTTATGGTTAATTCTCCATTTTAAGGTTTAGATTTTTATTTCTTGTATTTATTTTCTATTTTAATGTCCTAACAAATATCTATCATTCTACCAGTTATATGTGATTAAATGTGTTAATTATATGTGATGATACGTTATAGAAATTTAGAGTTTATAATTTAATACTCCCTCCTATTCAAATTGTATGACATTTTGGGTACTTTCAATTTTTGCGAAACATAAGTTGTTTTATATTTTTTAGGTAATTTATTGGCATTAATTCCAAATTTACCATTCATTATATGTATTAATTATTTTTACTTTTTCACCGCATGAAGAAGTTTTATTTTCCCACTAATATTAATTAATAATAAATATATTAATTAGGAGTATGTTTGACATCTTTATCAATTTATTAATATGTTGTTTTAATCTTAAATGTCTTATATATTGAACTAGAAAGTATTCAATTTCGGGATTGTAGAGTTTAATTTTTCATTTTTAGAGTTTAGTTTTTTATTTTAAGTTTATTTTCTTCATTTTAGGTTTTTAACCTTTTAGCTTTATAATTTCAATTATTTGTGATGATGTGTATCAGTTATATGTGATGATATGTACATGTTATATGTAATGATGTATGTCAGTTATATGCAATGATAAATTAAATTATTGGGTGCAACCAGATTCTTAAGTATAATAATTCATGATAATAATAAACTATAATAAAATCGGGTATTTGATCCAAAAGATGACGGAAGATGCATGTTTTTGGTTGTTTTGGACATATCGGGAAAAAAAAAAAAAACTAATGTATCTTGCGATAGTTTTAATTGTTCACTTAAAATTTGTGTTTCCAAAATAAAAAGACTTATAACATTCATTTATGTCCATTAACCAAGGGAAATTTTGTAAATGTAAAATCAAAAGAGTGATGATTTACATAAAATCCTTTAATTAAGAATGAAAATCATTTTCTTCTACCAAATTGGATCGGTCCGATCCATATAAACTTACCTTTTTTGGTTAACTTAGATAAAAGTGAATTTTGTCTCTGATATCAAAGTCAGAATGAATTTGTTGCGATATTAATTCAGCTCTTAGATCTTCCCGTTACATTTTCTTGTCATTTTAAATCTAATGGGTATTTATTTAAAGGAAGACAATATATATTTCAATATTTTTTAGATGTGTATCAATGAATTTCTAAATATGAAATCAAATGAGTTTTAAATGAGAAATAAAATTGTTAATGAATATAAAGTCTCTCTTTTTTTTTATCTTTCTTTCTTTCTTTTTTCCCTATATTAATATACATTTTTCATTAAAATATCTCTCTATTTTTCTTTTCTTTTTTTGAAATACAAATATTTTTGAAATAAATTATATCATATTATTTCTTACAATCTATGAACAAAATGCATACCATCTTTCACAACAAAATCCTAATTTAGGAGCTCGATTTGAATTTATTTCGAAAATCAATGAAAAACAAAATAAATTTGAAAAAATGTACATTTGGATATTTGTTAATGTACACTAAAGTCAGTTGCTGCACAATTAGATGAACCACAACACTCAATTACATACTTTATTCAGACTAAACTAATCTTCAATAATATCATTGCAGATTGATGAATGACATATAATGTATGTCACGTGTTTATTAGTTAAAGATCTTCAATTAATTTTAGATCCATCAAATTTAAATTTAATGGACAATTGTGATTTAATTTTACAGACTCATTTTAAATATATATACAATTCACCATTGAGAATTATTTTTAAATAAATATACGATTTTTTTCCCTAACGTATATAATCCAATTACACGTTTCATCCTTACACAATTTTTTTTATATAATTATGTAATTTACTGGCTCATTCACATATATTTAACCATCAATTATATTAATAATTATTTCATTTACTGCAATCTAAAATACCAAACAAATTGGAGATTGTGTTTTCTTCATATTAATTATTCAGTCGTCTAATTATTTTCTCCACATATATTATATTTTATTATAAGTGAAAATTTATTTATTTTTCTCCGTTCAAAGTATTAATTTCCGATACTATTCGGATCCAATCTAATTTGATGGGCTCTTACAAAAATGAGGGACCAACATCAGTTTTCTATTTATATTAATTTACTTATGTAGTTTTAATTAGGGAAATGGCTACAGTGATCATGCCCCCAACCCCTGCATTTAAATTGATTTACAATTATTTATAATCAACTTTTCATCTAGTGATTCTCATTAAGTGAATTATACCTTCACGGCACCGTAGAAATTTTCTTTAATTAGATTTATCTCATAAATTCTTCCTTCTTTACATCAATATTAATGATATTTGGTTCTCTAAAACGAAGCGGAGGCAACAGTGAACATAAAAACTCAACTAATGAATAAAAAAATAAAAATAAAAAATAAAATAAAACTTAAATAATTGGAATCTCAAACAAAAAAAAAAATATCATGATCCTGCACTTCCAAAAAAATCCTAGGAAATTATTCCTTTTCCCATAGACAAATTTGTTTTAATAATTGTTTTATAAATTATTCCACATCATAAAATCTAATCAACTCAATTCTCTACTCTTTATACGTACCATTCAGGTCTGCGTCGTTTATTTTCTTTTACTTTTACATTTTAATGATAATTTTTTCATTATTAATTATTATTTTGGCGAAATGTGTACAAATGACTCTAATTTTTGGGATATTTTTTTATTTTATTATAATAATTGTGTATTTATGAACTCATAACAAGTATAAAAATATTCATATTTGTTGTGATTAAAATGTTCATATTTCTTACAATAAAAGTTTGTCTCCAATATCATAAGAGTTCATCTCTATTATAAAAATATCAGTATACATTTTAATAAATCTCTCTCTCTCTCTCTCTCTCTCTCTCTCTTTATATATATATATATATATGTGTGTGTGTGTGTGTGTGTGCGTGTGTTAATTATCTGCAATGTAATAAATATGAATCTCAATTCGATAATTGTACAATTTTTCATAATATAAATGTAGTACGATAAATCGTAAAAATTTAAATCTTCGTTATATTATATGTTATTCTTCATTGTATTAAATTTTTATTTTTTGGTACAATGTACACCTATGTGTTTGTAATAATGACTATAGTTTGTATTACACGAGATTTTTTAAAATGATAAATATAAAAAATATTTATGATAATTACAAAGTTTTGAATCTAAAATAAAAAATTCAAATGATGTATTCTAATCCGTATCTTGTACATTTCTAATCTATTTATTAATTATAATTATTAAACAACTATTTTAATATTTAGACAAATTCGTTAATAATTTTATTTACATACACTACAAAAAAAATTGTGTTTAATGACGGGCGGATCCGCCAGTAAACTCGTCAGCAAATTGATTGCTGACAGGTACCGCCCGTCGGCGAAATGATTGCTGACGGGATTAATGTACCCATCAACAAATACTGACAGCATGCCTACAGATTGGGCTTGTCAGAAATTCCACCCGTCATCATTTTTTTTAATATTCAAAAAATATTGATGGATCAGGCCTGTCAGCAATTGTTGATGGGCCTACCCATCAGTATTTTTAGACTCAACCCAGCCAAACTCAACCCACGTCAATTTAAATCCCACATATGGCATGGATGGGATTCGAACCCCTGATTTCTTATGTATAGAATATAAATATTACCGTCTCGCCAAGTCAATTACATATTAGAATTTATATATATTTAAAATATAATAGATATATAATTAAGTTAAAAATTATATTATAATTAATATTATTATATTTATAAACGTAGATTATATTTATGAATGATGATATTATAAATACATAATATTATTATAAATATATATTATTTCGATATATATATGATTTATTATAACTATATAATCTTAATTACAAATATTATATATATATATATATATATATATTATAAATAATGATATATAATTATTATAAATATATAATATTATTTATAAATATAAAATAATTATATATTATATTTATAAATGTAGATTTTATGTATGAATAATAATATTATAAATATATAATATTATTATAAATATTTATTATTTATAATAATTATAAATATATATTATTAATGATAAATATAATTATTTATAAATAATGATAAGTATATATTATTTCAAAATATATATGATTAATAGTATATATTATTTGAAATATATATGATTCAAATAAATATATTATTATTTATATATACATAAATATATATTATATGTAAATAATGATATATAATTTTATAATTATAATATATTTATAAATATATATTATTATTAAATTAAATTTTTAATTAGTTAATTAATTATATACATTGTATTATATTTATAAATGATTTATATGATTCTATATTTTGTTTATAAATAATTAATTATATTATAAGTACATAATATTATTTTAAAATGTATTATAATTATAATATTATAAATTTATATTTTTATATTTATTTTATATCCCTTTAAATATATATATATTGCTGACGGGTATTGGCCGTCACCAAATTGCTGACGGCCTGTTTCCAGTCAGTATTATGTTTTTTTTTTAATATTGCTGACGGCCTATGCCCGTCAGCATAGTGACCCGCAGCAATTCGTCAGTATATGCTGACGGCTTGTTGCCTGTCAGCATATCCCAATTTTTGTTGTTGTGATACTAAGAACATTCAAAAGATGTCATTAATTAATTATTTTTATTAAATTATTTATATTTGATTGTTTATAATCGATAATAATTATTGGTTACATACTTTGAAAGACTCAAAAGATAACATACTCTCAACACGTGTCAATTATACCGATGTCTAAATCAATATTAAGTAATGATAATAATAATAATAATATTATTATTATTATTATTATTATTATTGTATAATTTTATATTTTTATGTTCAGATTGAATATATTTCTAACATTTAGTTACATACTTTATATTATTGCAAATAGCTATTAATTTACCTATATGAATATTATTAATACATTATAATAAAAAATTTATAATACGTAATAATTCATGAATATGTTAATTATTAATACACTGTAATAAATTTATTGTAATACGTAATAGTTACTAAATATTAAATTTCTAATATATTATAATAAAAGTGTATGTTATAATTCCTAAAGTTTATGGAAGTTCTAATATTTTATAATAAATTTAAAAATATGTAATTCTTATAAATATAGAACTTCTAATATATTATAAAATTATTTTTGTATTAAAAGATATAACCTTAATGAATATTTGCGAACAAATAATACGAAAATAATATTTTATATATTAAAATATAGAGGCATACGTGCACTCACATCTAAACATTAGTCATATTTTTGCACATTTTCCAATTATCTTATTATTATTATTTCCAGTATTGTAAGAAATAGTTCTAAAAACACTTTGTAGGAATATTTCATGCATTAATTACCTATAAAATTTCATGGTATCTCAAATTGATTTCCATCATCAATGAGAAGGTGCGAATGTATAAATTTGTTATAGTATGGGCATCTCCAAATTACATGAAAACATCCGGGGCATTTTATTTATATTTTGGTTTCCACACTACATGAAAATACTTACTACTCGAATATTTAAGTAGATTAACAGTAATTAATAAAAAATAGTAACACACATTTCAAGAATTATACGTAAATAATTGTTGGACGTAAATAATGCCTACCTCGAAAATAGCGGTAGTCGCTAACATCACGTGAAGGATGACAGTGAAAGGTATGGGTGCGGCAACATGCAAAAGGATTGGATGACGCGTGTCTCTTACCCAAAAAGAGGTCGAATGACAAACATGCCCTGTATCGAGATGGGCCACTCCTTGTTTTCTGGAACTCAGTAAAACAGGGACTTGTTTCTGGTTTCTATTTTAACGGAATGGTTTCTGGTTTACATGTTAATTCGAGCAGTATATACACTGATACGTATATACACTCGTACGTATTCATCAGTTGAGATTATTACCTGAATTCAGCAAATATTTCTCAAAATTTTAATATATGCCTAATTCAATTTTTTTTATATATTTACTTAATTTATTATTATTTATTAATTATATATTTCTTAATTTAACATTTTCTTATTATTATATATATTATTTAATTCAATATTTTTTTTATTCCTACAATAAAAATAAGTCATAATATTATGAAAAAAAAAATTAGATATAGATAATCTTAATTAAAATAACTTAATTATGAAAATGAATTCTCGCAACCTTTGGTAGATTTTCGTTGATTACACGTGATGTCTAATATCTACATAACTCAATATGTCTTTTCTTATATTTATATAAATTATTATTATTATTAACTATGTATTACCAAATTTAATATTTTTTTAATATGTTATCCAATTCAATATTTTCTTTCATTCTCCTAATATAAAATATAAATAAATCATATATTAAAGATATCTATATTAATTATTTTAATTAAAAAGATAAATCACATATAATATAATCATAATTAAAAAAACTTAATTACGAATCTAAATATTTATAATAAAAGTTTGAAATAAAATTTATATTTAGAATCTCAAATATTCTAAATAATTAATCACGAGTTATTTGTAAGATAATTTAAGTATGTAAATAAATATTATTATGAATTTCATTTAAATTTAAAAATATAAAATAATTAATAAAATTAATAAATATTGATTAGACACGGCAACAACACAGGCAAATATAATATCTTTTGGATTTTTCTGTGTAACCAAAAAATATAACGGATTTAATAAAAATAATAAAATATAAAATTGTTAAATAATAATAACAATAATAATATGTGAATAGTAATTTGACATTGTTATAAGGCACGGGTTGAGAATATGATCTTTAAATTTTTCTAAATATATAAATAAAATTATTAATAAATTTAATTTAAACATTAAAGATAAAATTATTTAATAATAATAATTATTATTAATTAATTAATTAATAATGATTAGACATTGTTACAATGTACGGATTGACAATACGATATCTTCGAATCTTTTTGAATTACTCATGATTATTAAATTTAAAAATTTATAATTATTACAAATAATTTTTGAGTTTTAAATTTATATTTTAATAAATCTCATGTAATAAAGATACCTAAATTACTTAACATTATGACATGAAACATATCCATTTGTACAAATGTTGGTCACTCAAGACCTTTGGTCTCTACTCACACCCAATGAAAAAAAAATGTTTATAGAAAAAATTTATTATTAATATTATTGTTTTACATTTTCAAGATATTTTTGTACATATTTTTTCAATTATACGTGTGGTTTAAATGGTTGGTGTGTAAATCTAGTTAGTGTATGTAATAAATCGTAAAAGAAAAAAATATTTTAGTTTTTTGGTGCAAATATTTTGATGTGTAGAGGTTCCCTTTGTATATATATTTATATGGGAAATCTTTATATGAAGTGTTAAGAAAATATTTTATTCCAAATAATCTATTAAAATATTAATTATCCATTTAATTTGATAGACTACATAAGAGTACTAATATACCCTTACAAACTAATTACGTATACTACATCGTAAAATTTCATACTATATTATCGGATTTCATACTATATTGTGAGATTTCATATTGCCCGTATTTATATCACATGAAGCCGCCAGTCGTCGCCGCCGGTCAAATTACAATATTCTCATATTGTTTATAGGGGCAATCTTCATGTGTAGAGGTTCCGGTTGCATATTGTTTATAGGTTTCGTTTACAAATAATTTTTATATTTTAAATTTATATTTTGATAAAATTTATTAAGGGATCTCCTAGCTACTAATTATTGATATCATACTAGTCGATTTAATACTAAATTTGTAAGGATGCAAAATTTGAAAGTTTACATACTATTTGGGCAAAATATGGAAATTACATTACTCTTTTGAAAAATAACTTACATACTACCTCATCATTAAGGATCCACAAAACATTTCCATTAGCCTAGAACTTCTCATTCGCCCATAGGACACTTCAACAACCGTGAACTTCTTAATCTGAGATAAAATCAGTGACTATACTAAAGATAAAATCGGGGGTTGTGCAAATAAAATCGCGGGGTTTTAATAGTTTTTCATTCTTGTTCTTCAATCTTTCCATAGAGTGCTCATACATTATATCCATGTCCCTTTTAAAAAGAGAAAAAGTCTCTTGTCCATTCTGAAAAGAAAAGGAAGAAAATTGGAAAAGTGATTATTATAATTTCAAATGCAAAAGTGATACTTTTGACATAAAAGTGACCGTAATAATAGGAAAATTGGCAGTTCCAAAAAATGAATATACTTTTGGAAATTTAAAAAGGAAACAAACAAAATAAAACTCACATATGTCGTTCCTTTGAATCTCTTTTTCTATTGGCAAACCCATTAGTAATTTGAATTTTATAAATTACTTGCATTTTGAGGAGGTCTCCTCATCGCTCTCCTCATCACTTTCCTCATCAATTTCATCGTTGTGTAGCTTGACATCAATTGTATTCTGCAGTTCATTTGTTTTTGCTGAAATACGGTAGATGTCTTCCCACTCTCCCTGGCCGAACTCTCCAGCACGTCTCTCTCTCTTTGATGCCCTGACTAGTCCATTGGCGAATAAGCGACAGAGAAAATGGCTCAGCTTTGCCCTTTCACTTCAACCTGTGCAAATAGATGATTTGCAGAGTCAATAAACACCAATAACAAAAAAAAAAAAAAAAAAAACTAGATTCGATGAGAGCCATATCCATTGGTAAATCACTTACCGATGGATAACATCCATCGGTGGATTCTTTGACGATAATTTCAATTGTCGACGGATTTCCTACCCATCGGCAAATGCCAACTGCTTTCCGACGGCATCTTGCCGCTGGTAAGATGTCGCCGAGATTCCTAATTTTTTTTTGGATTTAATGACGGATTTTACGCCCGTCGGTAATTGATTAAATAAATAAATAATAGATTTACCGGCGGATATGGTTAACGTCGATAATTAATTAAATAGGTAAATAAAAAAATCCATTTCGACGGATCTGATGCCCGTCGGTAATTAATTAAAATAAATATATAAAATACTATTTAATATTACCGACGGACATGAAAGTCGTCGGTAAATGTATTTTTATTTTCTTTACTATTATTCTTATTAATTGGAATAATGAACCTTTTTTTTTTCTCATTCACCTATTTAAAAATATAAAAAAATGCAAATGCAAAATAAATTAAATAATATAAATATGAATCAGAATCAAATGAAATCAAAAATAATAATTCAAAATGAATTCTACAAAAACAATCCAACATCTCGAGATCAATCTAATCAGCATGAGAGGGAGGGGGAGGAGGAAGAGGTTGTGCTCCCATCGCGGCCACGGCAGCCCTAATACGCTTCTCAACCTGTCGCTAGAGTCGCTACTCGCAATTCAACTGGAACTGCGCTTGTGCCTCGCGCATCCTCTGCAACTCATCCTTAGACTCCAGTTGTATCCTCTGCAACTCCTCCTGATGCCTCGTCTCAGCCTCCTCGAACTGAGTCTGAAGCTGCACCAGACAAGGATCGACCTGCTGGAATGACGTAGAGCTGGAGCCTGTATCGGACTCCTTAGAGAACGATCTCATCCCAAATTGTCGACCCTTCTTGGGCCTGGCAACGGAGAGGTAGACGTCATTCAAGTCGACAAACGTGCCAGACTCCTGTGATGCCGCACGTCTTCTCTCCAAAGTATTTTGAACCTCCATCTATAGATAAAATAAAATTATTAATTATTTTCATGCATAATAATGACAAAAATAAAGTTAATATATAAATTAATTTGAGAATAGAAATTAAATAAACTTACAGCTATCCGCTGATATTTGGGGTCCGTAAACGAGTTGTCGCCTTTCTGATGCAAACTCAGTAGAAGATCGTACGCAGTGGGTTCCCTACCCGTCTCCTCCCGCTGTAACAATTAATTTATTTTATATATATATATATATATATATATATGTGTGTGTGTGTGTGTGTGTGTGTGTGTGTGTGTTATTTGAATTATAAGTTTGTAAACATAAAAACATAAATTTAACTTACGATGTTATCTCATATGGGATTCACCCCCCGAGACCCGCCTCTATGCTTAGATATCCCAGTACCAGGACCCTATGACTCGCTCATCATGTTCCTGCTAGCCCTCCATGATCTCTCAACCTCCTCTGGTCTCGCCCACGCCTCCTGCCAAGCCCTCCAGATCTGCTCGCAGATAGCAACTAGTATCTCTCCCTTGACATCATACAGCTGCTGCCACTCATTAAGACGGGTAGCCCAAGCACAAGACATCGACACGTAAAAGGCGTGGTGCATAGAATCATCAGAATATCACCTCCGGTCCCAATAACATAAACACTACAATAAAACATATTTAAGACAACATAAAACAAGTAATTAAATGTAAACATATAAAATACAATAAATTAAGTTTGTATTTAATGTAAATACTTGGAATAGAGGCCACCACATGTCACAATGATGCTCAGGAATATGCCTATACCTCCATCCATCTGGGTGCACACGAGCCTCAAGGATCCATCCAAGAATCGCAGGTAAATCTCTAGAGCTACTCCGCACTCCAAAAAATATATAAATTAAAATGAATCTTTTGTAGAAGTTGCTTACAATTCATAACGATATAGTTATTAATAAAAACTATTAAATACTAATAATTACCTCCGACCGATTATATAAACAAGGATGCCTCCCCCTAGTCGACACGACTCATCATAAATAGGAGGGCTGTCCGGCACGGTCTCGCGAGGAGTCGGTTCATCCAGATCTACATTGTCCAAATGGTCAACCAAATCATCAGAGGAGGTCGGCAAACTGGTTGTGACGACGAGGAGTATTACGAGGAAGAAGAGTAATTTGAATTATTGATAAGGCTTCTATCCCATTCAAGAATGTTAGTAGTATGTATTATCTTAAAATATGCATTTTTGTTGGCTTCAAAATTTTGGTAGCATCTCCTCTTAGTTCTCTAAGTACACATATATTTCAATGCACCCGAGAACAAAAGAAAGGTGCATAAACCGAAATTTCAAAGTCAACATAACACATACGTATAATATATAACCATACTACACCCACATTCTCGAACTGCCCAAAAATGGGACAATTCGAAATAGTATCAAACTCTCTATTTGATACTAAATCCCAAACGGGTCTAAGGTACATATTCTAGATAGGGACAATTCAAACTTTAGTATAAAGCTCTCTATTTGATACTAAATCGAATTAAAAGAGTCGAAATTACATATTGTTCTTACTATATTAATCATACAAAATTTAAAAACAACAATATCAACCAATCAATTACATGTATACAATATCAACAAACCATAACATATCTTAAACACAACATCCACATAACGATCACCACAACATTTCAAAATCACCATCCCCAACAATTTAAAACTTTTTAAAATCACCACCATTTTTTAAATTTTTTTTGAAAACCGTTATTGGAGGGACAAAACCTCCCGACCGACGTTGTGCACCACGTAATTAACGACGTCTATCCAACCAGTCACAACATCAATCAATCATAATGTATATATAATAGAAAACCATAACATACATTAAACACAACCGATCATCACGACATTTAAAAACCACCATCATATACACTTTAAAAGATAATTGCATAATTGTACAATTGAATCCTAATTACAAATCAAACCCTACATAGCCCTAATTTAATTCAAATTTATATGATCAAACCTAATTTATAAATAATTATAAATTATACCCTAAAATAAACCATAATTGCCTAAATGAACCCTAGATGAATAATAAAGACCGAATTAGTCCTAATTTTATACAAATATTTATAATCGAATCCAATTTATAAATAATTATAAGTTAAACCCTAAAATAAAACTTAATTACATGAATGGACCCTAAACCTAAAATCATTCACAATTGCATAAATCAAGCCTAAATTCCTAAATTGGACCCGCAATTAAATTTTTCAAAACCTAATTCCTAAATTCAAATCAAATTAAAATAAAACCTTAAATTAAAAAAATAATATTAAATTCGAATTAAAAGGCTAACATACCTTAATATGTGACGGTCACGGTGACGGTGCTCCGGTGTGTGCTGCCTTCACCCTTTATTCGGCGTGTGCTATGGCTCTCTTCTCCTGATTTTTTTTGTTTGATTTTTTGCTTCCTTCGCAAATGCAACAGTCTAGAGACTGTGTTGCAGTTTTATGAAGTTACCGATGGACTCATTTCTGTTGGTAAATCCACTGGTAAAAAATATCAGGCATTCTCGATGGAAAGAATCCGTCGGTAAATAAAATACGGCGTTGCTGACGGCTACAATTCCGTCGACAAAGAAAAATCTGATTGTTTTTTTAAACATTGCCGACAGAAATATTCCGTTGGCATATTGGGCGGGCTAAATTTCCGCTATCGTCCCAAGAACTTGACGACGGACATTCCTATCGAGGGGCTTTGTCTGCCGGTAAGCCAATGGTAATTCTGGCCATTGGGGAAGCCATCGGTAAGATCGGACTTTTACCGACGGGTGGCATTCCGTCGGTATTTTCGTGTTCTTTTGTAGTGCACCCACTTACTTGTTTTACAACACCTTTATTGAACTTTGTTACCATTTTACAAAGCATGTCCAATACGAAAGAACACCTGCCGAGCTTTGGAATCGATTCCACGTCCAATGCTGATTTTAAGGGGCCAAAGTAAACCATATAATTTGCAGTCCGAGCAAGAAAGATTGATAAGTTTAACAACACAAACAACCTTTTGTAGTCTTCACTGCTCTCTTTAAAATTATCCATAATCAAGGCTTTCAACTCTACAGTAGTGCAATTTTCGTCTATCACACATTTCGTATTAAATTTTTTTACAATCGTCGTGATATCATCGTTCTTTTTGAAAACTTCTACTTTGTGACCGATATTCCTATGAAGTAAAAATACATTGTTGGGAGTTATTATGAATGTCTTGGTCGCATTGATTTTTAACATTTGACTCGTCTCATTAAAATCCTTAACCAACCACCCCAACCTGTGTGTAGGGAGTTGGTTCACTTTAATCTTCAATAACACACCAATATTGATTTTCTCGTTATCCTCTTTCTTTTTAGGTGAAAATGTTTATGCTAATTCGGATAAACCTTGAGGTCTACAAGTCGAAGAAAAGTTTCTATAAAAATAAACTAGAAATTATATTAGACAATTTCAATATTGATGTCAGGTTCTACAGGGAAATAAGTCATAAAAACATTGTTAAAAAAGATAATTTTAGATCTAAAAGTAATAGTTTTATAGTATCATCATAACTTCATAACTCAAGAAAGTATATAGTTAAAACTCAAGAAACCCTTTTACATATTCAAGAATTAAAAGTAGAATTGAAAAAATACTAACCTTTCACTGTCGTCTGTTTCCACCTTTGTCTTTTTTATAGCATTTTTTTTTTGTATTTTTGACGTTTATGGTTTTTTCCTGAATATATTTCTTCTTTATGGATTTTCGTACAGAATTTTCCTCAAAACCAGCTAGATTTTCTTACTTTTTAGGTTTCTTCTTGAGTTTTTTCTCAGTCTATTTTAGGTATTGTGGCTTGATCCTTCACTATATTTTTTTTCTTGATTTTCAGTAGCAGTTTCGCGGTTATCTAGGTTCGTTTTCACATTTTTCTCTTCTTGATCCTTACCGACTCACGCTTTCTCTTATGGTGAATCTCCTACTGATATCCCATTTGCAATACACATATAAGTAAGATACTTGAAATGAGCGAAATATTTAACAATGGTCAAGTTCTTAATGAATCCAATTTCCATATTTTAATTGTCGCCTACCTTAGTTCAATAAACAAACAAAACTCGTGTTGGTAATCTAACTACTATATTCTTAATATAAATGATTAAAAACTACATTTCAATGCCAAATATTACATTAACCACACAAATAGATTATAGATATTAAATAAATAAAGCTTATGTATGAATTCTCACACACAATATCCGCTAAAAATCGATCAATAACCTCTAAACCCTAAGATAGTTTTCATGACTACTTGAATCTGTTTAATTCCGAAACTACAAGAGACCCTCTAAATCTCAAATATACAATAGCACAAAGTATTTTCATCGATACAAAAATCTGAACTAAGTTTCAATTAACTTAAACGTTGAAACATCTATTTTAAACAACATCCCAAACCACAAAACATCTCAAACATCATTATTACAAGGGCTATTATCTTCTCCTATAAGTAATTACAACTCCATAAATAGTAATAAAAAGAAAAGTAAAATCTCAGTCTAATTGAAGCAAAATTGGATTACAAATGGATCTCAGCAGAATTGATCGGGTAAATCCATTTGTCCATTTTATATGATACCCAAATTGTTGAACGGATCTGGGCCATAGGCGGGTTAGGGGCTCTGTCTGCGGTAGAGGTTCATGTGAAAGTCACATTTGATTTTTTTTTTGTCTTTGAATACTCCGTGTATATAATACATGAAACACCTTTTTGTATTTTAACATTAAGAATATTAATGAATAAGATAAGAGTATCGATATTGTATATCTCTTTTTTTTTTCCATTTTATTAAGAGCTTGTTCGAATAAGCTTTTTTAAGCTCTTTAAAACAATTTATAAGATGTTTGAAAGCTTATAAGTTATGTAGAAGTATTTGGTAATTAAAAACAACAACTTATAAGCTCTCATAATAAAATGTTAGGAGCTTATAAGTTGTTTTTAAAAAATAGTGGGACCTCTACTTATTATTTAAAAAATAGTTTATTTTTCATTTCCTTCTTTAACTCTGACATTTAATTACAAAAATATTTTCACTAATCGTAATTGCAGACGGTTATTACCGACAGACAGCTACCCGTCGGTAAAAGGCCAGCATTACCGATGACTTTTCCCACAGCACAAGTTGTCGATCGACTGTCGGCCGAAATGGGCCGTCGGTGTATATGTCCGTCAGCAAGTACTCGGGAAGTTGGCAGAAAAAAGATCGCCAAATATGCCGATAGAGAATGTCCGTTGGCAAGTTTAAAAAAAATCGGATATTAATTGTCGATGGAAATAAGTCCGTCGGCAATATCGGTTTTTATTTACCGATGGATACGTCCGTCAGGAACACCGGACTTTTCTATCAGCAGATTTACCGATGGAGTCCTGTCCGTCGGTAAACTTCATATAAACAACCCCCAGGCAGCGGACAGATTCATTCAGCAACAACCAACAATAAAAATTAGGGCTCGCGAGGAGGAGCCGTCGCCACCGCCGGAGCACCGCCGAAGCACCATCAACATCACATATTAAGGTATGTTAGCCTTTTAATTCAAATTTAATATTTTTTTTTAAATTTAGGATTTTAATTTAATTTGATTTGAGTTTAGGAATTAGGTTTTGATAAATTGATTTGGGGGTTCAATTATGGAATTTATGCTTGATTTATGCATTGTGAATGATTTTAGGTTTATGGTCCATTTATGCAATTAAGTCTTATTTTAGGGTTTAATTTGTATAAAATTAGGACTAATTAGGTCGTTAGTATTCATTTAGGGTTTATTTATGTAATTATAGTTTATTTTAGGGTTTAGTTTATAATTATTTATAAATTAGGTTCGATTATATACATTTGAATTAAATTAGGGCTAGGTAGGGTTTGATTTTTAATTAGGGTTCAATTGTGCAATTATGCAATTATCTTTTAAAGTGTATGTGATGGTGAGTTTTAAATACCGTGATGATCGGCTGTGTTTGATGTATGTTATTGTTTTTTGTTATATATATTATGATTGATTGATGTTGTGATTAGTTGGGTAGACGTCGGTGATGACGTGGTGTACGGCGCTGGCCGGGATGTTTCGTCCCTCCAATAACGGACAATTTAACATACTTAATTAAAATATAAGCAAACCTCCAATAATTCATAAAAACTCTCCTAAATTCTTTGTTTTCACATACCAAAAATAAAATAAAATTAATAATAACTATATAACCAAAAATAAATATTATTGATAATAATATAACCAAATTAATATTCACAAGGCTGGCTCGCTTCCATTCTCCAATCCAACAACAACAACAACAACAACAACAACAACAACAACAACAATAATAATAATAAACTAAAGAAACATTGGTGGAGCTTCTTCATGATCTATTTGTAAAAAAACTTATTGGTGGAGTTTTTTCAAAATTGTTTTAAAAAATGATCTAATTATTTTTCAATTTATAATTTTATTAGCCTCAGTCAATTCCTCAACCTTATTAACAGTATCCGATTTCTCGTGATTCAAATCCTCGATTTCCAAGCTCATCGTTACAATCATACTGCCCTGTTTTTGGTGCTTGATCAGTTATCCGAGCATTGAACAAATAGTTAATCTCATTATTAATTAGATATTAAAAAAATATAAAAAATCAAATTTAATAACAAATCTAGCATTTAACACATGATTGAAAACTCTTATCATAACAATTTCATGAATTTCTCCCTGGATTTTTTTGGTGTTGAAAAGCTAGGGTGATGTGGAAACATGAGTATATTGGTTCTTTTGTTGCACTTCACCTAACTTATCAAACTCTAATTATTTCTTCGGCCTCAACTCATCGATGATTTTATTAGCTTCAGTCAAATCGAAGTGTAATCATAAATGATTATATAAAGAAATTTAGAGACCTAGGAACAACAACTACAACTAATCATAAAAAGTCTAACAAAAGAACCAACATACCCATGTTTCCACTTCACCCCAACTTTTTAACACCAAAACAATTACAGGGAGAAATTCATGAAATTGTTATGATCAAAACTTTTCAGCCGTGTGCCAAATGCTAAACTTTTTTATTAAATTTAAGTTTTCATGTTTGTGAATTTCTAATTAATAATGAGATTAACTATCCGTTCGATACTCGGGTAACTGGTCAAGCATCAAAAACATGGCACGATGATTGTAACAATGAGTTTAGAGATTGAGAATTTGAATCACGAGAAAATCGGATGTTGTTAAGACGATCGAGGAATTGACCGAGTATAATAAGAATTTTCATGCTTACCGACGGACATGGAAGTCGTTGGTAAAATTAAATTATTATTATTTTATTTATTTAGTTAATTACCGACAGACCTAGTGTCTGTCGGTAAATTCAAAAATAAATTAAGAATCCCGATGGCATCTTACCGGCGATTGTACCCGTCGACATTTGCCGATGACATGATAATCATCGGCAATTGAAATAACCACAAATGATTCGTCGACGCCGTAAATTCGTTGGTTAGCCGTCGGCAAATCACTTACCGACGGATATAGCCTTCAGCAATCCCAATTTTTTTAGTGTTTTACTAACATATTAAAAGCTATTTCATCTTATTTACCTAAACACTTCAACATCTTATTTTCAAAATAAAATCCAATCTCTTATAAACATTAAAAATATCTTATAAAATATATAAGTTTATAAGTCATTTTAGCCAAATATCCTCCAATTAGGGTGTCTTTTAAGAGAAATTATTTGGGTATCAGTATACAATCATTATTACGTACAAACATATGTACGCTGTACCGTACACCCAAAGATGAATATTTTATACAACGAGATAAATATTTAATACAACTATAATGTACATTTGTACGATTAATTGTACCACCGTGTTACATGTTCATCTATGTTATGAAAAATTGTACATTCATAACATTGAGATTCATATTTATCAAAGATGATTAACATATTTATATACATTAAAATGTGTATTGATTTTCTCAATCACATAGATAAACTTTTATCACAATTGAGATGAACTAACTTTTATTAGAAAATATATGTACATTTTTATCACATCAAATATGCACATTTTTATATGTTTGTAATGTGTTCATAAGTACACATTTATCATAGTAAAAATAATAACATATCACAACAAATATAAAAATTATTTTAACGAAGATGTCAAATGTATGCATTATTTACGTATAATAATTTGCCAGTGTACAATAATTTGTACATAATAATTTGCCATCTGCATATGGAGTACCAATTAAGGATAATTCGTTGACGTCGATGTTCGATACTCAGTCCCAATACTAATTTTCGTCACATATTTTCAATTTCCAACAAAATAACTAATTCTAGAATATATATGAATATTAATTGAAATTATCAAATATAAAAACAAGCTGAATAATTACCTAATGGCTCTACTTTATACGTTTATTCCCATCTTCGCCCCCCACTTGTCTTCACTTTCAAAGTTCTCCTCTTTATATTTCCTTGTGCGTTGCTTTGTTTCCTCGGAAATAAATCATAGTTCTCTCCCCAAAATAGCACTTGTTCGAGTTTTGCAAAAAAAATAAAAAAAAATCGTCGTGCGAAATTCACATGTTGCATGTGAAAACTGGGGATATATGAATTTTCGTTGTAAAGACGCTAAGGCAATCATGAGTCAGGTTGTTTGCCCCAAGCCTCGTCGGGCCGGGCCGTCCAATTTCAACAGTCCTTCCATGGCGGTGCCCTTGAGATTTCACACCCGGTAATTTTTGGCTTTTGCGTTTGAGTTTTATCGATTTTTTTTAGGTCTTTTTTCTATTATGAAAGTGAGTTTAGTTTATTAATCTGTTTCTTATCAATGGAACAGTGATGATGCTGAGTCGAAGCCCGTTGCTGAATTGCTTGGCGCGATCCTTAAGGTAGATCGCCTTGATTTCGTTTAACTTATTGATAATTTTAACTAAAATATCTCTTCTAAATCATTTTTAATGATTTCTTTTTCCTGTAATTATTTGGATTGATCTTGCATATACATCCCTGCGTTCATGGGAAATTAATATCTTGCATAATCCTGGTGTTTTTTCTTTTAGTCCATATCAAACTGAGAACGTCTGAAAATGCTGGGCTGTAAATGAATTGCAATTCAGTTTGTTAGAAATTGCTTGGTTTAGAAATTCCCTTTTGTTGGGTGATTTTTGTGTCTTAGATGAATTTTGAGTTACATAATTATGTTAACCACGCGCAGTCTCCTTTGTTTCCCGCCGTGTAGTTGCATTCGCTTGTAAAATCTCCATCAACTTAAATTGGGGTTCAATACTAAGAGTCGAAGATTACAAGTATTTTTTTAGAAAGCTTATCAGATGTAGGAACTTATAAGTTGTTTTAAAAAGCTTAGCCAAACACACTCTCTCTGGTATATTCAGAATTTTAAAAAATAAAATAAAAATCAGTTTTCCCACTGGAATAAATTTAGCTACAAGCAAGCATTTAAAACGTGATGTTTTTACTTTCTAAAGTGCCATCGATCCAAATGGTTTTTCCCAAAAGGAAGCCAAAACATTGCAAGGCATGAGATTTCCCGTTCCGCTTTAAACTTTCTATTTCACTTCTTTGGATGACTGACAAGTGTTAACATGTTAAATATGCAATGTTAATTCTTAGATGTATTTATATGTACTGTCTTAAAAGGTCACGAATCATCTCGAACCGATTTATATAGAATACATATATAGTTTCCTTATCAATCGATCTCTTCCTATTTCCGGTGCCTAATATAACATGTTACCCTCTTTTCCTTATAACAGGAGGACTTTCAAGCGGACCGATGTGCAAATCTGTCATCGTCGCCCCCGTTTTTCTTAGGATCCCCTCCATGCAGAGCCCCAAATCCTCTAGTGCGCGATGCCCGTTTTGGGGTCGAAAAGTTAAACTTTGTATGTGTACCTCCGTCAGAGTCAGCTTCGCCGCGATCGGCTCAGGCCAAGGAACATTTTGGGAAGAAACAAGTGGCCGTGAGAGTGGAGGGCTTTGATTGCTCAAGCCCCCGTGCTGTTGCCATGGCTTAGAATTCTTGAACAATATAGAAATAATAAATTTTTATGCCTTTTAGTGTTTGTGTCTGTGCGAAAAGCGCGGTCGCGATCCAAAGAAGTAAAAGCGTTTAGAATTGCTACTGAGGTTTGTTTTACTTAGGGGAAATTACTCTTTTGTCGATTGTGTACATAAGACAAATTCGAATTGTCGCTGAACGAGCTAAAGGTAATTTTGTGTTGTAAAATAAGTTTTATAATCTGTAAATACTGTCTCGCATTCGTGTTTCTTTAAAGTATCTCAAGATACCTTCCTTTCGTGTAAACAGCCAGAATACTACGTGGAATAGCTTATTCCGTTTTACGCTTTCTTGAGGTTATTTTGTTGGTATAATTAACAGTATCATTTCGGATTGAGTGTGTAAGCTATCGCTTACAATTATTCAACAGGAGCAAAAGAGTACTATAATGCTGAGTTTTTATATTTCTTGTCGTTTGCTGAAAGCTTCATGTATATGTTGTCTTCCCATAATTGTCATCCATGTACATATTGCAGGTTTAGGGAGTAATTGCAAGCTCTAGAAACGAGTGATTCACAGTTTCTAGCTAAAAAGATACTTTAAAAGCTAAACATCTTTTTTGTTTGTTTGTTTTTTATTTTTTAATAATAGAATTTGGAAACACTCCCTTGCATTGAATGACGGGGTGGGTGGGTGGGGGGTGTCTGTAACTTTTCCCCATTGCAGGTTTATGTTTGCAAACATCTCTGGTTTTTAGGCCTGACTTTCGAGTAGAATATTTTTGAGGTAGTGTAAATGTAGACGCGCAGCTTAAATAAAAACATTTGATACTTTATTACGTTTAGTTTAGTGTTTCATCTTATATTATAGTAATATCAATATGAATGTGTATATGTATGATATCATATCTAGCGACGGCCATAAGGAGGAGCTCAAGGGGCGACCTATACGTGCAAACGGGTGTGTATTGCAATTTACATCTAGGATGAATACTTAATATAATGAAAATGTGCATTTTTACAATTGATCGTACTACGGTAACGTGTTTATTTATATTATAAAAAACTATATATTTATTACATTTAAGTTCATATTATTACATTTCAGATAATTAACATATATATATATACATTTATTAAAATGTATATTGATATTTATCATAATAGAGATGAACTTTTATGATATTAACTTTTATCACAATGAAAATAAATTTTATTAGATAGACATTAATATTTTTATCACAAGAAATATGAATATTTTTATGCTTATTGATAAATGCACATTTATTATAGTAAATATAAAAATATATAACAATAAATATACAAATGTATTTTGACGAAAATTAACATTTATCACATTTAAGATGTATTTTTTAACCAGGTCTATGTTACAATATAACTGTGTGTACATAATTAATTGTCAGGCAACCGCCCTGTGCCCCAATTTGGGCCCAAAATTAAGAAGCCCCAATATACATGTCATTCTATCAATCATACACGCATATACACTGTTTAGTAGTTCTACAAAACACCAAACTCCTCAATAAAAAAAACTTTAATAGAACTACTTGAATCTATTGATGATGCCAAAACAAGAAGTGTAGATGAGAGTTTAACAACATAGGTAGAGAAACTTGAGTTTTTGTTAAGCATGATTATTTGAAATTAACGTGGTTAGCAAAATATTGCATTATAAAAATATTTATATTAATAAATGTCATATTACAAGAATCGAGTGTAGTAAAAAGGCAAAAGTCATCATTATACATGCTTTCTTTATTACTTTTGATCTATTGGGAGGACATGTCGTCCCAAGAAAGCCGTTACTATAAGCATGAGCCTATAGTTATATAGTAACGACTTCTGTAGTTCATAAAGCTCAAATATTAATTGAAATATTTGAAATTAACGTGGTTAGCAAAATATTGCATTCTGAAAATATTCATATTAATAATGTCATACTACAAGAACCGAGTGTAGTAAGAAGGCAAAAGTCGTCATTATACATGCTCTTTTCATTACTTTTGATCTATTGGGAGGACATGTCGTCCCAAAAAAGTCGTTACTATAAACATGAGTCTATAGTTATATAGTAACGACTCATGTCGTTCATAAAGCTCAAATATTAATTGGCACGGCTTGTCGTGCCAATTATTCACAATTTCTCGTTTCAGCAGCTTCATATTGATAGGTGTGTAGGAGCGATTTTGTCTCTCCAATAGCTGTCATTGCTATTGGTGTTAAACATATTGTAAGGACATGTCCTCCCAATTCTTGTCGTTGCTATTGGTGTTACACATATTGAAACGACATGTCCTCCAAATAGCTAGTGGAAATCAATGATTGGAGGCAGTTTTAAATAGCCTTTCGAGGCAGTTATTCGTCAAAACCGCCTCCAGTTGGCTATTTATTTATAATAAAAAAATCTGGTATTTCTATTTAATTGTTGTTGCCAATACCAATATCAAGCAACCGACCAAATTATAAAAATCACTATGAATGTTAAATCAAACCAACATACACAACTAAACCATCCATAACTCATTTCATAAAATCGAATATATCCAAGTATTTACTCAAAACAAAACTGACACCATACATGTGTCAAACTATGGCCCAATCAAAATAATCAAATCACAATATTTTTGGAGGCCAAGTACAGTAAATGAACTTAAGATTTATGTGTAGAAATGTGTCAATTAGCTAGATAAATATAAATAAATAAATAAATAAATAAACTTCCCAAAAGTGGGGTACATATCGAGTTCTTAAAGACAATGAGCCATAAAAATCTTAAGCAGAAGGTACTCTCGTACGTATATCAAAAGGAAAAAGGCAGTGAGAACAATAATCCGGCAATAGGTATCCACGTGATTCCAAAGCAAATAATGAGATAGCGCAAGTAAAACATCGTGAATATGAAGATGTATTTGAATGGTACTGACTCCACGAATGAAGCACTAAACTCTTCAATAACCCTTTCCAGAAAAATATAATTACTCATTAGTTTTTCTAAAAAGGAAAGTGATTATCAGTTTTTGGTTTAAAAGAAAAAACCTTTTGATTGTTTTTTACTTAACTTATTAGCAGCTTGCTGATGCTGCTGCCGCTACTTGAAATGTAATCACGGGGGAACAAGGAGTAGCATCATCTTCTCATTCCAATCAATAAAGCAACAAACCAGCGCCAGCTATACTAAGAAACAGAGGACAATTATGGTATGACAATATAATATATAATAGTAATAAATAAATAAATAATTTTAAGAAAACTTTACATAATTACATTTATAGAAACATAATAGAACCATATTGTTACCAGGTACAATGGACCGGAGATGTAGGGGGTCTTAACATAAATGGGATAGAGTACAAACTAGTTCAATATCATTGGCACACTCCGTCCGAACACCAACTTCATAGACGAAGGTGTCTTCTTCTTCTTCTTCTTCTTCTTCTTCTTCTTCTTCTTCTTCTTCTTTATTTTACCCCTTAATTAAATATTTTTCTACCAATATTTCACATTTCAACATGGAGTTGAATATGGTTCATAATGCCTTCAATGGAACGATTGCTGTCGTTGCTATCATGTATGTATTGGGACGTCCCAAAACTTTTCTTCAGAGGGTGAGTCACTCAAAAGATTATATTTACAATTAGAAATATGGTTAATTACAAAATCTATTACATTGGAAACTTTTAAGTGTTTGTCCTCCTCAGATGTTACCACATCTGAAATCACATAATGATGAAGGAGGAGTTGAGCTGAGAGTTGTAAATCCATGGGAAATCAAGTTTGGAAGCAGAAAATACTATAGATACATTTGATATTCATACAAACAATAGATACTGAGAAATATTAATAAGAGTAAAAAATAAAAAATAAAACCTCACATTCCAATCAAGTGTAGTCACATCCTTGCTTTTATCATTCATTCTAGCCTTCAACTGATCCAGTGCAAGAGTTGAAGGCTCGTTTTGCACATTAGAGCTAGACGGCCCATCAATTCTCCAAGTTCTAGCTGTTGAATCTCCGGAACTGAAAGAACAATGAGCATGATAACTTTAGGACATAACAAATTGGATATAAGTTCATTTGTTGTGATCTCACCTATAATTAAATTTTGTTAGAAATAGAAAAATTCTACATGATCACAAGAGACCATACATACACTAAATGTAATACAAAACTAAAACAATGCTTTCGATGAGAATGTCGGAATACATAAGCCAAGATTAGATGCATTAAAAACATTTTCTTTTAATCAACTAAAAAGCATTTATCTTATACTAAAAAGAAAAAAGACTAGATCTTTTGTTGAAAACATACTCATAGAGCATTTAAAAAACCCCTGCCAATTCAAGCAACCCCTTCTCAGCGGCACATCCTTACTCACTTACTATTTTGATACGAAACAATTAACGAACCTTCTCTAAATTTCTAATTTCAACATCTCTCTTTAGCCCAACATACATGATATGATTCCAAACCTCCAATTTCCCAAATATTTTAGGCATCCAAGCAAAGCAAGATACTAAATCAAAAGTAAGAAAACCACCCTTTTACCAAATATATATATAATAATCAAAAGCAAGAAAGAGGTATAAGCCTGGAAACTCCTTAAAATCAGTATCACAGACCAAATAATTGGGCTTTTTTTTCTCAGTTCCATCCTTATTTAGTCTTTATATTTAAAAACCCAACTTCCATAAAACTTGGAGCAAGTTATATTTTTAGTTTTTTTAGTGCTCAAGAATTTCTTTAAATGGGCACTTTGACTACTGCTTTGGTTCTTCCATCTAAGCTAAAACCAGCTTAATTTATAAATGATCAATAAACCTCTTTTTATCTGCAAAGAGCAAGAAGGAGAACCAAAAAGGATCATCACTCCATAGTCCCTGTAAGTTCCTTTTTTTCTCTTGGGATTTATTTCATTGGGAATTAAATTAAGACTAACTGATCAAGGACTGTAATTAATCTTCTTTTTCTTTCTTTTCAATATAATATAAAATTATATTTCGTTTCATGAACTGTTAGAAACTATTACAACTGATTCGAGCAAAAATAGGAATGTAACAAAATATCTCGAAAACTGGAAAAAAGAAGAAAAACAGAAACTATAAGAATAATGTCAAGTTGAGTCGAGTAAGCACTCTGTTCGCAAGATGAAATAGCCCCGGTAGTGCCCTTCGGTTTTGGCTATACGTCTCCAAAGATGAAACGACTTCGTCTCTGATATTACAGCACCGTAAATATCATAGCTCCGGCGAACTGGATGAATATGGTCTGAGCTAAGTAAAGAAAAAATAAAACAGAAAACAATATGCAGTGTGTTTGAGTGTTCTTCGTTTTTCCAGGTGCTTCAGGTATATTCTCGTGTGTGTAATGAACTAGAGTGCTCATCCTTATATAGGGTTGTCATCTGGGAGGTTACTGCCTGAGTTAATGTCATTAAGACATTCAAAACGTGCCCGACACCTGACAACATGAACCTGGACAGGTTCAGCGTGTAAATTCAAATGCAGCCAGGAGAGAGGTCAAAGTAATGTCCATGCATGAATTGAATAGCATGGCGTTTGACCTGAACGGTCAGGAGTTAGAAAAATAATTTATGGGTCAAAACCACATGTGGCTAAAAGGTTAGCCAGGGTTGAACCAGAACCAGGACCCCACATGGACCACCTCAATCGGACCAGCCAATTCAAACAAATTTCCCAAGACCCAAGACCTAAGCCCCAAGTCCCAGGCCCAGAGCCCACGACCCAGGTCCAAGGTCCGGGTCTGGGATCGGGCTCGGCTCCGCCGAAGGCGGACGAGCAACCCAAGTCCAAGAGCCCGCGTGAACTTTATTTACACAAAGCCCACAACACTCTCTGGCCCAATTGATGTACACTAAAGAAATGTAATCAATTTTAAAATGTCTGTACGTAATATTATGTAATATATGTGGGTATTTGTGGAAGGCGACCTCATTTCTAGGAGAAGGTGTGCCTCCTGGATGATGGGCGAGTTGTATCATGTCTTGGAGAAGTGAACGAGCCGAAGGCTGTTCCTCAATATTATGTCTTTGAGAAATGAACGAGCCGAAGGCTGTTCCTCAAAAGTGGGCGAGCTGATGTGTCTGGAGTAGCGACCTGTAGTATGAGGATGAGTTCTCATATAGGGTCGTGATCTCTGGTGGGTTGGGCTGAGTATTTGAGCCTGATTGAGAGTTTAATATGTATATGGGCCTGGTGGGCTATATGCCCAGGATTATTTCGGTAATATATTAGGATGTTTCATGTTTATGGGAACTTGTCATATGGGAAGAGTTCCAATTAAAGGTCGGTGAAAGAGTCACGGTGTGAATGGAATTCCGGTTATGTAAGGTAACCCTAGATAGTGGACGATTTCTCTTATCTCTATAAAAGGGGCTTTTGTCTCTTATTTTGTATTCATGATCATGCTATTATTATGATTTCACCGCATTATTAAAAGAGAGAGTTTGTTTTTCGCTTATTAACTTAAGCGTCGGAGGGCCTTAACGGGCTCGAAATCCGACCCGTTATAGGCGTTGTTTTGCAGGATCGGCGAGGTCACTGCGACGATTGTGAAAGACATTCGAGGTCGCTGAGACGAATTTCATCATCAATTCAGGTCGCTGATCTCTTTTTGAGGTTAGTGCCCCCTTTATTTGGTAGTTCAACTTTTTGGACTTATCAAATTGGCGCCGTCTGTGGGAAAGAGGGACATCGAGTCCTTGAGCGAAAGGTGATTCGAGCTTTTGCGTGTTCCTACTTTATAAATAATTGTCAGAAATTTAATAGCTCGCCCGCAAGAGAACGGGATCGCGTGTAGGTTTGGCAAGCTTAACTCGAGTCGTCTCTCAAGGACTGACGTTCGAGATTTTTAATGTTTGTTTAATCACAATGTTTAACACGAGAACTTGTATAAATTTGGTTTTTGAAAACTATAACTACGAGATTAAAAAGCAATAACTAACTATCTTGAATTAATTAAATTAAACTAATTAACCAACTATAATTGAACTACGATTATGACTATCAAGCATATGAATTCTCAAGAACAAAATTAACTCTAAAATTCCCAAGCAATTGCATATCATAAACTAATTAACCAAGCATAATCAATAAATGAACTAAGCATGAACACTCTCATCACCAAGTATGAACGGAGGTAAAACGCAGCAACTAATTAATTATTAAAAACGAAATCTAAGGTTCAAAACTTCAGCGATTCAATGGTTCAAACGATTCTAATTATCAAACGGAAAGCAATAAATACTTAAAACATGAATTAACTAACAATTAATCTAAAAGAAATAACTAAAGTTTAGAAAA
>BMAC01000487.1:285638-298058 GCA_014905375.1 Phtheirospermum japonicum
GTACGTTGAGCTCATCCCAAATCAACGATATTTTTTTCAGGTATGAACGAAGATGTCGATCGGATGGGAGACGAGTAGAGGAATGAAAATGTTGATGTTGGTTTTGTGTTTCCAAACTTGTTTCATTGTTTTAAATAAAAATTGAACTAGACATAAAAACGCGTTTTTAATTATAAATTTCCTTGATGGTGATTTGGTTATTTATATTATGATTATTTCCGCTGTGTAAAGTTTAAAAGTCTTGACATTTATTGTGACGCCAAGGTTTCGTCATATTTTTTTAAATATAAATCCTATTTTGGCTAAAGTGAAATCGGGGCGTTACACTAAGTCAGTACATTTCTTGGTGGTGGATCACCGTCCTCATACAATGTTATGCTGGGAAGACCATCCCTGAGTCATTTACAAGTAGTGGTCTCTATCTATCACATGAAGATGAGATTCCCTGCCCAAGAAGGAGTGGGAGAGGTTAGAGGTGATCAGTATGCATCACGTCGGTCGTACGTTGAGAGCATTAGGAGAGATGAAGAGGAGAGGAGGCCTAAGAAGGCCAGAACAGAGGTGGTAACACAAGACCTAGCTCAAACTGAGGAAAACCTAATGACGGTAGAAGTAATCCCAGGAGATGACAGTCGAGTCTTACGAGTGAGGACGACACTGAACCCGGAGGTTTTGGTCGAGTTGGTGGCTTTACTGAGAGGCAATGCCGATGTCTTTTCCCAGTCTCTCCAGGATCTGGTGGGCATTGAACCAACGGTAGCTGGGCATCACCTCAACATCAGCCCCACAACAAAACCGATAAAGCAAAGGAAAAGAAACTTCAGTCCGGAAAAAGAAGACATTATCCAAATTAAAGTAGAAAAGCTATTACGATCTAAGCACATCCAAGAGATACAGTTTCCATAATGGGCTCCAATGCCGTATTAGTGCCAAAAATGGAGGAGGATTGGCGGATGTGTATCAACTTTAGGGACCTTAATCATTCTTGTCCCAAAGACCACTATCCATTGCCAAGGATAGACCAGCTCGTGGACTTCACCTCGGGTTGTGAACTGCTCAGCATAATGGATTCTTCTCAAGGGTACCATCAGATCAGGTTGGCCAAAGAGGATTAGAAACGGGTCAAATTCATAACCCTAAGAGCCACGTACCAGCAATTTGTGGACAAGATGCTTAAGGCTCGGCTCGGGAGGAACATGGGGGTATATGTGGACGATATGCTAGTTAAAAGTGCCAGGGCGACCTCGCATGTGGACGACTTTTGGGAAACTTTAAACACGTTGAGGGAATATCGAATGAAGCTCAACCCTAAGAAATTTGCATTTGGGGTATGAGATGGAAAGTTCTTGGTCTAAATGGTCACAGAGAGAGCGATAGATGCTAACCCGGAAAAAGTCAAAGCCATCATGGACATGCAGCCCCCGTGAAATGTTAAAGAAATGCAATGCCTGACAGGTCGAATAGCGGCCCTGAGCAGATTTGTCTCCCATTCGGCAGAGAAGAGCCTGCCATTTCTCCGAGCTCTATGAAAATAGGCTCGATCCTAATGCGATGAGGAATGCCAGGTAGCATTCCATAGATTGAAAGAGCTTCTATCCGATATGTCATCTCTCACTAAGCCGGGTGTGTGCGAGCCTTTAGTCCTATATATGTCCATTGGAAGGCAAGCAGTTAGAATAGTGTTGCTCAGAGAGGAGGGCAGAGTACAAAGGCTGGTATATTATTGGAGCAAGGTGTTGCATGATGCCGAGCTCCGATACGTTGAGGTGGAACAAGCTATGCTGGCCCTAGTCGGCACAGTTCGTAAACTCCGGCTCTATTTCCTTTCGCATAGGATAATAGTCAGAACTAATCTACCCTTGAAGATAATAGTGAGCAAACCAGAGTTCTCAGGACGCCTAGTAAAGTGGATTATTGAGATAAGTGAGTTTAATATAGATTTCGAGGGACGAACAAAAATCAAGGCCCAGGCGCTAGCAGATTTCATGCAAGAGATGATCAGCTCTCTAGAGGCAAAAACGGAATGGACTATATATATGGATGGCTCAGTTGGAAATTTAGGGTGTGGTGCAGGTATTGTGTTGATAGACCTGGAGGGAGTCACTACATAATATGTCGTGCAGATGAATTATCACTTATCTAATAATGAAGCGGAGTATGAGGACCTGTTAAGAGGAATACAAATGGCAAGAGAGCTCGGGGCGAGTGAATAAGCGCAGGGTGGACTCCCAGTTAGTGTGCAAGCAAATATAAGGTGAATTTGAAACGAGAGAGGATTGCATGAGAAGATACGTAGCGCAGTTCCATGAGATGGCCAGAGCTATTAACTCCTTAAACGTGCTTCATATCCCAAGGGGGAAAAATAGTCGAGCAAATTATTTAGCTAAAGTGGCCAGCTCAGCCACAGATTGCCAAGAGAGGCTTATCACCGTGTTGGTTACGCATCGAGAGTTCGGGGAAGACAAAGTGAATGAGTTAGAAGAACAGAGGGATTGGCGCACGCCCATTAAAGCGTACCTGGAAAATGGAGAGCTACCTGATGACAAAAAGGAGGCAGCAAAGATACGGGTCATGTCATCCCGTTTTTGTCTGATTAAATGAGAGTTATTCAGGAGAGGTTTTGGACAACCTCTCCTACGCTGCTTTAGTCCGAAAGAAGGCACTTACATTCTAAGGGAAATCCATGAGGGATGTTGCGGAAACCACATGGGTGACAGAGCATTGTCAACCAAGGTAGTGCGAGCAGGATACTTTTTGCCACAGCTGAGGCAAGAAGCAGAAAACCTCGTAAAGATGTGTGATCGATGCCAGAGACACTCCCCCTCATACATCGACCAGCAGAAGAGCTCATGACAATAATCTCTTCATGCCCTTTCGCGAAGTGGGGAATAGATCTGGTGGGGCCTTTTCCTACGGCTCCAAGCCAAAAGAAATTCCTAATAGTAGCTATAGATTACTTCAGCAAGTGGGTAGAGGCTGAAGCAATATCTAAGATCACGGAGGAGGTGGTTATGAAATTTCTTTTGAAGAATGTAGTGTGCCGATTTGGTATTCCAAAGATACTCGTGTCAGATAATGGTACAAAGTTCATGGGAACCTGAATAAATGTCTGGTGCACAAAGATGAAAATAGCACAACACTTCACATCTGTGTACCACCCCCAAGCGAATGTCCAGGTTGAAGTGACCAATCGTATTCTGGTGCAAGGGATTAAGCCGCGGTTAGAGAAGTCAGGAGGCAAATGGGTGGAGGGGCTTACCTCAGTCCTATAGGCATACCGAACAAACCCCAAAGAGGCCACATGAGAAACACCATTATGTCTTGTATATTGCATGGATGACGTAATTCCTACAGAGATCGGGGTAGGAACCCACGGAATACAAAACCTTGACGAAAAGCAAAACGAGCTGTTGAGACAGGATGCATTGGATCTAATAGAGGAAAAGAGAGAGTTATCTTCCATAAAAATGGAACACATGAGGGGGCGAGTCAGAGCGGCCTATAATAAGTCGGTGGTTAAGCGACAATTCCATGTAGGAGACCTGGTGCTCCGGAGGGCCGATCAGGGCAGGACCAAAGGAAAATTGGATGCTACATGGCAGGGACCATATAAAGTCGCCAGGATTTTAGCTGGGGGAGCTTATGTATTGGAACAGATGGATGGACCTAAACTACCACGGGCATGGGATATAACAAATTTGAGAATATATTATGCGTGAGACTGTACAAGGGTTATTTATAAGAGAAATTTATGGTTGATTCAATTGATATTCCAAGAAAGCCTGACCTGTTAGGTCAGTCGAGGGCAAAAGCCCCATAACATCGTCCGATTGACCACGGGGTGGATACTCCAAGAAAACCTGACCCGATAGGTCAGCCAAGGGTGAAAGCCCCCTAAAATTAGTCTGATTAACCAAGGGGTGGATACCCCAACAAAACCTGACTCGATAGGTCATCCAAGGGCGAAAGCCCCCTAAACTTGGTCTGATTGACCAAGGGGTGGATACCCCAAGAAAACCTGACCCGATAGGTCAGTCAAGGGCGAAAGCCCCCTAAACTTGGTCTGATTGACCAAGGGGTGGATACCCCAAGAGAACCTGACCCGATAGGTTAGTTAAGGGTGAAAGCCCCCTTAACATGGTCCGATTGACCAAGGTTTGGATACCCCAAGAAAACTTGACCCGATAGGTCAGCCAAGGGAGAAAGCCCCCTAAACTTGGTCCGATTGACCAAGGAGTGGATACCCAAGGAAAACCTGACCTGATAGGTCAGTCGAGGGGGAAAGCCCCATACCTTGGTCCGATTGATGAGGGGTGGATACATTAGACAAAACCTGACTCGTCAGGTCAGTCGAGGGTACAAGCCCCAAACATGGGCTGATTAAAATAGGAAAGGTGGACACCCTAGGTAGACCCGACTTCAAAGGAATAAGGGCATAATTTATAGGTTAATAAGGCAAGAGTAATGAGAATTTACGCGAAAAAAGAAATCCAGCATTGTTTGATTCGAAAGATAAAATACAACCCCATGGGGATAACACACAAAAAAAAGACCGGGTATCTGGCCTGAGCATAATTATTTTGAGCAGGTACGTCATAGAATAAAGCCCTGGCAACAGAGTTTAAGGGTGGGATGATGAGACCCCCCTATCTGCAGCTAAAGTCTAGCGAACGCGCCACAGCTCTTGCTCGGTCTCATAAAAGCGGAGGCGATATTTGTCCACGCACTCTGCCTCCAGTTGAGCCTCGCATACAACAGTGGATAAACACCATGCCGATCTGAGAAGGTCGGCCCTCTCTTCATGGAGTTGTTGATTCAACTGCCGAAGTTCGAGCCACTCACGCTTGAAATATCGTTTCTTCTACCTTTTTCTCTCCAGGAGTTTGCGCAATTGGGAAACCTTTCACGAAGTTTAGCATTTTCTTCTAAAAGGAGAAAATTCTCGTTGAAAAAGGAGAGGTTTTTCTTCTTAAGAGTATTTATCTCTTTTATCAAAATTTGGAAGCCATAATGATAAATCAATAAAACAAGAAAAAGTTTTTATATAAAGAGCGCAAGGGATGGTGTTAAGGTTTCATTGACTTAAGGAAACCCTAAACACAACAAAAAGATAAAAAAGTGATGAGCAAAAATACTATTCAGTACAAGCCAAATATAAAAGGCAAATCAGCCAAAGTAAATAATGCAGATGGCCAGCCTACACCCCATAATCTTGAATGCTCAGTTTATCCCCTCCCTGCTCAGCCGCCCTTAAGACCTCAACGAAGGTGCTCTCAAACTGAGACCCGCTCTGAAGCTCACCCAAATCCGCAAAGGTCAGGGAAAAAGTTTTCGCCGGCAAATTAAGGGCCAGCGACTATTCGTGTGGGGGAGAAGAACTCTGGGCAGGAGTGCGGAAGGCCTAGAGAATGTGCTCTACAAACTCAAGGTCCTCGAGCTGGTGAAGGTGATCGTCCTCCTCGACAAAAGTAAGACCTGTGGGCTTAAGGGAATCCTTCAGAGGCATGTCGCAGTCGAATGGGTCAGAGGGGTTCTCTTTGGACCATTTCTCATAGGCGTCCAACCCGAAATGATAGTAGACCTCGGACTCTGGGACGAGAAGCTCCCATAGCTCCATAGAGTGTAAGAAGGCCCGCTTAGTTACCTCCCGGGTTATTTAAATATGCCTTAACCCCTCTTCTGAGTTGAGAAACTCAGTTCGCCCCTCAGCCCGACCCTCAGATAGGCCCTCAGTTCGAGCCTCGTCGGCCTGCTTTTCTCCCTCCTCTGCTTGAAGGAATGCTTCAGCTCGGGCCCTCCCCTCTCCTTTTCGAGTCCTCTTCAGCTCAGCCTGGGCCTCCTTCAGCCTGGCCATGATTTCCTTCACCTCGGTGTGATTTTCTTTGAAGAGGCTCACCAGCCTTTTCTCTCTCCATTTGAGGGTCGCATGTTCCTTAACAAGGTCAGCGTTCATCAGAGAGCCCCGAGTCTGGGCCACCAGGATGGCTCTCTTAGCGAGAAAGATAGAGAAAAAAAAGAGATAAAAAGGGAATAAGAACATTACCCTCGCATCATCTTGGTAAAAAGACTTGATCAGCTCAGTGTCTGACCACTTCTCAAGGGTGCGGCAGTCAGAGGAAGGGCACTGCCTTTGAACGAATTGAACTGCTACCTCCCCGAGCAGTCCAAGACGGATGTGCTATTGAACAAGTTTAAATTGGGGGTCACCACCTTGGGCCCCAGAGGTGAGACCCTTTCCCAGATCGGGCACGCTTACGCGAGGCGAGCGCCTGCTCGTCCCCCGAGTCGGAGGGGACCATTAGGTCAATTTCAGATCTGACTGGCCCCTCCGGTCTAGCCAACTTCTCTGGTCTAGTCAACTCTCCTGACCTGACAGGTTCTTCGAAAGGATTCTTTTCTACAGGCAGAGAAGACTTTTGCATGCGTGCGGCCATCATTTTCCTCATCATGGTGACTGGAAGAAAGGATTAATGAGAGATAAATAATAATAAAATAGAAGATAAAAGAGACAGGTCCACATCAGGTAAGAATATTTGAGATAAAAGAAAGAGATGGATAGCTCGTTCAGTATACCGATCTCAGGAGCAAGAAGACCGGTCTCTTCTGTGGTGTTGATGAAGGTCAGGATGGTAGGGCGTAAGTGTTGAGTAAGGTGGAAAATGTTTTGGTTAAGGGTAAGGATGATATTTCTCAGTGTAAGGGATCAGTCCCTCCTGGTCAGGTGGGCTTGAGCTAGGAGAACATAAATGGGCACCGGGGAGAAACCCCAGTCGCCTGAACAGCGAACGAAGAAGAATTTCTTCATCCAAGCCTATTGGAGGAAGGATTGTCGGTCAAGAACTTGACGTCGGCACGGGTGGAAAGATAGAAAAAGCCAGAATTCGAGCTTTTTGCTTGGAACAAAGAATAAAACAACTGGGTCGTGGGAATAAGCCCATAAAATTACGCCTCCAGGTGAAACCCTATGATTATCCAAAAGGCGTTGGGCACAAATTGGTGTACTTGAATCCAGCAAATGCGGGACACAACCCTATATGAAAGTATGAGGAGGAAGACGTAACCCCGACATGAAGTTGGTCAGTGAAAAAGGTCAGGTGGTCGGACGACGGCTGGGACGCTCTTTCGCCGGCATCAGGGTTAACAAGAGAAAATTCATTGGAGATCTAGAATTTTGCTCTCAGTTCTTCCAAGGACAAGTCACTACTGGTGGAAACAACATTATCAGAGCCATCGCCCTGGAAGGGGGAGTTCCGTTCCTTGGAGGAGGTTAAGGATAGTGTCGCAGAAGAAGATGTTGACAGGTGGAGTGAGGGAGAATAAGGAGAAGACATAATTAAAAGTCTGTAGGGAGAGAGAGAGTACCTGATTTGAGGTGAGGGAAAAAACCCTGATTGGAGAAGAAAAAACGGAGAAAAATCTCTTGACGGAGAAGAAGGTAAGGTAGCACAAGGGAATTAATGAGCCACGAATATGGGAAAAGATGTGTTTTGAAAAGGATTCTTTTTGGAAAAAGAATTTAGCGGGATATGCACATTTTATGCATGTCAGTGAACCGCCTGCAAAAAAGACGTGATGGGAATAATAATCAGTTGGGTTGAACCGAGGCTTTACAGCTCACCCCAACCATTCAGGAGGGGGACTAATTGGTGATTTGCACGTTTTTGTACGTGTTTTTGTTACATTTTTATGTCGTGATTGCATGTGTTTCGCTTGCATTTATGGGTGTTAGGAATCGATTAAGACTATGTTGTTAGTTTTAGGTTTTGTAGCGTTTGCTCGGTTTCTATTACATTTTTCTTTGATTTTCACTCGCTTTTATGTTTGTGGCCGTAGAATGATCAAGTGGGACCCACGCATGCTTATGACATTCCAATCGACTCGCTATGGAATAGACAAGTGAAGACATGCAAGGGAACATAGCACGAATAAGAAATGACGATCGGCGGACGTTCTTGAGCGGAAAATGAGAAAACCGAGCCAGAGGTAGCCCAGATCGGCTACTCACTTACTAACAAACGAGAAATTACACGCTAATTGATGGATTAATTCCGGTGATTTTATGTGCTTAATATTATTATATATGCTTATTTCTCGTATAATTGTTATTATGAGCAATCAAGCACCAATCGTATATTTCCTCTCTATTTTGCAGTATTTGCTGCTATATTTATCAAAGGATGTCTCTCAAGGAAGTAGAGAAACGAGGATTGACGAATCGAGGAGAGAAACCTCAAGATTCAGGATGGTGCGTCGATGACGCATCGATGCCCAGGATGGTCCGCGTCAGTCGACGCGATGTGTGGTATGACGCCGAAGGCTGGCTCGCGTCAGTCGAGGCTATATCGACGCTCATGTTCTGAAGTGTCGATGTCAACGCCCACGAGTCGACTCTCCGTCGACACTCATGTTCTGAAGCGTCGATGTCGACGCCCACAAGTCGACGCTCCATCGACGCTCATGCTCTGAAGCGTCGATGTCAACGCATGCAGGACGACGCAGGCAGGTGATTCGCGTCGACGCCGAGGGCTGGTTCGCGTCAGTCGACGCTCCGTCGACGCCGACTCGGCAGAATTATTTTAGGACGAATCTTGGGCGGCAAGAAAAAGGAGTTCTATATAAACCCCGACCCTATTTCGTCCCAGAGGATAATATAACATATCCTAGGGTTCTAAGGAGGTTCAAGAGGTTCCAACTCGTCCCAAGTCATCCATACGCAAGGGAACTTGAAGATTGACGTCCCAAGACTCAAGATTCAAGTTTAACACATCATCTCTCCTATTTTATCAAGGATTATGTTTGTTTATCTGAAACTTTTCTTTTATTTTCTTAACTCCATGAGTGAGTAAACCTATTATCTAGTTCTAGGGATGTTGAAACCCTCGTGAAACTATGTTTAATTGATTTATGCAATATTATTTTTCATTCGTCATATGCGATTGTTTGTGTTGTTCTATTTTCAACTTATGATTGCTTAATTCTTAATTTGGCTTGATCACCTAGATTAGGGATTGGTTATATATTGTTAGAAATAGAATTTCTTCCCGTGTAATTGTCGTAATTACTATTCCTCTGAAGCAACTAATGATTGTAAATCGTTAGGGACAACACAAAATAGGTTGAATGAACCGAGTTTATGCGTTTGTTGCCTTGATTAATCTATTTGCCTAATTATTAATGCTGTTGTTGGGTTGAACCTAGAGAGCTTATTCTAGGTTATTCAATAATTAGATTCAGTTAAAGAGCTTATTTTAATTGAGTACACAGTAAGGGTAAATTCGAGTAGCAGAGCTTATTGCTACTTAGGGTTTTTAGTCGCATGTGATGAACGGATTATGATATTGTGGTTGGTTAAATGAGTGAATCGAGGGTAGAAACTGAACTAGAACTAGACCTTTATTATTATTGAATTCTTCGTTAATTGTTTTCTTGCTAGTTTAATTACTTGTTTATTTTATTAGTTAAATTAATTCATCATTCCTTACCCCAATTATTTATTTAAGCAAAATACGGATCATCACAATCTAACCACACTCCTCGTGGGTTCTACCCTTACTTATCGCTACTACTAGTTAGTAGAGAAGAAGCTGAGGAAAATAAATATTAAATTTGACGCTTGACGACGGGCGGTCAAATTTTGGCGCCGTTGCCGGGGAGTGACGCGTTAAATTGTGATTTTTAATATTTTAGTATTTTATTTTTAATTTTGTTTGAACGAATTGAATCCTTGTTGAGTGTTTTCTCAGGTGAATGAACTTGAGATCATCCGGGAAGAAGAATTTGCATTATTATCCGGAAATCAACAAGAGAGGCCGTGAGTTGAAGAAGAAGTCGGACTCGGAGCAGGTATTACCCAATTACATATCCGAGGACTCTTTGAGCGAGAGCGAAGAACGAGAAAACGAGACGATGGCTGCTCAAGCGGAACGAATGTTGAAGGAGTTGGCAAATCCCGACCTTCCTCAACAACCATTATGCATCACTTTTCCAACGGTGAACGATGCTACATTTGAGCTACGGTCCAGACTAATCCATCACTTACCTTCATTCCATGGACTCACTGGCGATGATCCGCACAAGCACTTGAAAGAGTTCCATGTCATATGCACAAGCATGAAATCCGCTGGAGTCACAGATGAGCAAATCAAGCTAAGGGCATTCTCCTTTTCATTGAAAGACCTAGCCAAAGATTGGATTTACTACTTACCTTCAGGATCCATCACTACGTGGGGGGCTATGGAGAAAACATTCTTGCAGAGGTACTTTCCCGCATCAAGAGTGGAAAATCTTCGAAAAGACATTTGTTCGGCTAGGCAGGCGCAAGGAGAAACATTGCACGAGTACTGGGAACGATTCAAGAGGCTTTTTGTGAGTTGCCCTCAACACCAAATGGGCGAGCAACTTTTAATCCAATACTTTTATGAGGGATTGAATCTCACTGATCGAAACATGATTGATGCCGCCAGTGGAGGCACCTTGATGGACAAGACACCGACAACAGCAAAAGAACCAATATCGAACATGGTAGCCAACTCTCAGCAATTCGGCAGTCGTGACTCTTCATGGAAATCGGTAAACGAGCTGGGTATTGATTTAATACAAACCCAATTGAGTGAGTTAAAAGCCATGATGAGTGCGGGAGGAGCTCCAAAGGTTCGAGCATGCGGTTTTTGCAAAACATTGGAGCACGTTACTGACGAATGCCCACACTTTTACTCAGCATGCGAGGCACATGTGAATGCCTTGGGAACCGAAAATGGGCAAGGGAGGAAGTACGACTCGTACCCCCACACCTTCAATCCAAGATGGGGCGACCACCCTGGTTTTAGATGGAGGGATCAGCAGGGAAATATACAACAAGGGAATATACCTGGAAACCAAGACCAAGGGCCCTCCCAAGCTCAACAAAAGGGACAAAATCAATACAACAACCAACAGCGGAACGAGAATTTGGATGAAATGGTGAGATCATTAGCGACAAGCGTAAAAGTCCTAGAGACCCAAATGAGTCAAATGGCGGAACACATAGTCAAACTAGAAGCACGAGGTAGTGGCCGATTACCTCCTCAAACTGAGGTGAATTCGAAAAATGTGAGCGTTATTACGACACGAAGTGGCAAAAAGGTGGAAGGGCCGGCCAATCAAATGCTAGAGATGGAAAATGAAGACAAGACGGAGGAAGAAAACACGGATCCAAAACCTACTGAAAATGGTAATTCTAAACCTTCTAATAATTTTAATGACCCTGTTGTTTCTCCTCCTAGGACTGAGCCACTCCCATTTCCATCGAGAATCAAGCGCCAAGCTAAGGAAGACACGGAGAGGCAAATACGAGACGTTTTCAAAAAGGTGGAGATTACTATTCCACTTGCCGATGCGATCAAACAAATTCCTCGTTACGCCAAGTTCCTCAAGGACCTATGCACTAACAAAAGAAGGTTAAAGGGGGATGAAAAGGTCCTAATGGGAGTGAACGTGTTGGCTGTATTCCAAAAGAGCTTGCCATAAAAGCGGAATGACCCGGGCATGTTTTTCATTCCATGCACGATTAGAGAAATGCGAGTCGAGCGAGCCATGCTAGATTTGGGGGCATCAATAAATGTTATGCCACGCACCATTTTTGACTGTTTGAAAGTTGGGCCATTGAAGAAAACTGGGGTGGTAATCCAACTTGCCGACCGAAGCACTGCCTACCCTGATGGTGTTATTGAAGATGTCCTCGTAAAGGTGGATGAGTTGATTTTTCCAGCCGATTTCTTTGTGTTAAGCATGAATGAGTCTGCATCAAAATTGCCACCTATCTTTTTAGGGCGACCATTCTTGAACACTGCTCAGACAAAGATCGATGTCACTCGAGGCACCCTAACAATGGAATTTGACGGTCACATTTGTCAATTCAATATTTTTGATGCTATGAGATTTCCTGATTGCGATAACTCTATTTTTGCACTTGATTGTTTTGACTCTCTAGCGCAGGAATTTCTCGAAATGCATGAACAAGAGGATCTCGAGACTACGATCACACGAAGTTTGGGGGAGGACTCGTTATTTTTGAGTTACCCTCTAACTGAACCAACTTGGGAGGACGACGTACGAGAGACAATGTCGGCCTTGCGTGCACTTAATGCAAAATCGAGAGAAGAGGACGTGAATTTTATCAAACTTCCCAACTCACACGAGAAAGCCGTTCCATCCATAGTCAAGGCACCGGAGCTCGAACTCAAGGCCCTATCGGAGCACTTAAAGTATATTTTCTTGGGCGATAACGAAACACTGCCTGTGATCATTTCATCTCGCTTGGACAACCTCCAAGAGGCGTCACTGCGACAAGTACTCAAGGATAACAAGCAAGCAATCGGATGGACCATAGAGGATTTGCGAGGGATAAGTCCTTCCATGTGTATGCACCGAATTTTACTCGAA
>BMAC01000487.1:300078-327689 GCA_014905375.1 Phtheirospermum japonicum
TTTATATTTTGCTTGCGGTGGATTATGTCTCCAAGTGGGTGGAAGCGAAGGCCACCTCAACTAATGACTCGAAGGTTGTTGCATGTTTCATTAAATCTCGGATCTTCTCAAGATTCGGGATCCCTCGAGCTATGATAAGCGATCGTGGCACCCACTTTTGCAACAAAACGGTGGAGGCATTGCTCCGAAAGTATGGTGTTGCTCATAGGATTTCTACGGCCTATCATCCTCAAACAAATGGACAAGCTGAAACTTCAAACCGAGAAATCAAGTCCATCTTGGAAAAGACCGTCAAAGCAAACCGTAAGGATTGGAGCATCAAGCTGAATGATGCACTGTGGGCGTATCGCACGGCATTTAAAATGCCAATTGGGATGTCGCCGTATCGCCTCATTTTTGGGAAGCCATGTCACTTGCCGGTGGAGCTCCAACACAAGTCGTTTTGGGCCGTGCAGCAATGCAACTTTGATTTTGATGGAGCCGGGGCGCTAAGGAAGTTTCAACTACGAGAATTGGAGGAAATCCGGAACGAAGCGTTTGAAAATTCGCTAATTTATAAAGAGAAGACGAAAGCGTTTCATGACTTGAAGACTTCAAGGAAGGAGTTCGTAGTGGGCGAAAAAGTGCTACTTTTTCATTCTCGCCTTAAGCTATTTCCCGGTAAGTTGCGTTCAAGGTGGGTTGGACCGTTTGTTGTCACCCACGTATTCCCGCATGGTGCGGTGGAGATTTTTAGCCCGAAGACGAACAAGACGTTCAAGGTGAATGGACACCAACTCAAACCGTATTATGAAGGGTTCCGCTCCGTTGATGAGGAATGGATGGAGTTGGAAGCACCACCTATGACTTGATCAAGGGAATAAGTCGAGCCAACGACTTTAAACAAAAGCGCTTGTTAGGAGGCAACCCAATGTTTACTTGTTTTATTTTCTATTTTTATTTTTTATTTTTCTTACAGCTATGGAGGCGATGACTTGTTTTGGATGTGTGGGCCACTTTTCAAAGGACCGAGCATCATGTGCAATAGGACCAAGACCCTCGACATTTCCCCGGGTGATTTCTTTTCCTACTCTTTCCCCATGATATTATGATGTGCTTATTCTTGTTTTGCATTCGCTTGAGGACAAGCAATGTTTAAGTTTGGGGGAGTGATTTATTGTGGTTATATTGAGGAGTTTTGTACTAAAATTTGACAAATTTTGAAAATTTTTGTGATAAACACCGGGGGATTAAAACATCGGGGGATTAAAAGAAACGTACTTGCTTGAATTGCCTTGATGAATTATGTTTCGGTTAAATTCTTTAGTCATCATTTGATTTAGGAATCAAAGGTACGCATGTTAGTGCTTTTGTGATTCATATGTGGGGCGTCAATTCTAGAATAATGCGTTATTGATATGTACTTGTGGTTGCCGTACTTAATATGAGTTGTGTGGGGCCTTGAAGTTGGCGGTTGCGTGATGATATCTCGTTAGTAGAAACAGAAGTCAAATAAAATCCGGTTGGGGTATGCCGGCATGGTGAAAGTAGAAAATTGAAAAATCAAAAAGAATTGAGGTGCCGAAATAGCTGCCTATCCGTATTTATTTAGTACATTCGCTTACAAATTCCAAAGAGCGAAATCCAATGAAGATGCTAGTAGCTCAATAAATCATGCACGTGCTCAAAAGGCGCATCATACTACCAAATTCTCAACACATAGCGGAGGTGAACTCAACAATTCAAACATCCAATCAAGACAATCCTCCTATCCAGCGCCTTATCATCATTATGAAGTCAAGGACGGTAGTGCGGAGCTGCGGGCCTCAATTGAAAAAATAAATAAATAATAATAATAAAAAAATAATAAATAAATAAATGGGAGAGGACGAGATATTTGATCAATTCCAACAATGGATAGAGCCAAACCATTGAGTAGCGAGGAGGCACCATAGTACATTGACGTGACGTGTATAAAAAGGAGTTGCCAAGCTACTAGGATCACCTAGGCCAATACATGAAACGTCTAAGATTTCTAAAAATATAGTGGTGTCTAGAGTCCGAATAAATTCACTTGGGTAATTTGAGTGAGTTACTTATATTATGTTTGTCTTATGCTTTAATTCTTCATATTGCTTGAGGACAAGCAAGGTTTAAGTCTGGGGGATTTGACAAACGAGAAATTACACGCTAATTGATGGATTAATTCCGGTGATTTTATGTGCTTAATATTATAATATATGCTTATTTCTCGTATAATTGTTATTATGATGCAATCAAGCACCAATCGTATATTTCATCTTTATTTTGCAGTATTTGGTGCTATATTTATCGAAGGATGTCTCTCAAGGAAGTAGAAAAACGAGGATTGATGAATCGAGGAGAGAAACCTCAAGATTCAGGATGGTGCGTCGATGACGCGTCGATGCCCAGGATGGTCCGCGTCAGTCGACGCGATGTGCGGTATGACGCTGAAGGCTGGCTTGTGTCAGTCGACGCTATATCGATGCTCATGTTCTGAAGCGTTGATGTCAACGCCCACGAGTCGATGCTCCGTCGACACTCATGTTCTGAAGCGTCGATGTCGACGCCCACGAGTCGATGCTCCGTCGACGATCATGCTCTGAAGCATCGATGTCGACGCATGCAGGACGACGCACGCAGGACGATGCAGACAGGTGATTCGCGTCGACGCCGAGGGCTGGTTCGCGTCAGTCGATGCTCCATCGACACCGACTCGGCAGCATTATTTTAAGACGAATCTTGGGCGGCATGAAAAAGGAGTTCTATATAAACCCCGACCCTATTTCGTCCCAGAGGATAATATAACATATCCTAGGGTTCTAAGGAGGTCCAAGAGGTTCCAACTCGTCCCAAGTCATCCATAGGCAAGGGAACTTGAAGATTGACGTCCCAAGACTCAAGATTCAAGCTCAACACATCATCTCTCCTATTTTATCAAGGATTATGTTTGTTTATCTGAACCTTTTCTTTTATTTCCTTAACTCCATGAGTGAGTAAACCTATTATCTAGTTCTAGGGATGTTGAAACCCTCGTGAAACTATGTTTAATTGATTTATGCAATATTRTTTTTCATTCGTCATATGCGATTGTTTGTGTTGTTCTATTTTCAACTTATGATTGCTTAATTCTTAATTTGGCTTGATCACCTAGATTAGGGATTGGTTATCTATTGATAGAAATAGAATTACTTCCCGTGTAATTGTCGTAATTACTATTCCTCTA
Source organism: Phtheirospermum japonicum (assembly GCA_014905375.1). NCBI lineage: Eukaryota > Viridiplantae > Streptophyta > Magnoliopsida > Lamiales > Orobanchaceae > Phtheirospermum > Phtheirospermum japonicum. The sequence goes on from BMAC01000487.1 coordinate 303,305, forward strand.
AAGCAACTAATGATTGTAAATCGTTAGGGACAACACAACATAGGTTGAATGAACCGAGCTTATGCGTTTGTTCCCTAGATTAATCTATTTGCCTAATTATTAATGCTGTTGTTGGGTTGAACTTAGAGAGCTTATTCTAGGTTATTCAATAATTAGATTCAGTTAAAGAGCTTATTTTAATTGAGTACACAGTAAGGGTAAATTCGAGTAGCAGAGCTTATTGCTACTTAGGGTTTTTAGTCGCATGTGATGAATGGATTATGATATTGTGTTTGGTTAAATGAGTGAATCGAGGGTGGAAACTGAACTAGAACTAGACCTTTATTATTATTGAATTCTTCGTTAATTGTTTTCTTTCTAGCTTAATTTCTTGTTTATTTTATTAGTTAAATTAATTCATCTTTCCTTACCCCAATTATTTATTTAAGCAAAATACGGATCATCACAATCTAACCACACTCCTCGTGGGTTCGACCCTTACTTATCGCTACTACTAGTTAGTAGAGAAGAAGCTGAGGAAAATAAATATTAAATTTGACGCTTGACGACGGGCGGTCACTTACCGATCGGAAACGAGCGACAGATTGACTGAATGACCCAAATCGGCTGCTTAACTGAGGCTTGTTCCATTTGAACAACAAGGCAGTCGATCGGCTATCATCCTATCGATCGACAGGACCTCTACTGATCGACTGGATCGCAGGAAATTTTGGGATTCTTGGCATTTTGATGATTTTGCCCCTTCGACCCTCTATATATACCCCGACTTTTTCCCCAACCACCTTATCCATGGCTGGGCTGATTTTTGAGCTTGTTCAATATCTCCCAAGCCCTCTACTATTCCATTACATCTTAAACCCTAACTTATAAATCCTTAGAGTAGTTTAGTTAGGTAGGGTTAGATTCTCATAGTGAGTTGTTGGAGAAGGTGGCATCTCCATCATTTGTAGATGTTCTTGTGGTGAAGATGTTCTTAAATTTTGAAGATTGTAGCTAAACCTTGAAACTTTTATTTGGAATGAGACTTGGTAGTAATATTTCTCTTTTCTATTGTGTGTTGTTCTTATTTTATTGTTATTGCTTGTGTGTTGGTTGTTAGGTTTTAGCTTGTGTTGTTTTTCCTTGCATTTCAAATCCTCAATTTAATCTTCTAGATTTTTATTCTTTTTTTTTTTTTTGCATAAACTCCATTGAAACATATCCTTTGAAGCTTTTTACCCCATTTGGTTAAACAAACCTTTGTTCATGGAAAGACAAATGGGGCTTTCCTCTTTAATTAATTTCACTACTCCATATTTAATGCTCCTTGACCATGAATCCTCTTTTAAATTTTAAAGCTTTGACTTTCCCTCCCTTTTCTCTTTCAAAAACTTTCAAGCTTCCACTACTTTAGTAGTCTTTAATTTGTTAAAAATTTTTTAGGTTTATTTAATTTCCTTAAACTAGTTACTTTCAAGCAAGCACTTAATCTTCCTTAACCTTTTGCCTTAATTAGTGTTTTCGAAGCTTCCATTTAAATTCAAGCATTAGAATTTATAAACCCAAACCCAACCAAATGACTTATTGCTTTCTTAGCGTAAACTAGTGTAATTTAGATTAAAAAGAGATTAACTAGAAACACCGATTGCCGTAACATCAATCCTCGAGAGACACGACTCAGGATTCAACTTACCGCTCTACAATCGACTCCATATTATTGCGAAGACAATTTCTCAAAACTAATTTCAAATTAGAGTGCTAAGAAATCTTCGATCAATTGGTATGACCTGAGCTTGCCCGACCTGAAGAGATGCCAAGCCTCGAGACAGCTCAGGCAAGGCGAGTTGGGATGAGCCGAACCTGCGCTTTGTGCCATAAAACAGAGAGGATTGGGAAAAGACAGATTGGGCTGAATTTATGTAAATAGTTCAGAAGTACTTCCCAATCTTGATCTCAATTCCTGGACAAGGTTTCATCGTGATCAGGTCAGGAATGCGTAGGAGTTTGTGAATAGGCTCGAGGATCTCTGGTCGTCCAAATGGGATAACCTGATATGGTCGTCCAAAAGGGATATCCTGCTCAGGTCGTCTGAATAATTATCCGAGATTCGCAGGCCTATTTTCGGGATCTCGGAAAGGCCCCTAACTAACCGGGGTTATAAATTTCCCGGTCAAGAGAGGCAGAGGTATCACATTCTTTTTACACTCATTTTATCTATACTCCTAAAACGCTTAACTGGCTTAAGTATCGGAGAGGATTCCACCGGAATTCCTCCGATGATCATTTCTAACGTGTTTTGTGGACAGGTCAAGCTAGCAGCGAGGTAGAATCGGGTGATCTCAAGACTCATATTTTCCCAGTGAAACAACACACTTACACATAGTGATGTTACTTCTAAACTCACTCTTGTCATCTCTCAAATTATAAACAATTCCTAGGTACATCATTCTTCTATTTTCTTTGTTTCTTTTTTTGTTTAAACAATGCTCAATAAACCTTGAAACAATACTAGGATTGAAGAGAAAAAGGGTAAATAGAATGATTTCATTAATAAATATCTTCTATATAAAATATCTTCAGTAATAATCCTAGAATTGAAACAATTCTTCTCTCTCTCTCTCTCTCTCTCTCTATATATATATATATATATATATATATATATATATATATATATATATATATATTAGCTTGAAGCCTAATTAATTATAAATATTTTTCAGAATTATAAACCTTCACCTCCCTTGAAATGTTTTTATTTTACAATTTGAAACATTACTGAAGGTGTGATTTATAAAATAGTTTCAAACATCAAGGGGTATTTCTAATTAGCAAAGATGACCAAATATTTCAGAAACAAAGTTAAACCTCTCAGTGGTAGTTTTCTAATTATAATCTCAAAACTTTCTGAGACTGGAGGAAATATAAGACTTACGGGTTTATTATGAATACCAAGTTGTGATCATGTTATCATCTCAAGAAACTCTTCCATAATCCCATAGCCCCATTCAAAAATCAATACAAATGCTATAATTGTAAAATTCTTCATAGAAGTTATCAATCAAATACATCAACCAATAACTTGAGATTCATATTAGTTTTCCATACCAGGAAGTGAGATGAAAGCGTCGGCTCAACGAGCCATATCAATCTTCCTTTCATGCATATTAGATACACCAATATGGTTTTGTAATTTTCATTAAAATACAGTTATGTAAATGTAGTTAATTACCTGAGCACATTCCATTGCTACATAGCTATATATACTTTATGTATTTATTTATTTATGGGAAAATTCCCAACTACTTCAAAACATCAGAAATTATTCCCATAAACTCCATTGAATATATAAATTCCCTAGTGATATAAATATTCTATCCAAATACTAAACTACCCCTAGAAATACACGTGCACGTATTTTTTTCGTTTATATTTTTTCACTCCAATTCTGTCGATTTGCTTCAATTTGTTATTCCCTGATTTTTCCCCCAAATCCCGCTAACAAATTGACAATATCATAGAACACCCAAAAATCCAAACTGAATCACAGGTTGGGATTCAATTTGAGAATTTGCCGCACAAAATCACTCTAATTGCTGTCGACTTTTGCCTCAGACGCAGATTGTTTTTCCCCGATATCGTAATCCCDTAAAATTTGATACGAAGCTCTCAGAGACAGTTTGGAATCGATCGGAGGTGCTGAAAACTCGCATAATATTCGCGAATATCATACGAATCAATCTGAGAGCTTCGAATTCAACGAACTGAATCCCGTTTGCTCCAAGAAGCGAATCTCCTTTCGAAAAAAATTGAAACCAGAAAGGGGAAAAAAATCCCGCACAATCCATTCCAGAAGGAGTGTAGACGACGACTATAAAACATTTTGGCGAAGATGTCGAGAAGAATTAAAAAGAAGAAAGTACACAAGTAAGTTTGTATTTTTTTGTTATTTTTTGGTCCCAGTAGTTTGAAATTTAATTTAATTTTGTAATTGTGCTTGACTTGCCTGGAGTGCTCAATTGTAAATTTCATTTTCTTAGTATGTAATCTTGTTTGGAATTGAAGTGTTTCGATAATTCGATACTATTAGTATATAGTCTGTGAATGGGTTTTGGTTCAGCGAGGCCTAACAAAAATACTAGTTTGGGTCTGAGTAGTTTGGATTTTGTAGTCAAAGATCACAATTCTAGAGTAGTTCAAGTTTTTTGATAGTTTATGAATTCCAATTTAAACTAAATGTTGTTTGACGGGCATTGTGATATTAGAAAAAATGTCGGGGATTGAAATATTTCGATAATTCTGAACTAGTAGTGTCAGTTGTCTCCAAAGGGTTTTTGTTCAGCAAGGCATGAGAAAAATATTATTTTGGGTCTTAGTAGTTTGTAATATGTCGTTCAAGTGAACAAATTCAGAGTAGTTCAAGTTTTAAGATACTTTTAAATTAAGTTTTTTAGCAAACTGTAAATTCAAGTTACAGTTTGGTCTTTTTGAAGTTTGTAATTTCATGATGTTTTACAAATTCAAAGTATTATACAAATTAAGATTTCTATATCATGATTTTTATTGAAGTTTGGAATATATTGATATCATCTTGTTCCGAAGAAACAAATTCCAAACTTCAGAGTAATTTGTAATTTGAGAATTTCAAAATATACTAAATGTTGTTTGCCGGGCAGTGTGATATTAGGAAAAAAGTCGGGGATTGAATTGTTTCAATAATTCAGAACTAGTAGGGTTTGTTGTTTCCAAAGGGTTTTTGGTTCAGCACGACCGGAGAAAAATATTATTTTGGGGAAGTAGTTTCTAATATGTCATTCAAGTGAACAAATTCAGAGTAGTTCAAGTTATGGGATAGTTAAAAATTAAGATTTTTTAACAAACTGTAATTTCAGGTTATAGTTTGGTCTTTTTGAAGTTTGTAATTTCATGATATTTAACAAATTCTAAGTATTTTACAATTTCAGATTTAGATATCATGATATTTCTTTGAAGTTTGGAATATCATGATATCATCTTATTCTCGAAGAAACAAATCCAAACTTCAGAGTAATTTAAAAATTGAGAATTTCAAACTGTACTAAAATGCCATTTGCTATTTTAATATTTCCAATGTAGATTATGTAGTTAGTTATTCTACTTCATACTATGGCAGTTTGCAAAGGCTTTTTGGTGTGTTAATGTCTGTGTTTCATTTGGTTTTGTTCTAGGTGATATGAAGGTTTTCAAGTTCAGTTCATCTAGTTTGTTATCTTGTTTGGAATTGTGTTTTTGGATAATATGGGAGATTCTTATGTAGAGGCTGCATAGGGCATTTGGTACGGTAATTATTTGTGTTATTTTTTGATTGTGTGTAATATGATAGCAGTGAAGGTGCGGAAAAATATAGCATTGTGTGCCTAAGTATTTTGAAATATTAGTGAGTTTTATATTCGGAAGCTGACGGGGTATTGTTTATGAATATGCCATTCTGCTATATTATGTAATTTGTAAGATACGTTAGCCATATCTTTATTCATTTGTATAAGTTTCGACGTGAACGTTCGGAAACCGTGGTTTTGTTTTGTAAATGTGTTTTTCAAGACCATTGGTTTATGTAGTTTGAAATTATAGGTGTTACTATCTTGTATGTGTTTTTGAATCCAGCGTTAGACGTAGTGATATGAGGCAGAAAGTTAATAAATGATGTGCATAGTTTATAGTTTGAGACTGTGAAAAAAAATGTTTTTGTCGAAATCACGGTTTGTTGTTTGTAGCTAAAAAACATAGGGCAAAATTTTGGTCGTATTGGCATTGCCTGACTGTGGTTAGTGGTACAAGTTGTGTGTGGTGTGTCATGAATGTGAACGGCTAGTTTGTTATTTTCCTTTTTTTGAACTTACCATTTTTCCCTTATGAGTAACACGCAATGTTTGGTTGAAAAGGTAGTCTGAAAAGAAAATGGCATTAATTTTGTTTGTTTGTTGTTACCCTATGGCCACAAGATAATCTTTAGTACGTGAATTTGATAGACTTTTGAATATGTTGTTAGCTTATTCCTCTAATTGAAACTGCACTATTTGAATGTAAATTAGGGAATATCGATCCCGATTGGGACAACGAAGAAGAAAGAGTAAGACACTGAGGGCTAATTTAGTACTATGTCTATTCAAAAGTCAAATTTGTTGATTTTTAAACATGTAGTGTTGAACCAACGAATTCCAGTTGAAGTTGCCAGTGAAGTAATGAATAGATTCAAGGCCAAAATGATTGAAGCATTAGTCACACCAGCTTTTCTGTAATTTCTGAACCTTTGTCGTCTAATTCTATTTAGTGTGTATTTTGTGTCGATGAGAACAACTAGTAGTGAATTTACAATGATGATGTCTGATGTAAGCTTGATCATGAATACAATGTGTGTTCGTTGGTGGGTTTGGATGAAATAAAAAGTATATTGACAGATCTCGTGCCTAGAATAAGCATGATACATTTTGTTGTTTGATGGTGTTTTGTCTGAAATATTAGTATTGTAGGTCTATGAACGATGGCATTTTGTGTGAAATATATTTTGTTAATTGATGCCTAGAATAAATGTAACTTAACAATATGAACTGTGTTAAGTGCTTGGTGTGAATTTGAATTTACAAACTACCCTGTAACAAATGTACAAACTACTCTCTTAAGAAAAGTGAAACTGAGCCATAATATTGTGATAATTCCGAACTACAATTCTGGAGTACATCATGTATTGTCGCGTAAGAAATGTGAAACTAAGCTATAATATTGTAGTAATTCCGAACTACTCTATTGTAGTTCATCATGTTTTGTGAAATATATTCCGTTCAAACAGTATTAATAACAAATGTGAAAAGTTCTAAGCGCAATGTCAAATAACCATAGAAGGGGTTTTTTTTGTGGAAAATACACGACACCGGATTATTAATTCGAGGAAGTAATGCCATTTGTTGTACACATTAATATACTGAACTACTATATAAATCATACTACTCTGTCAAGTTTCCCAATGAATTATAAACTACCCCGAAATAACAATACCAGGTGTTTGCGTTGATTGTAAACTGTTAGGAACGACAAAACTGCAATACTAAACTACTGTGCCTGAAATGGTAATCAAGACCCACTTCCAAGTAATTCTAGTAAGTTATAACTACTATGCCATAGTAAACACCCATTTGAGGGTTATACACAGATAGTTGAAAACTACATAGAAATATAAAATTCCAATACGAAAATATTGAACTACTCTGAATTGCAGACCACTCTCTCAAATTTCCCAGTTAAACTAATCAGGATTAACGCTACCAGGGGTTTGCGTGGATTTTAAAATATTACGAACAACGAATATGTAATAATAAAATACTCTGTCTGAGTTGTTAATCGACAACGAAATAGCTGGGCAATAAAATTCCAAAGTGTTGGTTGGAAATTCTGAATTAATGCTAAACCCCATTCTTGGTAAGTGCTAACTACTCTGCCACATAACACACAGATAAGAGTGTTTTAGCTAGTGAATTATAAACTACATCGATATATGAAAATCTAATAACAAACTAATTAGTCGCATATTGAGTGTTTGTAAAATTCAGTGGTTGGAATAGCAAAATCGCAAATATCCACAAAGTTGAATGACCTACCTTCGAATTTGAAACTTCTCTTATACAAAACTGAACTACTCTGTAATCCAAACTGCATCGAAATATGAATCTGGAATACAAACTACTTTTGCTGGATTATTAATTCGAGAGAGTAATATATATGGTGCAGAAATTATATTACTTCAAAATACTGAACTACTATATATGAAACCCAAAGTTTCCCAGTTAATTATAAACTCATCCGAAATAACAATATTATTTGTCTTCGATGTTTGTAGAGTATTACGAACTATGAAACTGTAATACTAAACTACTCTGTCTAGGTTGTTAATCGGATAATGAAATAGATGGGCAAGAAAATTACAAGGAATTTGAGATTCTGAAATAATCTCAAATTCTATTCCTAGTGAACTCCATATACTCTGCCATATTACACACCCATAAGAGCCGTTTACCACGTGAATTGCAAACTACATCGAACAATGAAACAACAATACAAAACTATTTTGCGCACATGTTTTTTTTACAAAATTTCCATGGTTAGAAAAAAAAACTGCAATTCCCAACCAACTCAAATGAGCAAAAGCTGCGATTAAACGGGTGTGTTTATCCCATCAAACTCAATGATCTACTTGTTTTAAGAAAATCGTGAAAAAAATTACAGGACTCTGAAAACAATGCATTTTCATAATCATATTCCGTCGGATATTCCGGAATGGAATAATGCATTTTCATAATCATATTCCATAGTTCGCTACAATTTGAATGGACTCTGGAAACAAGGGCATCGATAGAGAATCCCATCTCTACGTCAACTATTAGCGTCTCCCGGGCATAATCGCATAGAACAATAATACCTCCATAATCAGCCAAACCTACGAAAGACAATGTTAAAACTTGAGGACAAAAAAAAAAGGCATTTGCTAACAAGTGCAATAGTACGAAGGAAAATAGATAAGTACATAATCTCCGTTGGAAACATTAAAATAGCAAACTTCATTAAGTACAGTATGAAATCCTTATTTTTGCAAAACTACTCTGAAGTTTGGAATTTGTAAAATATCATGATATTACAAAACTCAAAAATAGTAAACTGTAACTTGAGTTTGAAGTTTGTTAAATACTCTGAATGTACAAACTACTATGTAACTTGAACTACTCTGAATAATACGCCGAAATACAAAACTAATATAACATACGAAATATTAGTACAACTAACTTTAAAATTTTCAGACTATCGATTGAGTAATATACGACTGTTTTGGTATGTTATTATACGAACTAAAAAACAGATGAAAATTAAGAACTAAAAAACAAATGAGAATTACTAATTAAAATACCAAAGTGCATTAAGTACAGTTTGAAATCCTAATTTCGTAAACTACTCTAAATTTTGGAATTTGATAAATATCATGAAATTACAAACTTCAAAAATAGCAAACTGTAACTTGGATTTAGAGTTTGTTAAATACTGATTCCGACAGATTCTTGATAAGTCGTGGTGATAGTCATGCGAGATAATAAAACTCAGTTGCCACTCTACAGAAAAGATGTTTGAAAATTCAAAAAAAAATCACGCTTGAAATCAATGAAAAATAACTTACTGTCTGTTTCCATTTTTAAAACCTACGCAAATCAGAAGAAGAATCAAAGTATGGATTATGTAATACTCTAGGGATAAAACATTCATGAGTTGTGTTGCAGATGAAAAACTCATCGAAATAAGGATAGGAATTTGTTTTCTGACATGTGAATCATGCTCTATGATCATGCAGATTGCTCCATCTTCTCTTCTTTCCATCGGTGGGATTTAATTGACTGTTCACGTATTGGGGGTAGATTAGTCAATATATTATTCATCTTCGGATTATATGGTATGCATTTGTACTTTATGGGAATAAAAAGATTTGGAGGATTTTAAGGGATATTTATACTATGCTATATGACTATTTGGGAATTATCCCAAAAAATAATATAAGAACACAATATATATCATTAGAAATCATATGAATGATATATATATTCCAGAAACAAACAGATCCGAAAATAATGACAAGTAGAAATCACATTTGTCACAAATAGCTCTGTAAAATAAAATAACAATTCTTATCAGGGAACGCATATAATCTTGAAATATGAATTTGAATAAAGTTGAAAGCGCCATAATATGTGGATGAACTTTCATTAGAATTGAATGATGGAAGAAGGGACAAATTGGGAAGCCGAGTTTCTTTTCTCTCTATAATTGGAGAAAAGAGAGAACTGAGATCCGAAACCCTAGTTTTCTAATGTTAATTGAAAATGAAAAAAAAAATACTTATTTATACCTAGGTCAAAAAAAATACTCTTATCCAAATATAGATCTCCAAAGCACCAAAGCCCGACACCTTAGCCCCGGAGCACGAAAAGCTGACAAATATAACCCAGAGTTCTTACAGTCCGAACCTCACCCCAATAGTTAACACTATTAACAAAATTGGGTGGTTCATGTCTTATCAAACCAACTAACATAATTTCTTTAACCAAATTCCAAATTTCATCATCTACAGCCATCCGTCACAGAACAATCCTCACAGCCACAAAAACTCAATTTATCGTAATCATCATTAATCTCAACAACATGGAATCTTTTTCTTCTTTTTCAACTTGTTTATTTAACTAAAGCTTTCATACCAACAAATCCATCATATCTTAGACCCGTCTGCAAACTCGAAACCTAGAAGAAAAGAAAAAAAAACCCTAGAGTTTCAAGAAAATATTATCAATAAATATAGATCACAAAAACAAAGGAAAAAATCTAGAAAATAATGATAAAATAATAATAATAATAATAATAATAATAATAATAATAATAATAATAATAATAATTATTATTATTATTATTATTATTATTATGATGATGATGATGATGATGATGATGATGATGATGATGATGATGATATATTCGCAGCAGGGTGGTTGTCCCTGTCGCTGCTGCTGCTGCTGCCGACCTACTGAAAAAAAAGTGGCAAGATTTTTTTCTTCAAAAATAATCTTTTGGTCTAAAACATTTCTTACGAAGATTTCATACTTGATTATCTTGCTTGATTTAAAACTTTTCATACTTTATGTGCAAAAAATATCATGAATAGCAAAGCAAACTAGAACTAGAAAAAGCAATTAAAGGCAACTAAGGGACAATGAAGTAAAATTGAACCAACTATTAATTCCAATTCCCAAATCATTAAGATTAATAAAAAAAAGCAATAATTAAAAAGCAATAAAGAAAATTAAAAGAGAAAACTTACTAAAACTAAATGCAAGATCTTCAATACTTACTCTTCACACAACAATAAAGTCTCAAACTTTCAAACTAATTTTCAATAACGAAGTCTTGATCCAAAAAAAATGAATATTAAGAAAAAATTGAGAGGAACATTTCTAATTGCTCGGAAACGAATATAAAATTATACTAAGGATGATGTATCATATTGTTGTGTTTATTGGTATTGGTATGATAAATAATGTTAGCTGGGCTAGACTGGCCTAGCCAAACTGATGCCTTACCGATATAACATTCCCTAGCCCAAAGTGTGATGGGGATCGACCTGATTGACAATAACTCAACCTGATAAGTGGCGAGCTCGCCGAGTGAATGGTTGTCTAGTGCATGACTTATGGACCTCTGAAGCCCAGTAGCCATTAGGGTTCGGATCAGAACTCAAAAAAGAGTCATAAATGAAACAAAATATCCTCTTTGTAAGAGAAGACCTATTTTCCTTATTGAAGGTGGACTCCTTACTCGGTAAACAAGTAATTACTTCTTATAAATTGGGACTCAGACCCTTATTATAAACATAATATTTTTGATATATTTTCACTCATATATCGATTAATTTTTTGACTTGAGTGCCACTGAGTCTACACCGGGAGCACCTTAATGCTTGTTTTGCAGGCCGGAATAGCTAAAACCAAGCTGCACAGAAGGTCAGATGAGGCATCACCAATTCTAGTGGGTAAACTATTTTAGACATATCAAGTGGCACAATTTGTGGGAAATCAGGTGACATTGTGTCATTGGGTTGAGAGGTTGACAACAAGATATCATTTTTCCAAGAAGACATGAGTTTGGAAAATAAACCAATGGAGAAGCCAGCCAAGTCAAAAAGACCACCCCCTAGGGAGACAAATCAGAATATTGCACATCCCAAGAATGTGCGTCGAAAGTGATGATCTTATTCTAGTGTTTTACAATTTAAAATTTATGAAACCTTGTGTGGATCATAACCACAAAATGAAGCCTTAATGATCATAGTAGGAATTCCAGGCTATGGCGTAAGAAGGGTGTTCATTGACACTGGAAGCTTGGTGGATGTCCTATTCTATAAATTCTTAAAAAGATAGAGCTGGAACAAAAGCCTGTGAAGGTGGATTTATCCATACAAAGATTCAGTGGGGTGGAAATCCTTTCTATAGGCTAGGTGAAGTTCCCCGTGGTATTAGGAAAACACCCTGAAAGAAGAGAAGTGATTGTTAAGTTTTTGGTCATAGATGCCCCATCATTGTACATTGTTATATTAAGGCGGCCTTCGCTAAATACTTTTCAAGTTATTGTATCCACCTACCATATGCGCTTAAAGTTCTCAACTAGAATAGAGGTAGGTGTTTTATACATATTTGTACGTGTTTTTTTTGTAAATATTTTGCATCTCGTTTTGCATGTGTTTTCATCGTGTTTTGGGTTTATTTGGTTTATTTTTCATTTTCATAGTTTGTTTTGTCTTTTTAGTGTTTTTCGTGTTTTTTCTATTATTCTTGTGGATTTTTATTTTATTTTTTTTTCTTAGTCAAAGGATGGTCAAAGTGGGCCACGGTTGAGGTAAGAAGACGAGTTAATCCCAATGAATCCAATGACAAGTTTTGACGAGTCTATGGTGCAAATTTCGAGTGAAATGATGAGAAATGTGGCCGTTTACATTGTTGGTCCATGCATTCACTCGTTCGACGTAGCAGTTGCCGTAATACGAGCATAAATGCATGACTTCTCATGAAATCTTCTTGCATCTCATACCATTGGAGACCTAAGATAGTTATCTATAGCTTTTATGTTTACCACTTTGCCTAATTAAGAATTTTAGAGTGGTAAGAAGCATCTTGAAGTTGAAACATAGCACTAAATTCCTAGATATGCTAGTTCTTGGTTTGGAGGCCATAACTCTCTACAGAAAAGAAAAAATGGAATATTTATAATTCCAAAACAAATTTATGAGTTAGGGCTACATTTTTTATTCAAACATCCGGCACTGATTCAATGACTAAGAGCCTCAGGATGCCTTATGACTATATATATGTTCTGCATCGTTGACCAACAGTCGATCGATGGTCAATCGACAGGACCTACTGTCTTGCCCATCCAAGTGGCTATCTTTGGCATCAAAATGACTATTTTCCCCCTCCTTTCACCATATAAACCTACCACACATCCTCACATTATCTTATCTCTTCAGCTCACTTCCCAACTTCATCCTCTCTACCTTCTTCTATCCATTTTCCCTCTTTTCTTAGTTTTTCAATTACAATGTGGAATTTCTTATATTTCTTGGATTTTAGATGAAGGCTAAAGCTTATTGTAATAGGATGAAGAACTTTAATCTTGTAGTGGCTTTTCTTCATGCTTGGAAAATCCTCTTCTTAGGGTAATTAGTTATAGTAGCTCTCTTGCATTTTCTCTTGTGGAATTTAGGTATGTTTTGATTCTTATGTATGTTTGTTATTTGGATATTGATTCTCTTCATTTATTGTTAATGAAATCCTCTATTTTCATCCTCTTGTTCTTTTTTCAAGCTTATTTCTTCTTTTGGGAAAAATTGATGAAAGTTATAGTTATATTTCTAGTCAAAGTAGTGGGTTTAGTAATTTAATGCATGTAGTAGGTAATCTTGTCTAGGTTCTTGTATTTAATTGTAGGATCATTTAGGAGCATCTAAGACTCCCTTTAGTGTAATTTAAATGCATATCCCTCCATTGCTTTTATTTATTTAGTTTTCCAAGTATATGAATTATATGAGCTCGCTTCCCTTTATGTATTCACTTTTCATTCTTCAAGTGTTAAATTATTTTGCTCAAGTTTATAAAATTCATGAATTTTACCTTCTTTTTCTTTTATTAATGTTTTTGGATTATGGATTTTTATTAAAGCTAATGATATCCATGCTTGTTCTTAGTTGATGTTATTGCAATTCTTCATGATTGTTGATTGGATTCTTCAGGTCTAGGGTCTAGATGCGTTAAGAACCATCAATTGGTGATTATTTGGTGCTTAATTGAGAATTGAGATTTACATTTAAGTTTGTAAATTAAGTGTTTGATAAATTGTTAATTGATCATGGAGACGAGTTTAGAACCCTAAACCCTTGTTTTATTAATCTTTCAAAGTCTTCAATGTTACTTCTAGTCATTTAAATTGTCTTCATAGTTGTTAAAAATTCGAAACCCCAAAATTTGATTGTGTGTTTAGCTTAGATTCTTCTTATTTTCTCTTTCGTGATTTAAACACAAAAAACAACTTCGGATTAGTCCTCCTTGTGTAATTTGACTTGACTCACCTCAACGCACTACGATCGACACCGTTCTCTAGGGGGCGATCAACAAAATGTTTATAAAAATAGTGTGTTTGAGATTACTTCAGTAAAGATGATGATCGGGGGCCAAAACGGATCATGTTACCTGATATTTGTACATAAGAAGGGAGAATCCAATAAGAGGTCGATTGATCCTCTAAACATGAAGGAGGACGCAAGGTTGACAAAAAAATATGAAGATAGAGGGTATACCAAAAGAAGAACGTAGTGTACGCCTGAATGAAGATATCTAGAATCATATTGGTTTAGGGAAATGAGAAAAAGTAACAAAGATAGAAAATAGACTAGACGAACCATTATGAAATAATATTATATCCTTTAGGAGGGAGTATATAGATGTATTAGCTTTCTCAAATGAAGATTTGGTTGGGATAAGACCGGAGGTGGCAGAGCATTGACTCAACATCGACCCCAAGATAAGACCAGTAAAACAAAAGCATCGACACTTTGGGTCTGAGCTCGATAATGTAATAGAAGAAGAAGTGGTGGAAAATCAATTAAGAGCTAGACACATTATTGAAATATAGTTCCCTGAATAAATGTAGAACACGATGATGGACCAAAGGGTGAAGCATGTGTATCGATCTCTGGGATTTGAACAAGGCATGCCTTAAGAATCATTACTTATTACTCCATATTGATTAGCTAGTAGATTTTACCTTGGGGTGAGCTTCAAAGTATGATGGATGCTTCACAAGGGTATCATCAAATCATGCTATAACCAGAAGATCAGAAAAGAGTGAGTTGCATCACATCAAAAGGAATGTACTATTACGTTTCCATGCCATTTGGGGCTACCTATCAACATTTGATGGACAAGATGTTCAAAAGTTATCTAGTGTGAACTATGGAGGTTTACATAGATGATATGCTGGTAAAGAGAAAGAAAGTCTTCACGCATCTAGTCGACTGATTAACATGGACTTGTCCTTATTTTATTAGTATTTTAGTTCATTTTTCTATTTATTTTTGGTATAAGTTGGTTGATTTAAGCGTAATTCCGTATTTTTATAGTTCCAGCTTATTTTACCGTATTTTGATCGTGATTGATGCAAATAGGTGATATTTCGTTGTTTTTCACCTTACAGCTAAGTAACCGGAAGAGTTCAGCGCGTAATTAGATGAAGTTGATGTTCAATAAATGGAGAACGAGCTTTCCGGTGAACGAGTAGCAAAAAGATCGAGAAAAATGAGATAGACACTCTATCGTGTCGATCGACGCGAGCGTCGACGCGAGTCCCTGCCCACGACGATCGACGCGGAGCTGACGCTACGCTCTGAAGCGTCGATTGAAGAGGCGTCGGTCGATGCAAGGTCAACGCAACTCTCTGAGGCATCGATTGAAGACCGCGTCAGTCGATGCACCTGCCCAGCCGATGCGCACACCCAGGCAGCGTCGACGCCGAGACCCAGCACGCGTCGGTCGATGCAGCGTCGACGTGGCTGCCCAGTTTCGCGATTTTAGGGTTTCTTGCGTGCCAAGACTTGTTATGTCTATAAATACCCTCCATATTTCGGTTTTTCAGAAGACACGCGACCTCCTAGGGTATTTTAGCTTAGAATAAACATATTTCCACATCTTATAACAAGTTTTGAAGATCGAGATCAAGGATCGAAGAGCGAAGAGTCCGAAACATCACATTTACATTTGGGATTCAATCTTCGCCCAAGATCAACGTTCGAACTCCGAACTCGCTGGAGATTTTTACCGTTTTCAGTAGTTACAATAAATACTCTAAACTCTTAGTTAATTTCATAGTTAATCGCTTAGTTAATTTCTTAGTTAATTCTAGTTTAATTAGTTTAATCGTT
Source organism: Phtheirospermum japonicum (assembly GCA_014905375.1). Classification (NCBI taxonomy): domain Eukaryota; kingdom Viridiplantae; phylum Streptophyta; class Magnoliopsida; order Lamiales; family Orobanchaceae; genus Phtheirospermum; species Phtheirospermum japonicum. The sequence goes on from BMAC01000487.1 coordinate 319,305, forward strand.
TCATGCTTGGATATTGGATATTGGATTAATTTAGTTTACTTATGAGATTGATTTATGTTTAGTTGCTCGTTCTTAGATTCATATGATACATTGCTTAGTGCTAATTTCTTATGTTCATGCTCTTAGATTCGTTAATTAGATTTTAATCATTGTTACTGCTCGTAGCTGATAATCTAGTTTAAAGTAATTAGTTTAATTAGTCATAGTTTAATTATTGCTTTAGTTTATAATGATCAAATCAAACTCTTCAAACCCCCCACCCCCAAATTGTATGTATAATTTATTTGTTTGAGAATTGAAGAGAAATATCCAATAAAACTGAACAGTTGTCCTCGAGAGAATCGACTCGAGTCAAACTCACCATCCTACAAGTTCCTCATACTCTTGCGAGCAAACTTACATGTTTTATTAAATATTTTAAAAAGGGATGCATAAAAGTTTGGTTCAAAATTTTGGCGCCGTTGTCGGGGAAAACTAAAGGTTGTGATATTTTTGTTTGTTCGTCGTATCCTTATTTGTGTTCTTATTTCGTTTCGTTTATCGTTAGTATTTATTTGTGACTTTTTGTTTATTTCGTTTTTATTATTTTCCACCGGTGCGTTTAATCTTGTGTGTTGAGTGTCTTGTTTGCAAGGCACGTCTACAACCAAAACCCACGATTTATCAAACCGTTTTTCAAAAAAAATATATATATATATAAAAAAATATTTAAAAAAAATTCGAAAATTAGTTCTTTATTTTATTTCTTTAAAAAAAATGGGAAAATTAATTTTTTTTGAAAATTGAAAATATTTATTTTTCTTTAAAAAATTTAAAAAAAAAATGTATTATCCGTACGATGAACCACCGTTCGATTGGCGTCATGCACTTCGATCGCTCATTCCATTGAGCAACACGATGAATAATTACTTTTCCGACAAGTACGACCAATTGAATCTCCCGATTTTTTATGGACGTCCAAACGAAGATGCGCTAAAATTCTTTTAAAAATTTGAGTTCATCACCGATAGTTCTCCGCTTCTCGGGCTTACAAGAGATCAAGTGAAGATGCGACTCTTCACTTTTGCGCTGAAGGAAGAAGCAATGAAATGGTTTGAAAGGCTAGAGCCCGATTCTCTGCGAACATGGTATGAAGTAGGTGATAAATTCATGAGGATGTTCTTCATACCTAATGTAATGTGTGATCATTGTGGATGCCGGGGGCATATGACGCATGAATGTTTGGTAACATTTGATAGTGAGCCAAAGGAGGAAGTTGTCGCCGTCCAAGATTGGCAGCAAGATCAAGAAGCCAAAACCATTCACCATCAAGACGAACTTGCGCTATCGACCATACGAGATAACTATTCTAAGCTTACAAAGAATATGGAGGCACTGTGTGATCAAATCGAGGATTATTTAGCGAAAAGGTCGAACGAGAAAGACAAACTTCCAAGTCGGCCTGAGATGTCGATTCTTGTTGCAATTAAGCCCATCTTAGAGGTTGAGAATACGAGCTTGAATGGTCGTTTGGGAGAAGTTTGTGAGGAGAAGGTTATTGAAGATCTTGTTGAGAATGAGATGGTGGCTGAGGTAATCGAGCAAAATTTCCCTCCCCTATGCCATTATATAGATTTTAATATTTTTCAGGGTGTTGAGGGAGATGCTAAAGATTTGAAGGAGTTCGGAGTGTACGAGGGATTTGCCATTTGTTCAATGGATTCCCTAATTTTTAAGAAAGTAGAGGATCACCCTATGCTGCACTTTCCTATTGATATGTTCGTGGTGATCAATTATTTGCTTTTTCGACCTCCGAAGCAAATTGAAGTTTTTGTTCTGCTACTTGCTTTCCGTGCTCGCCTTGGTGATTTAAATTGCCTGCATTTACTATTGGATAACACTAAGGTGTGGCACGATCGTCACTTATTTCTGGATTCGGGATAGCAACATTCGTAGAAGACGTCGAGCTTCTGACGTTAACCAAGCGCTTCTTGGGAGGCAACCCAAGTATTCATTTTATTTTCTTCTTCTTTCGGTTTTACTAGTTAGTTTGTTTTTTTTTTTCATTTGTTTTGTCTTTTTAGGTTGTTATTCAAGGCATTTTCGTTCACGAGAGTCAAAACGAAAGATGATTGCACAAGTGCTTTGTTTTTTTGGAGAAGCTCGACTATTTTCAGGGACGTTTTCTTATTCCTTTTCTCCCTTGCTTTTATTTTCTTATACTTGTTTATGGCAATCAGGGGATTGACGTGATTGATTGCTATTTCTGCGATGAATTATGTTTGTATGGCTTGCCTGTCGAAGTTAGCTATGTATGATTTGAAGTTCTTGTCTTTTGAGCGTGCATAAAGTTTTTAAAAATTATTATTTATATATTAAAATTTGGTACTTGGACGCAATTGAATTCGCAAAACTTTAAAAGCAGCGTCAATTCAAACTTTTTCATGCAAAAAGCCTATGAGTAGCCTGAGTGATTATCATCATTGCATGTACTTGAATGAGTTTTGATTTGATATCTCTTTGAAACCTCTGTGTGTAGTTGACTTTGAAAATGACGTTAAGGCACAAATAAAACTCTATTCCGGCCATATCCATATATTTTAGCCACTATAAATTTTGAATGAGCCAATCATAGCCAAATTATCCATGCCTATAACCATGTGTGTTTTTAGTCAACCCCTGCAAACCCATTAAAAGCGTAGGGTAGGAGTTCGTTATTTTTATTGGTTGTTAGTGTTTGGAATTTTTATCAGGGATTTATGAAAAGTTGTAATAAACTATCACCATCCTTAAGAAAAAAAAAAGACCCCACAAAAAAATTAATAAACGGGAAAATATAAAAAATAAATAAACAAGGATGGTGAATCTTGGTGAATCGTGTTATGTAATTGCCTACGTGCTTATAAAGGCTTGTGTTTTATTTTTTATTTTCTTATGAAGCCTAATGTTTAAAAGGCAAAGAGTTGTGTTTGTAGAAAAAGCATATAATGAGCTTCAATTGTGATTACGTGGTTTTAGCGACAAGTCGGTTTTACGGTTTACGAGTTGAGAAATAGCCCAAGTTGAAGGATACGTTATGAGTGTTTAGTGAGTTATTTTTATTTTTGAACGAGGTGAAGCGTATTGCTTCGTGATTAGGTTGGGTTGAGTGAGTTATTTAGCCACACGACTTATATATTCTATACCCGTCCAAAGAGCCTTACATTACAACCCGAAAAGACCTTTTCCGATTCTTAGTTCGACAACACACTTAATTTGCGATTGAAAAGAGATTTATTTTCCGTGCTTATGTATTGTGCTTGTATTTGTATGATTTTGAGTGTATACACGTCCTATGCAGCAATGCTTGAGTGCTTTTGAGTGAACACCCATATATATTTCCCTTTTGAGAGGATGCATGAATTTGTTTTTGAAGCGACAATGTAATAAAGGTGGAGTGTTTGAGGTTGTGTTGCATTTATCTATATTTTCAAAATTATCTATGTAGCACGGCACGACTCCTTGATTGAGCTTATTTTCTTTCTTGTTATACTTTGAATTTATCGTTTGTTCGAGGACGAACAAACCAATTAAGTGTGGGGTAGTTGATTAAAATGGATTTGTCCTTATTGTATTAGTATTTTAGTTCATTTATCTATTTGTTTTTGGTATAAGTTGGATGATTTAAGCGTAATTCTGTATTTTTATAGTTCCAGCTTATTTTATCGTATTTTGATCGTAATTGATGCAAATAGGTGATATTTCGTTGTTTTTCAACTTGCAGCTAAGTAACCGGAAGAGTTCAGCGCGTAATTAGATGAAGTTGATGTTCAAGAAATAGAGAACGAGCTTTCCGGTGAACGAGTAGCAAAAAGATCGAGAAAAATGAGACAGACGCTCTATCGTGTCGATCGACGCGAGCGTCGACGCGAGTCCCTGCCCACGACGATCGATGCGGAGCCGACGCTATGCTCCGAAGCGTCGATTGAAGAGGCGTCGGTCGACGCAACTCTCTGAGGCGTCGATTGAAGACCGCATCAGTCGATGCACCTGCCCAGCCGACGTGCACACCCAGGCAGCATCGACGCCGAGACCCAGCATGCGTCGGTCGATGCAGCGTCGACGTGGCTGCCCAGTTTCGCGATTTTAGGGTTTCTTGCGCGCCAAGACTTGTTATGTCTATAAATACCCTCCATATTTCGGTTTTTCAGAAGACACACGACCTCCTAGGGTATTTTAGCTTAGAATAAACATATTTCCACAGCTTATAACAAGTTTTGAAGATCGAGATCAAGGATCGAAGAGCGACGAGTCCGAAACATCAAATTTACGTTTGGGATTCAATCTTCGCCCAAGATCAACGTTCGAACTCCGGATTCGCTGGAGATTTTTACCGTTTTCAGTAGTTACAATAAGTACTCTAAACTCTTAGTTAATTTCATAGTTAATCGCTTAGTTAATTTCTTAGTTAATTCTAGTTTAATTAGTTTAATCGTTCATGCTTGGATATTGGATATTGGATTAATTTAGTTTACTTATGAGATTGATTTATGTTTAGTTGCTCGTTCTTAGATTCATATGATACATTGCTTAGTGCTAATTTCTTATGTTCATGCTCTTAGATTCATTAATTAGATTTTAATCATCGTTACTGCTCGTATAATTAGTCATAGTTTAATTATTGCTTTAGTTTATAATGATCAAATCAAACTCTTCAAACCCCCCACCCCCAAATTGTATGTATAATTTATTTGTTTGAGAATTGAAGAGAAATACCAATAAAACCGAACAGTTGTCCTCGAGAGAATCGACTCGAGTCAAACTCACCATCCTACAAGTTCCTCGTACTCTTGCGAGCAAACTTACATGTTTTATTAAATATTTTAAACAGGGATGCATAAAAGTTTGGTTCATCGACCTAAGGGAGACATTCGACATCCTAGCAAAATATGTAATAAAACTAAATTTGGTGAAGTGATTTTGGTGTGTGATAGGGGAAGTCTTTGGGATACATGGTGACGAAGAAAGTATCGAGGTCAACCCCAAAAACCTGAAAGCAGTTATAGAAATGAATCCACCCACAAACATAAAAGAGATACAAGTACTCATAAGTCAGATAATAGGATGAGTCTGCTATATAGCAAAGTCCGCGCAGAAAGGGTTCCATTACTTTATAATTCTGAGGAAAGGGGATAAGTTGAAGTGGACAAAAGAATCCTATAAGTTCTTTGAGGATTTAAAGACATTCTTGACTGAACTTCCTTTACTAATTAAGCCCTTGGTTGGGGGAGGGCCTCTTCATGTATATTTCGGTGTGGATAGATTGCCATTAGTTTATTCTAACTACGCGAAGAGAACACCCATCACAAGCTGAGCTATTACATAAGTTAGATGTTGCAAGGCACTAAAATTGTTATTAGGAGTTAGAAAAGGGTGATTCAATGGTGGTAATTATAGTATGGAGGTTGCACCAGTACTTCTCGGGTCATAGAGTAATAGTGTAAACTGATATTAAGTAGATATGAAGAAAGCCAACTATGTTTGTGGCATTTAGTCAAATGAACAATCAAGATGAGTGAGTATGACATACTTTATGAGCTAAGAACAATGATCATGGCTTAATCCTTAGCGGATTTTATAAAGGAAGAAATAAAAAAGGCGTCAAATAAAGACAAGACCAGATAGTTGATATATATAGATGGTTCATCAATGACTGGTGGCTCGAGGATGGGAATAAACCTGAAAACCCCCAAACAAGATTCAGGAGAGTGTACGCTGAAGTTTGGTTTCCATGCCTCTAACAATAAGGTGGAGTATAAGGCCTACCCCTGACTATTTTTCATTGACCTCTCTTGTATATTCACTTAAAACTCTCACTGAGGCGCATAGTGCCTGATCTCTTCCTTGTGATCTCAACCTCTATGATGAGCCAGAGAAGAAAAGATCTCATGGCGAGATATACCTACCTCACCTACTGTAAATAAAAAATAGATAGTCATATCAGCTAGGAAGTTATGTCTGAATTGGATGATGTTATAGAACTTACAGAGGGATATGCCATTTCATGGCCGAGCTCGGGGGACACTGTAGATAAACCACCATTGGGATACTTAACCTTCTTCAAAGACCAAACTCTCAGTGGCCTCATTTTACCTTTTCACTCCTTTTTGGTTACGATTAGCAACAAGCACCACATAAATCTCAACCAATTCCCCCACACTCTATTCGCTTTATCATTGGATACATCATTATTTGTGGTTTTTACAAAGTAGAGCCAAAAATTGAGTCCTTCCATTACTGAAGCAACATGAAGAATTAAAAAACATTTTCTCACTATCTATCCTTCTGAGGATGAGCTCATTTCTTGAGTAGTCTTCCTTCAAACATGAAGAAGGGGCAAACTCACTTCTTCTACCTCTATAACAATGGGGAATGGCCTTTCCCTACTAATCAGGTAGAAGGAGCCACTTCCCTGGATATCCTTTCTTAGATTCGATCTCCCAGAGCCACCTTTAACCAACAAATTGATCAACGGAATGAGCGCCCATTCCGTGCCATATCCTTAACCAACTCTCCCTACTTATTATCCTGCTACAAGATAAGTATGAATGGAACCTCACAATGTATTAACTCGAAAATATTGGTAAACAACTTATGTGTCTTATCTTCTAAATTATTAACTTGAAAATATACTAATGTATTGTGTGTTATTCTGTAGATCAAATCTTGAATTCATATGAGGCTAATGTCTACATATGCCCAAGCCATCACCTACCAAGAAAAGAGCGGAAGAAAGAGAAACCAAGGACACCGAGTCTTCACAAACCCCAATTGCATCTTCTCTTCCATCCACACTTCCCCAATCGCCATAGGAAACAAGAAGAAAATGATCACACTTTCTAAAGGTTCAGAGGGCGATCTCAAATACCGTGACACTAGTCTACCACCCAGGTGGGTTTCAAAGAGGACCTGGTCTACGACTGGTCTGAGCATGCCCGTTGAAGATGCAACCTTCATCCTGATGTCCTGTGAAGAACATGATAACCATTTGTTTGCTCTCTATTCTCTTCCACTGGTCATAAAAGAGCGTAGGGACTCACCCATACCACTATCATTCATTACCTAAATTCGGCAAGGTAATCATCCTCACCAAATATATAGTACAAATGTTATAATTGTAATAAAAGATGTTTCCCTAATCGCAAAAGTTTATCACTTTGATCACCTTAGCTGAGGAGAACTTGGCTAAAGGGGGTGATCGATCTGCCACTCATGTTGTTGAACTTGGATGGAAGGGATAATTTCCAGGGCTCAGAAGCACCTGGCTCAACAAAAGGATGTGAAAGCCTAGAAGGGCTAGAACATTAATAAGTCGAAGGAGAACCTCCAGCTATCGAGAATGAGAGAATCTACAAGAAATATAAATAATAAAGGGAGAAATTAATTGCTCTAGTTAGGAATGTCGAGTTGATGTCCTTCATGCCCACCAAACAAGAGGTAGAAAAGGTGGAGGGAATTGTTAAGGGACGTTTGACCATCTTTCTATGCCCGAAAGACCAAAATCTTCTGAACTCATATCAAGAGAAACTTTGGAGAAATATCACCACTTTAGAGCCTTCATGAAATCATTTATTACCTAGTGAAATCGAATACGTCAATTGATCCTTAAAAAAGGCCACTGAGCAAACCAAGGCTCTAAACACCAATTCCAAAGAAGTAAATAAGAACAAAGCATTAGAATGACAGCTCTATCCTTCAAATTATAAGGGTAACCCAAATGAGGCGGCCTCGTTTACTTGGTGGGACAAGTATTACCCAAGGCTTTAAAAGATACCGAGCTTCACGTTCAACTATGTTGATGTCTAAGGGTCTGGTGATCATGCCAGAGAGTTTGGCAACCATGCCAAATATAGGTTTAGGCGTAGATGCCCTAGCCCCATAAGCCTATCCTTCCATGTAGAAGTCTACATATATCTCTATTTCTCCATGTTCTTCCTTTTCATTTGAATGTATTAGGCATAATCTTTACCTGTAAAGGTCTGTCATGTTTTGGGATTTTCAATTTGTGTGCTAAAAATTCCTCTTTGTTTTGATTACAAATACAACTTACTTTTTTTTTTATAAATAACTCTGCATATCACATATAAGAATAACAAGCTTGGAACACATTATAAGAATAAACGAGATAAAAGAGACTCAACTAAGCCCCACCCACATAATTCCTCTAGAACATGTTATTTCCAAAGAAGCACACCCAAATTAACGCTTATCACTTTACACAGTCTTAATCATCCTCTTAAATTTTAAACTCGCCCCTGACCTGGTTTGGGAATAGTTGTGAAGGGGTCTTTGAATCAGATTCATTTGAAGACATGACAACAATAAAGGGGTATCTTTTATGAGAAATAGAGATGTGTAAATAATAAA
>BMAC01000487.1:339821-427486 GCA_014905375.1 Phtheirospermum japonicum
TGGGGATTTATGTTTTTCTATGCAGCCAAGGTTAGATTACTTTCTTCCTGGCATTTGGGTACCTCATTGGATGGTACGTTTTTAATTTTGCTGCTGCTTCTTTTTTTTTTTAATCATTTGCTATATTTCGTTCTTTGTGTTGCTGTCGACTAAAGCAAGGTAGCTTTTGGATTTTTTTTATTTTTTTCTTTTTTGTATTGTTTGTTTGATATGGATGTGATGTTTGGATTTCTGAAATGTTCAATTCCTAGAGTTGTTTGATTTTACATTTTGCAATTGTGTGTAATTAGTATGGTGTTGGTTTAAAAGAAAAGGGAAACACATGTTTTCTCAATTTGGAAACTACATAGGTTTTAATTCCTTTGTTGTTTTTCATAGTAACTAAAGCAGTAAAAAAGACTTGAAACTGGCTTTTATTGTTTTAACTATTATTTTTAGTTTTATTTATTTATTTATTTATTGTTGTTGTTGTTGTTATTGTTATTAGATTAGCCTTTATAATGGAAGTTATTTTGATTATTGGTATACATGTGTAGCCATGTATATTACATGAGTGGAGATGCATGGAAGGAAGGAGGAATAGATGCTACAGGTTAGCACCATTTCAGTTACTGTGGCTGCAGTTTTTCTTTGTTTTATTGTAATAGAATTTCTTCTTTGTCCATTAGTTTCAAATGGATTGATGAGCATATCTTGTGCATACAAGTACTAATGGGGATTTGTATACGACATCCATTTCAACTTTGTACTTTAGTAAGTCAAATAACTGTTTGTCGAGAACTCAAGATGCGTTGAAATCGATTAAAGTTGTAAATGCACGTTTCTTTCTTATCTTAAGCTCATACTTTTTAAGTCATAATATCCTTGAGGCTTTTCTTCACAATTTGCAGGAGCTCTGATGGTTATAACACTAAAAATCATATCGTGTGTCATTAATTACAACAATGGGCTGCTAAAAGAGGATGATCTGCATGAGGCACAAAAGAAAAATCGGTTGATCAAGTTGCCATCGTTACTCGAGTACATGGGTTACTGTCTCTGTTGTGGAAGCCACTTTGCCGGTCCCGTGTATGAAATGAAAGACTATCTTGAATGGACTGAGAGTCGAGGGGTATTGTTCATGTTCTTATTTTATGTCATGCTTCTCCACATTGTTAACTCTGCAATTACTGGTATTAATTTAAACCCATTATTATTTTCGATAGATCTGGCAAGCTACAAAGAACATGCTGTCCCCCCTCCTTATTGAGCTACTTTTAGAGCATGCGTGGAAGAAGTGGAAATCGGGTTTATGATGTCACCTAACTATCATCCGGCGATGAAGACCTTTGCTCCCGTGGGGCGAAAGCTCGGGGTCAAGACTGTGTTTAACATCCTCGGTCCCATGCTCAATCCGGCATGTGTACCTTTCTCCGTGGTTGGGGTCTTTAAAGAAGACATGGTAAGTTTCCGCCTTCAAATAATATGAATTTGACCGATTTTTGATAGAGTGATCTAATGTCATGCTGGCATTTTGTGATAAATCTGTTGTATTATTATAGCGTAAAAAATTTCAGTTGAAAGGCTATACTTGGTTTTGTAAATGTTTTTTTTTTTGGTTGATTTCAAAACCAGTGCTTCACTGATTTTTGTGTTAAGTTTCACGAATAAGTTTTGATGTTATTGGTTTAGTTGTTTCGGGGGAAAAAAAAGATATGATCAGGGTGAAATAGTTAGTAATAGCGGATATGAAGTAATGTGCATTAATTTTTTGGTCAAGAAACGAAGAGACATCTATATTTTCTATTTTCTGATTTATGCAAGGGTGATTTTGACCTGAGTAACTTTGAGGATGGAGTTATATCATCTGCTTTCATAGTTGGACTCCTTGTGGCATCTCCAATATTTGCATCTTCAGCCAAGAGGTAATAATAACTATTTCATGTTTGTGAATTTATGATGTAATTGATAATTGTTTTTGTTTGTGCTATTTAATTTAACTCGTGGTGATGAAAATATGACAACAACAAGCGGTTAATTTTGGTTGTTTGCATGTATCTTGATTACAAATGATATACAATCAACCCCTTAGTAGTTTATTTTGGTTATTTGCATGTATCTTGATTAATTAACTTTCTTTCATGTTATTTTGTAGGGCTTCGGATTTTTTAGGAGCTTCTTGAATTGGATTTTCTTCTAAGGACACAAGAATAGTTTTTCTTTTATATTGGTATACATATTTGAGTTAGATTGAAAAGTATATTTGAGTAATTTGTAATGTATTGTAGTTTAACAATTGGTCTAGTCCTATGCAGATGTTGATCTTTAGACTATTTTAGAAATAATTTTTTGGAATAAAGTATCAGCTTATTTACGTAAGAACTTCTCTGAAAGGTTTTTTACCATTTCCTAATCCCATCTCTGGCTGGGACCCCTGGATGGAGTACGCGGATTTCGATAGGGTGTTCATATTGGGGAGCAGCGCCGGGGCGAACATTGCGTACCACGTGGCGCTTCGGGCCCTGGATTTTGATATCAGGCCTTTGAGGATCAGAGGGCTGCTTATGAATCAGGTTCTTTTCTTTTCTTTTCTTTAACAAAAACTTTTGCTAGATTAATCTAATGAGCTGCAATGCATACTTTGAAAGCACCTCTCAATTAATTAATTAATTAATGTAGAATTATATATACTTAAGCGATGTAGTTTTTAGAAAAAACTTGTTGTTTTATAACTTCAAGTTGGAACTGTACTCATCTTTACAATTTTACCACTAATCATTGAATAGATAAAAAAGAGACATAAATCTTTTGAAAATAAGAAAAGTATTTTATATTTAGTTTCATTCCTTAATTTTTTATACACAGATTTATAACTACTGTTGAGGATTGGAGAAAGTAATTATTACATTTTATTAATATTTTTACATATAATAAATTTGAAACCATCTTTTTATAAATAATAAAATTCAATCTCCACCTCCTAATGTTTATTGCCTGGCTCTCTTTTTATGCGTTCCATACGTAGTGAAGAATTACAGCTGGTCCTTCAGTTTCATAAACTTTTTCAAAATTATTATAAAGTTTTTATATTCAATTGTCACTAAGTATCTTTAATGTAGTGATGCATTTTGCAATTCCATTTTAGCGAGATAGAAAAATGATAGTTATTTTAATATGGAAAAAAGGAAAATATGTTAAGAAAAAAGATAGGAAAATGTAAGAAAGATAAGGGATTAGAAAAAAAATAAAAATAATAATAAAATGGTAGTGAAAAAAGTGTATATGGTAGTAAATATTACTCATATGTTTTGTACTTGAAATCTTATATTAATTTAATGGAATAGAAGTAGAATTTGGGGACTTCATTAAATTTTCAAAAGTTAAGTCGAGAATAGGTTTAGATAGTATCAACATGATTTAATCGAAACATTGGTTATTGTTTACATTCTGGCTTATTTTATAGTATATTCGTTTAGGTATTGGTTGATTTTGCTAGATATTGAAGTTGAATTTACGCTGATCTCGTTTGCATGCTTTACAAATTAATGATTTTTAGTGGATACACACGAAACTCTATCTGTTTTTTTACACAATTCATAATTTATCTTAATAGCAGCATACGAAAATTAGAAGAAAAAAAATCAAAAGGCATAGAACTGAAGTTGATTTCACATTGATCTCATATGCTTTGTAATTTTTTATTTAAACGTTATGTTTTTTTTTCTTAAACTATGATGAACAGACCCTCGAGCATGTTCGCGATGCGGGAATAAGAAGCGTATTCTGATTCAAGTGCGAACTTCTTTTCGACGCAGGAGATTTGTGAACAACCCTCGAGCATGTTCGCGATGCGGGCATAAGTGTCTGTTCAGGTGATCCCATCAGCACCTGTTTACTTGTTCACTCTTTATGCAAGCATATACATAACTCGGTGGCATGTTGTTTTGATACCCATTTTTTATGAGCGAATATCAAGTTTTGCTTACAATTTGATTTAATTGAAATTTGAAAACAGGGGGTGGGGTGATTCTGATTTTGTAAAAGTGAATTTGGTATTTTTATAAATAATGAAAGTTTATTTTGGCATTCTTATCTTTTTTTTTCCAAATTCTAAAATATAATCCGTATCCTTTATAATAGGAGTAATTTCAGTGATATAGCTGATCATGTGAGTGGTTTTAGTTCGAATCTGTTGCGGCATCTCGAGAAGGGATTTTTGCCTGCGGTGTGTTTTCTCCCTGCCCCTGGTTACATGGTAAGATGATGAGATATTAGTGCTACTTCGTTTTTCTTTTTTTTTTGTTTTGTTGTTTTTTGTTGTATTATTATTAGGTTGGTAATACATTTCCCTTCCTATTAGTTCTGACAAAAGATTAGTGATTTATGTTCTTTGTTATGTTCTTTTGATGGGTAATTGGTATTTATTAAGTATTGTAGCAAGTTCACCATGGCATTTGGTAACTACGAATGTTATTAGTAAAGTCTAGCCTTGATTGGATTTTCTCTTTTCATTTTCTGAAATTTTGAATTATTTTCGTTCTTTTTTTACAAGAATATCTGATAATATTTACTAGTATTCCAAGTGCATTGTGAAAATAAAGGTGAATTGACATGATGACCCTTAATTGTCTGTTAGAATCTCTGGTTGTGTTTTTTCTTTATACTCCCTTAATTGACATGATGACCCTTGATTTTTTGTAATTTTTCGAGTTAGCTATCATCCTTATAATTATTACTATTAATATTATTATCTGTCTTATAATTAATATTATTATTATGTTCTTTTTTTCCCCCTCAGTTTGGGAAAGCCATAGTTCTACCCCTTGTTGGTCCCGAGGGACGGAGCAGCAGATGCTGCAGTAGAAGCAGCCAGGTATGGTTACACAGTCGTTGACAGGCCAGAGGGCTTTCTGATATTGATCGTTGCTTCTTTGGGAGAAGATGTAACAGAGCTGACGAGCCCTCCAGAGATACGTGTTGTGCATTTATTAATATCTTTGGTTCATCATTGCATTGATTTGGTCATGGTCTTCATTTTTGGGTTTTGTCTGATTTTTACTTAGGATGCAACATCATTGGAAGAGAAGAAAAAAGGGGTGATAGGGCTCGGCACGAAGAAAACAGACGAGTCAGAGCATTTTACTTGGAAATATGATATTAAGGTGCCGTGTGGTAAGCTAATCCCGTCTGAGCACAAAGATAGTCCCCTGGAGTACAATGAGTATGCCGTTTACGATGCACAACAGTAATTTTTTTGTGATTTTAATGATTTTTTTTGTGGTGTTTCATTATTGACATAATAATTTAAGGCGCCGTGTTGTTTGTATTAACATCTTATGGTGATTGTGTATTATTGTGATTAATGACATGTGTTGTTTGATCTTGGGATTATATAAATGACCTGTGTTTTGTGATTTAAATAGGTAATAAAATTGTAATATATATTAGCAAGCCTGGAAAAATGAATTCGGAATGAAATTTGATGTATTTGTTGGCACCTGCTTTCATTTAATTTTTTTTAATTTTTTTACTACTTTCCAGAACGGTTATTCAAAAACCCGTTCTAGAAAGTACACTTTCCAGAACGCCAGTTTTAAGAGACGTTCTGGAAAGTATACTTGCCAGAACGCCTATTTTTATAGGCGTTCTCGAAAGTATACTTTCGAGAACGCCTGTTTTTCGAGGCGTTCTGTAAAGTATACTTTCGAGAACGCCTTAAAAGGGACATTCTGAAAAGTATACTTTCCAGAACGCCTGTTTCTAGAGGCGTTTTCGAAAGTATACTTTCCAGAACATCTGTATTTCGAGGCGTTCTGGAAAGTATACTTTCGAGAACGCCTGAAAAAGGGACGTTCTGGAAAGTATATTTTCCAGAACGTCTTAAAAAATGACGTTCTGAAAAGTATACTTTCGAGAACGCCTGAAAAAGGGACGTTCTGGAAAGTATATTTTCCAGAACGTCTTAAAAAATGACATTCTGAAAAGTTATTTTCCACAACGGGCGAAACCTGTAAAACTGACTTACTAGAACGGCTGAAATTTTTTTAAGAACGTCTCTGAAAAACCGTTCTTGAAAGTCTGACAATCAAGAACGCCTCAGCAGGGCGTTCTTGATTGTCAGACTTTCAAGAACAGCTCCATACAGAATGCCTCAGCAGGGCGTTCTTGATTTGCATAAACAGACATTCTTAAAAGTTGTTTCTGCACTAGTGCGTTCTTCACAGTTTGTCTTCGAAGTTTGAGCAATTTAGGTTGAACTTCTTGATGGTAAAGAAGGATGTGACCTTGGCTGAACTGCTCATAGATCTTCAGGCAGCTGAACTGCTTCAGAAGAACGGTTCTGAGGTGCACATGGCCGAAATTAGGGCATCTTCTTCGGGGGTGAAAAAGAAGAAGAGGTTCGTTCTTAAGAAGGATGCGAATGTGGCGCCTAAGGTGAAGAAGCTAAAGCCAAAGATTCCTCCTGAGGAGTTCAAGTCGAAAACCAAATGCTTCAAGTGTGGCCTGTCAGGTCACTGGATGTCCGTGTGTCCCAACAAGAAGGTTAAGAGAGGTATATCTCACACTCTAGTGGTTGAAACATGTTTGGCTACTTGTTCTGCTCATTCGTGGGTAGTAGATACTTGAGCTACTGATCATGTTTGCATGTCTTTACAGGGGTTCCTGGTAAAAAGGCAGCTGAGTGAGGATGAGATCACCGTCTACATGGGCAATGCCACGAGAGTGGCGGCTGTTGCAGTGGGAGACATAGTTTTACCTTTCAGTAGTGATAGAACTCTGGTTTTAAGAAATTGTCTTTATGTGCCTGGTTTTAGGCGAAACTTGATTTCGGTTTCTAGATTTTTTATGGATGGATATTCTGTTTCTTTTGATGACAAGGTTGTTATCTTTAGTGGTAAATATTTTATCTGTTCTGGAACATTAGATGGACAACTTTACATTCTTAAACCAATGTTTGACACTGCACAAAAGCAACTTTTGAATACTTCGATTATTAACTCTAACAAAAGAAAAGAACCTTCAGAATTGAATCAAACTTATCTTTGGCATCTTAGGCTCGGTCATATTAATCTAAAGAGGATACAAAGGTTGGTAAATGATGGACCATTGTCTTCTTTGGTTCTGGAATCATTTCCTTTGTGTAAGTCCTGTTTAGAAGGAAAAATGACCAAGCGTACCTTCCAGTCAAAAGGAAACCGATCCGAAGGGCTATTAGATTTGATTCACTCTGACTTGTGTGGCCCTATGTTGACTCAGGCAAGATGAGGGTTCGAGTATTTCATCACTTTGATTGATGATTATTCTAGATGCGGCTATATCTATCTGTTACGTCGCAAGTCAGAATGTTTTGAGAAATTCAAAGAGTTTAAGGCGGAAGCGGAGAAACGAACAGGTAGAAGTATCAAGTCACTATGATCTGATAGTGGAGACGAGTACCTTTCAACTGAATTTAGGGATTACTTGGCAGAGCATGGGATTACATCCCAGCTGACTGCGCCTGGAACGCCACGGCAAAATGGCGTGGCGGAGAGGAGGAACAGAACACTGTTAGAGATGGTTAGATCGATGATGAGCTATTCGGAGTTACCTGTTTCGTTCTGGGGATATGCACTGGAGAAAGCGCCTTACATTCTTAACTTGGTTCCATCAAATTCAGTTCCTTCTATGCCCACAGAATTATGGACTGGACAAAATCCCAGTTTGAAGCATATTCGGATTTGGGGTAGTCCAGCACACGTGTTGGACAAGGAAGCTGATAAGCTGGCTCCTCGTACAGATATAAGGCTGTTTGTTGGATATCCTAGAGGAACGAAAGGAGGTTTATTTTATAGTCCTAAGGATCAGAAGATCATTGTCAGCACCAATGCTCGATTCTTAGAAGAAGACTATGTTATAAACCACAAGTCAAGGAGCCAAATCGTCCTTGAGGAACTAAGAGGGGAAGGGTCGAATTCCACACCAGTTGTACAAGAAGAGGTACTACCAGATACTGCAAAACGTGTCACGGAAGTACAAGAACTGCCTCGTCGCAGTGGGAGTGCTATACGCAAACCTGATAGATTCATTGGTCTGGGAGAGGCTTCAGATTTCCCAGAGGGACTAAATGAATTGGATCCCAGGACCTATGATGAGGCAGTGCGAGACAAAGATGCAATTTCTTGCAAGACTGCAATGGAGTCTGAGATTGGATCTATGTATCACAATCAAGTCTGGGAGCTTGTAGAACCACGAGATGGGATAAAACCCATTGATTGTAAGAGGATCTATAAACGCAAGAGAGGACCTGACGGGAAGGTTGAAACCTTCAAAGCTAGATTGGTGGCGAAAGGGTATACTCATAAAGAAGGAATCGATTATGAGGAAACCTTTTCACCAGTAGCCATGCTTAAGTCAATCCGGATTCTCTTGTCTATTGCTGCTCATATGAATTATGAGATCTGGAAAATGGATGTCAAGACAGCTTTCCTAAATGGAAGTCTTGAGGAAAACATCCATATGAAGCAACCAGAGGGTTTCATTGCTAAAGGACAAGAGCACTTAGTGTGCAAGCTTAAGAGATCCATTTATGGACTTAAGCATGCATCGAGGTCTTGGAACATCCGGTTTGACGAGTTCATCCAGTCATATGGACTCATGCAAAGTCCGGATGAGAGCTGTGTGTACAAGAAATGTGATGGAAACGTGGTAGTATTCCTCGTACTTTATGTAGATGATATCCTGCTTATTGGAAACAATAAAAAGGTGTTATCCGACATAAGGGTGTGATTGTCCAAGCAGTTCGATATAAAGGATCTGGGAGAAGCCGGACACGTCCTTGGCATCAAGATCATTCGTGATCGCAAAAGGAGGATACTATGTCTGTCTTAGGCAACCTATATCGATACAGTGCTAGCAAGGTTTAGCATAGAAAATTCCAATAAAGGTTTTATACCTTTCGAGGATGGAGTTCATCTATCCAAGAAAATGTGTCCCCAAACACAGTCTGAGATAGATGACATGAGTAAGGTTCCATATGCTTCGGCAGTAGGGAGCTTAATGTATGTTATGCAATGCACTAGGCCTGATATATGTTATGCAGTTGGCATGGTAAGCAGATATCAATCTAACCCTGGACGAGGTCACTGGACTGTGGTCAAAAGCATTCTCAAGTACCTTAGACGGACTCGAGATTACATGTTGGTATACCGCTCTGATAGTCTAGTACCTTTGGGTTACACGGACTCAGATTTTCAATCCGATAAAGATCAAAGAAAGTCTACCTCGGGCTATGTGTTTACACTGGGAGGCGGAGCTGTTGCATGGAGGAGCATAAAGCAGAAATGCATTGCGGATTCCACCATGGAGGCCGAGTATGTAGCCGCCTCTGAGGCAGCTAAAGAGGCGGTCTGGCTCCGTAGTTTCCTATTGGACTTGAGCGTGGTCCCTGATTTGCCAAAGACTATCACGATATACTGTGATAACTCAAGTAAGTTCGAAGGAACCTAGAGCCCACAAAGCAAATAAACACATAGAGAGAAAGTACCACCTTATACGAGAGATCATTAAGAGAGGAGATTTGGCGGTGGTCAAGATTGCGTCTGAGGACAATTTGGCTGATCCATTCACAAAGAGCCTTCCGGCTAAGACCTTTCATGGTCACGTGGAGAAAATGGGGGTGATATCCAGACCCGGTGGCGCGCTTTGAGTAGATAGTTAGATTGGAGAGTTAGCCAGTTTGTTATTATGCTTGAAAGACATGCTTCAAGTATAAGTGGGAGATTGTTAGTTTAGTATACTGGAAGGACATGTCTTAGTATACTTATACTGATTATTTATGATGATATGAAATGGTTTTGCAGTCACTGTTTGCATTTTAGTTTATTTTTCATAATCGTTCTAATGCAAATGTTTCATATACTTACATTGTAGATGATATGGTGTGGGTAGTCACATGGTAAGATCATATCATCGGAACCTTGTATTGTATTAAATGCTCACGGCATAGATGGTCCTGAACACGCCATTGATAAACCGTAGATAATCTGACAAGTCAATTTGTCTTGATTGACTTATTATTCTAGTACACTCCGTGTAGTGTATTTGAGGAAAGGATCACGATAGGATATTATTCTCTTTCTCTGACCCAGATAGTGAGAGAATAAAGATCCACAGAGTTCGGGTTCTGAACTCATGTGATACTGGTAAGCAAAGAGTGCATTGCTCATTACTTTGACATATCAAAGGGTGAGATCTTTTCGTAGATCAATAATCTCGATATCTTGAGTAATGTCAGTACATGCTTGATGTTTCGAGCAGCATACATGAGCACTGTGTCCTGGTGCGCCAGGTTGATGATGTTCTCTTGAGAAAACACAAGTTCATGTTGAAACCCTGCAGGTGGAATTTATTCCGTACATGATAAATCTTGTGCGGTACTACTCAAGGTTTAGAAGTTAATTAATTATAGTTGTCAGAGACTTACATAATTAATTAATGAACATTAAATCTTAAACACGGGGAATTGTTGGACTAAAGGAGAAAGCATATTCAGAAATATGTATTAAATTAGTAGGTCAGTTTTACTTTTTTAGTGGAATAAAATTAAAACTTAATTTATTTAATTATATCCTAAGTTTATTGGATATTAGATATTAAATAAATTAATGGGCCAGTTTAATATTCTTCTAGATCCCTGTTGTAGACCAACATGACTGTAAGTGGACTGGAGATGGAACATAAGATAGAGGTCTAAACCTAGTAGGGTTTGGAGGCTTGATTTTCGAAAACCCCTAATATAAAAGGGGGTGTAATTTTCGAAAATCACACATATATTTACACAAAAAATCAGCCCCTCTTGGTTCTTACCTGATCTCCATAGAATTCACAATCCTATCTGTAGTATACAGCCCACTCTGTATCAGATACGCAATCCGGGAATACAGCAGAAGATCCGGGAGTCGAATCTGCTGAGGAAGTGGACGATTTTTTGGGGAGAGAGAGGTGCCGAATTCATCTTCATTCAACAACAAGATCAGGCCTTTGATCTTGTCCTCAGACCGTCTGACTATTGTAAGTAGATTCAATATTTATGTTTCCACTTTATTAAATTTGAATCTTCCGTGCATGTTTTAATTCGGACGTGTGAATACATTCATATGCATGAGAATATGATTTACGTGAATACATAATTAAAATATTAATATCCAATAGATCCTGCGGGGCTCAATTCGAAAAAACCCCAACATAAAACTTCTCACCTTTTATGTCTACGCCTCATATTTTCACACTTTTGGGCACGTTCCAACTTACTTTCTTCCTTTTTCTATTCCTGTGCATTCTATGGTCACCTAAATTGGGGTTGTTAACGCTTGTGCTCCAAAAATACTACAAGAACCTATCATTTTTTCTATGAAAAACAACAAAAACACCAAAAGCGTAATAAATTCCAGGAAATAGGTAAATCTAGGAAAATATCATGAAAAGTATACGTTAAGCCTACAAAATTCTAGTAATTATCATGTAATCTTACATACGAACAAAACCCCTAAACTTAAAATTGGTAGTCCCACTAAAAACTAAAACTTTGCTCATGCAAAAGAGATCAACAATTAAGATACAAACACAGAAGAATCATCTAACTTTCAACTAAAAATCAAGTTACCCCATAATCGAGCCTCATGAATCTTCCATAACCCAAGTGAGTCTCACCAAGTTCGTAGACGATGTCATTCACGATCTTCACAATATAGATGTAATATTTCACTTGACACTCATGCATATGGACGTGTATACGCTTAAGACAATTCATTATGCGCTTACCCCATAGGCTTGTCAAATGTTAGAAGATCTCCACCGTGCTTAAGGCACATGCATGCGGTCCATGAAGAAATGGTTTTTATTATGGTCGTAACATTAGACTCTTTATACTAAACAATATGTAAAACTAAATAATAACCAAGGCCTTTAATAATGTAGTCTATAACTTAATACAAAAAACTAAAAACTATAATTAGCAAGGCCTTTAATAATGTAGGTCAATAACTCAAAAACTAATAACGAGGAATTTTATTCCTCTTTCTTTTTTGATTTTTTTGTCGATTTATTTTATTTTTATTGATTTTTTTAATAAATGAAGAAAAGAACTCTGGGATTTTATAAGGTTACTCTCTTTTACTACAACGTACCAATACATAAAATCTCTCAAATGCTACTCTACTCTATTCTACCCACAAAAACGATTAATTCACATCAAAATATAAAACCATAGATCCAAGAGTAAAAGTTAATCAAGACTAATCTCAAATAGGCTCATTAGAGAGAATTTTATTTAAGTGAAGGTACTTTATTTAAGAAGGCTTGAAATGGATAAAGAATTGTCAATGGTTTCTTGTCACAACCCACACATATCTTGACCTTGATCAAGACCCAAGGCAAGTTCTACGAGCCCACACGAATCACTCAAATAGATATATTTTTAAAATACTTTTAAAAGTATTTACATGAACTCACAAGCTATGTTAAGTGAATGCGACAATCGAATTCTCTAATGGATCAAAAAGTTCAAAGATAATTGTTTTCAATCCTCGACTCGACTACAAGATTCAAATATTCAATATCAAGTTAACATAATAAATGCTCAAATGGTCCCTTGATTCCAGCCTTTCCACAAGAAACAATTGGACATCCTTTCTTAAATAAAATAAAAAAATTAAAGCAATAAACGTGCTAAAATCAATAAAGTCCTAGACTGCAACCATATGAAATGCAAGATAAGTTACACTTTTCTAACTCTACTAATAAATATCCTCACCCCAAACTAAAACAAAATTATATGACAAAGCAAGATAAAGAATAGAATTTTGATGAACAAGAGTTAGAAAATGTACAAGCACCTCAAATAAGAGGCGAGAGTCATCTAAGACATGTTCTCATCAACAAGAGCTTTATTTTCTTGTCATCCACATCGTCAAGTATTGCCAAGTGCGAACGATACCCCCAAACTTATCAATTTTCTCATTATTAAACTTCACCAGGATTCCTACAAATTAAAGCTCATCAAAAATCCATCCCAAACAAATGAAGAATATAGTTCATATAAAATCAACACAAACATAGTTACATGTGACCATTATATATCCATGCAAAAACTCATGCACAAAAGGGTAAATAATAATCTTCAATGAAAAATCATAAGATAAAATAAATCACCAACCCTAATCATGCTTTTAATAATTTCCAAATTAGCTAGGAAGTTCTAGAAATATATAAAAAATAATAAGCATGGAGATGGAATCCATAAATTCAAACCCTAGTTTTAAAAACTTACAAAATTTTCTTCTTTTCCCCAAAGTTGAATCCCTGGAAAATATGGTTTTTGATGAACGAAAAGTGTTTGTTATGTAAATAAAATCCAAAGTATGTGTTTATATGTGTTGGAGACATTTTGGGGGTCAAATAATAGAATAGTTCTAAAGAAATTAGGACTCCTTGTGAAAAATGCAAACATCTTATTATAAAATTTCTCGGTACCTGACTTGGCACCCGACTTACAAGTCAGGTGATAACTTGAGTTAACTCCTAGGTTCTTAGAATTAATAACATACCCGACTTACAAGTAAGGTGTCAACTTGGGTACAACACTGGAGAGACAAACAACTTGGCACCCGAGTTACAAATTGGGTGCTAACTCGGGTGCACTTACGAAATTTTTTAAATGATGCATAAATGAGAAATACTCTAAAAATAAATAAATAATATAAAGTAAGTGAATCTCACTGGGTTTCCACCTAATAATTACTAAGTTTTACTTCCTTAGATAGACGAACTCTCATTAAAGAGTTTGAATAAAGCTTTCATTGATCTTCTCATCCTTTTAAATTGAATTTTCTCTCAATATGAAATTATTCCTAACGAGAGACAGACACAAAGACACCATGCCCTTCTTATGGACATGTCATTTTCCGTGAGTGCTGCTACTAAAGGAATTCCTTCAGACGCTGGTGCTTTGATTCTTTTCATTTCTTCCGTGTCTGGTCGTCGGAGCTTGATAAAATGGAACACTTCATGCATTCCTTTTCCAACTGGCTTTGGTGCTGTGCTAAAGAAATATAATTTTAGTAAATCACCTCATGCAAGATGTGGGTTATTTGCCCACGTCTCGTGCACTGCATCTTGTATCCATCTTGAAAGTTGTGATATTTCCGAGAAACTTGGTGATCTTGTATAAATTGATGCTAATACCAGCTTTTTACGTCTTATGGATGAGACTTTGGCATCATCCACACTCTGGGATATCTTCCAGACACATATACTAGACATTTGGTCGGGTTAATCCCCACCCTGTTTATTAACTTCTCCCATCTTTTTTGATAAACCTGAAAATGAGAAGTTTTCGAAATATCGTAAGTATCGATCTTAGATTTTCCTATCTGGCCTAAGATCAATCTCTTCCTCATTAACCTCTAAGGCAGTGGGTTGACTCGAAGACTCGAGATTTTACTCGGAGTTTCGATTTTAACTTGAGACAGTTTATCCGTGGATAATTCTGTCTAAGTTCTCATGCTAGGGGTACTTGAATCCCCTGCTATAGGTCTAGAGCCATGTACTCAAAGTGTCTCCTTTTTCACCATTGAATATGTTGTCCGGAGAAGTGGCTTTCTCATTACATACCATAACTGTTCGTTGGCATGTAAACAACCTCGTATTCGATCAGAAACCATTTCCCGATCAACTCGTTGTAACCTTCCGGCTACCTCTACATTGAGGGTCAATGCATCAAACTCTTGTTGAAGCATCTCCAGGTGCTCCCTTAGATGCCTTGCCATTTTGAGGAATGAGTCAATTTTTGACCCCTCCATCTCTTGTTAAGAAATCTAGAACATTCTCGTGAGATTTCATAACATCAATATTATAATCATAATATTGAAATTCTACTTGCCATCTAAGTAATCTATCCTTTTCTGGTTTAGATTCAATTTTGTTCTTTAAAAAGGCCGTAACACTCGAATTATCGATTTTTAAGGTGAACTTCATGGATAGCAGAAATAAAGGCCATTTATTATACACCTTTCTAACTTCAAAGAACTCCTTCTTATTAATATGCCATAGATTTACTTCACTATTCTAAAATAGCCCACTGCAATATTTGCATGACACTTCTCATTTTGGTGTTATTTTTGTAACAACAGCTGCCCACAAATAATCACTGGCATCCGCGTATAAAACTAATTTATCCTCGTCATTTGGAATTGCCAGTTTGGGAAGTTGTTTGCAAACCTCCTTAAGCTATTTAATTCCTTCATGGTGTTCCTTTTCCCATTTGAAATTGATGTCCCTTTTTAGTAGGGAACTAAACACTTTCCTATAATGTGTCAGGTTATTTACGAACATTCTAGCGAAATTAAAAACTCCTAGAAGACTTTGAAGTTGCTTTTTGTCCTTGAGTGTGTCTGGAATCCCTGTATATTTCATACAATATGATTTTGTAGAATGATTCCAAACTCATCGATTTCTATCCAAATGAACTCGATCTTTCTTGTAGCAATTACTGCCTTCTTTTTTGAAAGCACTAATCCTTCCTTGTGGCAAACATATGAGAAGAGTTCCAAATATTTTGAATGATTCTTCATGTTCTTTGATGCGATGAGTATATCATCAATGTATACGAATATGAAACTAAAATAATCTTTAAAGAGATTATCCATCTTCCTCTGATATATTTGGGGTGCATTTGCTAGCCCCATGGGTATAACATTCCAGATATTGTGTCCTTGTGGTATGGAGAAGGTCGTGAACTTCTTGCTTCCTTCTTACATCTTAATCTGGTAAAACCTAGATTTGCAGTCGAACTTGTAGAACACTTTTGCATTTTTAATGCAATTTACCAAATGTTCCCTGCTTGGAATATAATACTCGTCAAATTCCAAGATGTTATTAATTCCCTTATAGTTAATAACTAATCTTGATTTTCCTCTTTTCATTTGTCCATGGTTTCAGACCAGGAACCCTGGGCTACTGTATGGAGAGATGTCTGCTTTAATTAACTTAAAGTAAATGTGTTCCTTAAGTATATATTTCATATCCGTTCGATATTATTGATTTATTAGTATAGGCTTGCATCTAACAAGCTCGTTTTCTTTTCCGTCTTTCACCTTCAAAGATGTTTTGAGCTCATTCTTATCCCACCATACTAGAGGATCTTCGTTGAGATTCTTCTGAATCTTTCTTTTAATATCCTCTAGTGAAATTCATTCTTCCATAGTGGTGTCTTGTTGTGAGCTTGTGTCTAGGCTAGCTTTGAGGAATTTAATCATTTTTGATTTTATCCTCTCTTTCTTTCGGCCTCCTAGACTCTTGTTTCATAGTTGGAGAATTGCTTCTCCATACCTTCTTTGGTCCTTCATTTTTGGGTGTCGAAGTTTTCCTTCATCACCACGCTTGCTGCGAAAATTGATTGGCATTTTTCTGTGGAATGCCTCTCTTACTCGCTGGACTATAATCTTATGATCACATGGGGTTGTGAAAATAAGTCTTCTAGTCTCAGCGTGAATCTTTTAAATGTCTGTAGGAAATTATTTCCTAATAGAATATCCTCTTACGTATCATGGAAATAGATTGGTGGAGTCTTGACCTTGTACCATAGAGTACCATTTGCTCCTCTCATCATCATTTCCGCTTTCTTGATCCCTCTCTTAAGGACTAGAATCCTTCTTGAGAAATCTCTTCTCGCTACAGGAGATAATTCTTCTTCTAGTTCTTTGGGGAAGACTTCTACTTTAGCTGTACAGATTCCTGCGCCTGAATCAATGTAGGATGTAAAATATTATGCACGATATTTTGCATATATCATCCGACAGGAATGTATATGACGAATGGACTGGTGCTCATTTGATTCTGTATCTTTTTCACCCACCGTAATCCCCATACAATCTCTTAATATTTTCCAATGTTTATGATCCTCGAGAAACTCTATCCCTAGAGTTAGTTGCTCTAGGATTCTTCTAGAGCTACCCTCAATAACTCTTTCAATTTCTTCAATCTTGAGGATTCCTTAATATCTTCCTATGGAAGGTTGTTGTAAGTGATACAATACATCACAAGGGAA
This sequence comes from Phtheirospermum japonicum, assembly GCA_014905375.1. Classification (NCBI taxonomy): domain Eukaryota; kingdom Viridiplantae; phylum Streptophyta; class Magnoliopsida; order Lamiales; family Orobanchaceae; genus Phtheirospermum; species Phtheirospermum japonicum. The sequence goes on from BMAC01000487.1 coordinate 356,884, forward strand.
GATATTATCTTTCTGAGGAATGTCGAATATCACTTCTACACCTCTCCATTCTTCTGAACACTTCAACTCCCCATTAGTTTTGAATACTTTAGGAGCTCGAGTGCTTTGGCTGATTCTTGGACCTTCCCATTTAGGTCCACTGATCATTATGTCTTGTTGGAAAGACATTCTCCTTGTTTCGATCATGAGGCTCTTGCTTTTATTAAGAACCGGACGATCTTGGATTCTCATGTCGATTTCTCCAACTGTTGGAGATTGCATGATCTCCGGTAAGACAGCTTTTGCCACGTCTTTGAAAATCCTCAGTATTTCTATGAACTCTTTTCTCAAGAATACTTCTGAATGATGAGATACGAGAGTGCATAGGAAATCTTGTATGTAATCGAGTAAAGTCTGTTTCCCTCCGTCATCAGGTTTGTTTCCCTCAAGTCAAAAAAAGGAACAGAACAAATAACAAGAACATCTTTCATGACATTGCTTCCCAACAAAACACCACCACCAACACCTTGAATGACCTCCAAAATATTTTCAACAGCAGCAGGAAACTCTTTCGCAATAACTCCTCGACCTGCCTGATCATCTGCAATCCACATCAACATCCAAACTTTCACTATCAAGCTCTTTCAGATAACTATCAATGGCCAAATCAATATCATCGTCAGCATCTTTACAAATATCTTTACCACCCTCAGCCGCAACACTACCGGCCTAAAAAAATGAGACACGAGATAAATAATTAATAATAAAAATAAATAATATTGATAAAAAAAACTGAAAAGTATATATAATACACACACATATTATATATATAAGCACCTCGATTTTCTGTTTGATATCACCAAGCTCAGTAAATATAGCCTCAAACTGTTGTTTCAGATAAACATAATATGTTTTTCTAAGTTATTTATCAAAGGCCTTGGATGGAGTACCATTAGAAGCAGGCTTCGTCTTATGTTGTGGACGGCAACGAAGCGTCTACTTTCCTCAACATTAGAAACCTAGCAAGGCCATACCTCACTATTCAGCATCAGTTGGAGCAATGTTCTTCACACTCAACTACAAAAAAAAAAAAAAATAGAAACTCACACACACACACACAATCACAAAATCAGAACCATCACAGGCACATAAGACTAGAAGTAACTAAGAAATAATAATGTAACAATTACGAAACCAAGAAGAAATAAACATAGAAATATTATGCATAACTAATAAATAATAATAGAATAATTAGGAAACCAGGAAGAAACAGACATAAAAATGATATGCAAAACTAGGGAAAAAAATGAAAAAAAAAAACCAAGAAACAGCATAAATAACTACCTACTGAGCAGACAAGTTAAAGATCTTCATTGCACAAGCATCTAAACTCAGTTTAGTGTCTGAACAAGTCCATTTCAGAATTCGAGGGTTGGTTTCCCCTAATTTAATGCAAATCTTGCCAACAGCCTCTCGACAACACTCAAAAAACACAACTGAAGAGCCAAAGGAAAGCCTGGCAATTGATAGAATTTAATCCGCTTCGCATCAACTTTCTCATCACCAACACCTTTATCATTAATGGAAGCTTTCCTCTTTTGATCAAACAACACACTCTCCCTCAGATGGTTTATCGTGATGTCGAACAAATCCCTTCCCAAGGAATAAGTATCTACATGGCCATCATCAAGAAGATTGAGAAAAATATGCATGCACAGCATGCACACCAGTTGAAGCAGTAGTAAATAGATAAAAATGTAAGAAATAAAGCAACCCAGATTTCAATGATTCATCATCATCATCAGACCAGTTATTGCCCAAGAAAAGACTCTCAATACTCAGCAGGTTGAACTTCAGCATATTTGCAAAATGCTTCTGATAAAATGGTGAACACTTCAAATCAGCGATAACTGGTGGCATCTCGCCGATAATATTCAAACCAATCACCATGCCAAATTTAGCCAAACCAAACCTCAATATCTTTCCACTCACAAGAACCAACAACTCATCTTTCCTCTCACTCACAACTTGTCTCAGCAACAACAAATGAAAAGGTTGAATTTAAACATCAATTTCATGCACATCCAGGAAATAACCAAAGCACATGGTCCTGAACCGATCCGACTGAGAAGGAGGCAGATGTCTTTTCAAACTTGCAATAACTCCAAGAGCATACTCGGTACTCACACGAGTCGTATACCAGTTGCTCGATTTAAAAACATACGCTACCTCCTATAAAATAACACAAAAAGAAATAAATTAACATTCCACTAAAGAATTATCCACACGCCAATGGACAAAACAACTAAAAATAAACACATAAGAAACCAAAAAGAAACAACATAGAAATAAAACACACATGCATTATAGAAACAACTTAGAAACAGAACAGAAACAATACAGAAATAAAACGTTGTATGGAATAAATAATCTAGAGACAACACACACCAATTGACACAAGTAAAAAGAAACACAGTAGCAACAACAAAGGAACACATATAGAAGCAAAGTACAAATAATGCAACTCAGGAACCCCATACACGCATCATAGAAGCAACATGGAAACAACATAGAAACAAAACAAATTGACACAAACAAAAGGAACAAAAACATCAACAATGAAACATGACATCATAAAAATAATTTGGAAATACCACAGAAACAAACTAGAAACAGGGAAGAAACCAAACCTTCATAAGATATGAAACTTTCACCATCTCCTTTGTCTTTTTTTTTTTCTGTTCTATTCCAAATTCAACTGCAGCTTTCACTGGGCTAAAATTAGAATCAGAATTTACAAAGCTAACCTTCCACTTCTTAGGTTGTTTTGCAGATTTATTAGGACTCAAATCCAACTTGCTAGGAACAAATTTAATTTTTATGATCATTTTTCAATATTTTTCCTTACAATCACGCTTCGTTTGCGTTTCCTTCATGTTTGCATCAACTTCTCCATCTGTAGATCTCTTTTCTCGACTACAAAAATCACGGCTCATTTGTGTTTCCTTCAGATTTGCATCAACTTCTTCATCTGTAGATCTCTTATTTGAAGTCATCTCTAAAAAATCAATAAACCAAAAGTTTGACTTAGATCTGAAATTATATTGCACAGGAATATAATGATTTGAGCCTATATATCAATTAGATTTTGCTTTAAGAAATCGATTGAACTAAGTCAATGAAAAAATTCGGAAGCCTCTCTCAATTGAATTTTTCAGAAATGGATCGATATATTTTGGAGAAGAAAAACTTGCACGCCTCTCTCTCTCTCTCTCTCTCTCTCTCTCTCTCTCTCTCTCTCTCTCTCTATATATATATATATATATATATATATATATATATATATATATTAAGTTTTTGTTTTCTGTAATGATGTTTTTGGCAGATTCAACTCCATGACCCGTGCAAGAGTGATTTGATTGGAATAAACAAAAAGAAATAGGTGGACTGAGGGAACTAGGGATGAGGGTGGTGTCCAGTGGGAATAAAAATGTCTATCTTACTAAAAAGTAGGATATGTTGTAAAACTAGAGAAAATGAGAGAGAGGAGAGTGAGAGAATGAGAGAAGAGAGTGTAGTTTATTATGAGGACTAGAGTCTCTTTTATAGGTACAAGATTAGGGTTTAGGGGTAGGAAGGTCATTCACGTAATATATTATTATTACAATTAATTAATTACAACACTCCCCCTTGAATGATCTTAAAAATGCTGTCTCGTTAAAACCTTGCCAGGAAAACCCAATGGGACAAAACCTAGTCAAAGGAAAAAGAGTATAACCCTACTCCCCCTGAAAATCACGACTATAGATATTTGAGTCTCCGCATGCCAATCTTGTGTACTAATCTTTTAAAACGATGATGTTGGTAATGCTTTCGTGAATAAGTCCGCCAAATTATCATACGAGCGAATTTGCTGGATATCGATATCGCCATTCTTTTGGAAGTCTTGTGTGGAGAAGTTCGAGAGAGATATATCTTGTCTTGTCACCTTTTATGTAGTCACATATGAGTTGCGTCATGTATGAAATATTTCTTATCACACTTATAGTGGTAAAATGCTGTCTCATTAAAACCTTGCCAGAAAAACCCTGTGGGACAAAAAACTGATCGAAGGAAAAAGAGTACAGCTGTTCCCCGTGACTTCAATAGATAGTAGTTCTCGAGTCTATCATCTATCTATATTCAAACTTTAAAATATAATAAGATTTATAAACTCTTCATGAGTTCTATACCATATTTTGATGTTTATACATCATTGTTATCCAAATAATATGCCTCGTCAAAACCTTCCAAGGAAAACCCCGATGGGAGAAATCCGAGTGAAGGAAAAAAAGTACATTATTCTTTGAATATGCTCATAATGTTGCCTCATTAAAAATTTTACTGAGAAAATTCGACAAAAACCTCAGTTAAGGGAAAAAGAGTGCAATGCATATCTCATCATATTAACTGACAATTACAAATATGCTTCAAGCATATCAAAATCCTTCTAGGATTTCAATTTATTCATAATGTTTTTCTATATTGTCGGTTGAATGAAACTTCAAATTTCAATATCATCCACCACGTAAAAGAATGCTCTTGTAGCATAAGTCTTTATTTATATACTATTGACAAAATATTTCATATGATGAACTTCTAGTCATACATCTATAAGATTGCATATTCAATCTTGGCCAAATAATTGTGTCAATAAATTTTAATTAATTCAAAATGTCATCCTCGCTATCATTGAGCTCATGAGTATAAATATAGTCGACTAATTTTCTTACTGATTCTATTTGATCCAATTATATAGACATAACTTATCGAGATCTCTTGTTTTAAAATTATCATTAGGTATCTGAACCTCTTCAAGGGTTTATAATTTGTTATGTCTATTTACTCTACTGGAGTATAAAGTTTAATGAGAAGACCATCACAAATATTTGCTCTATATAAAGGATAAATACTAGAATCAATCGTTACCATGCTTCAAGCATGTCATCTTAATCCTCTTATAGGATTTTATATAACTTTCAAGTTTGAGTCTTTAAACTTGAAAACCATTGATAACCTTATAGTCAGTAATCTAAAATGCAGATTCTCACTACAAATTTCAGGTTTGTTTTAAACTTTGCCAGGATATATTTATTCATTTACCATGACATATACATTTCATATATTTTGTTACCATAACATATGTCTATCCTCCCTCTAATGCTGAGAATATACAATGATTAACAAATTATGAGAAAATTGTATCTTTATTTGATATGTTCTCAGCATTCGCTATCCATCATGACATGTGGTGGGGCGATTACAAATATCGCACTTGTTTAAATTTTGATGGAGGCTTCTGACTGTAAGCCATAGACAGGGGTTTCACATATATTTTCATATTTGGCATACTTGTGAAATATTCTTTTCACATAATTACAAAAATTGTTCTCATCAAATGATATAACAAATATCATAAGACATATCAATTGCTTTTGCCAACCATAGTCAACAAAATATAAATCATCAATAAATTTTGCAAATAAAATTACTAGCAAATGATAAGTGTATTTATTAAATACATAAGGTACTTTGCTCTCATAGCCAATAGAGCATTTATTCTCATAAACTTCTGGTTATGAGATAATAACACATGCAATCTTCTAGTGGATCCAAATATCTAGAAGTCAACATGGAGGGTGAATGGGCCCAAAAGATCTCACCCCATAATATAAAATATGAATATTATTGGAACTTAATTCCAATTAAACTAGTAATAATTTAATGGTTAATTTTGTTGAGAACATGTAGCATTAAAAATAAATAGAAGAGTCTTCATACTCTTCATAAATTAATAAACTGGGATGGTCATATCAGTCATGCCAAATCATGATAATACTGAACTTCGGGTTCAGAATGAAAAAGTAATTTCTAACTCCTTTAGATCTTTTATTGAACTTTCAGGTCAATATAGAAATATTTGAGTTAATACTAGTTTATAGTACAAATTAATTCAATAATAAATTATCTCAAAATTTTATGGATATTTCAAGTAAAAATCAAACTTCTTGATTTATATTCCAAATTATATCACCACGAGTTTGTAACTCAAGTGGTAWCACTAACCCTTTATAATGGTGTTGAAAAGGGTTCAAACCTTGGACCTCTCATATTTTTTTGAGGTTTATTTTTACTTTCTAACCACTTTGCCCAACTGATTAAAACAATATTCTAAATCATATCAAAACAATTACAAAAACTTTACGTGTAATATTATTGAGCCTTGTACTACTACAAGAATACAACCAATTTAAAGCTTTGAAATTTATAAGAATCCATAACATATAAATAATACTTATGGTATATATTTTTCAAAAAATGATAAGTTTTATATAAGAAATATGCTTTTCGAGGCATTATCAAGTAGTAATGATTGATTTGATGTGTTACTCCTTCGTGAGTATACTTGGTTTTTAATATTGCATACGATAAAGTGTCAATTATCAAAATCAAGAAGTATTCAATTGAATATTTGACATATATAAATGTTCCACTACTTTAGGAGCAGTATATCAATATTCTTCAGGAATATAAAATTGACAAATAAATATATAAATGATTTCCAGGGGCATATATTGTTCGTAAGAAATATTATTATTAGTTGTGCTACTTCAAGAACAACAACTTAATCATAACGCAAATAATATAACAACGATATGTAAATAATGCTCTTAGTAATTAAATAAAACATGTAATAAAAATGTTTCTTCAAGAGCATTGTTAATATTCTTCTGGAATATTATATATTATTTTTCATCAGAAAAATATGAATTATATATCTTATAATGTTCTTCATGAACATATCATACTCAACTGAGAAATTACAATATACCATCAAATTGTTTCACAAACCATGATTTATATTTTAATAATCTTCAAGATTATTAAGAATTGTGAAATCGTATTTCGCAAAAATACTACGATAAATATGAGTTGAAAATAAATCTCATACAATGTGCAAATATACATGAATACATGTTTTATCAAGAAAAGAAAAGTATAACTTGTTATTTCAGATCTATCATGCTTGCATATAAATTGTCTCATTTAACTAATTGACAATAACAAAAATTGAGCCAAACGAATACTCTAAATTCATATTAATAAGTAGATCCCATTAGAATCATATTAACTATAATATTTGGGATGCGTCTCCTCTTAACCAAAATCACATTACGAGAAGTATTCTAATTACCACATAATGCACATTAACAACTATGCAATGTATTCCAATAAAAATAGAGGTAAGATTTTCAAGTTTCAAAATAAAAATGCATAAAATACATAGATTATGCTTCATGCTTGCCCGTGATTATCAATTCAACATGATAAAGCTTCTAATGAATGTAAATACATGATAAAGTATAAAGAGAATTATCTAATTGTATCCACTTTTTTTTTAAATAAAAGATATAATCTATTAAAAACTCTGTAAGAATAAGAAAAAAAAATCATAGTTGAAACACATAAATTTGGATTAACATCTATAAAAAGAGAAAGTATGTACCTTAATTGGATAGTCTTTTCGTGAAAAATATGTGTCGGTGGCTAGATCCTCAAAACTGTTTGATGAAAATGTGGACAAGCTCTCCTTCATCAAGGCCCGAAAGAAAATAAAGGTAATCTCATGAAGAAAAATATTTGATCTAGAATTATAATGTCAACAAGACATAAATATTAAAATTTCTTCAGGAATAAGTATCATATACCATAACATGCGATACTTCAAGATCACAATAATTTAATTTAGATTTTTTAAAAAAAATACATATTCTTCAGGAATATTGAATTATCAAATGAAATAAGAATACGTATGGATATTCTTCCGGAATATTATACTTAGTTGTTCTACTTCAGGAGAAACAACTTGAATTGATATAAACACATGATAGGAAAATAAAATAGTAAAATAATAGTTAAATAAAAAAAAATTCTTCTTCAAGAGCAATTATAGATCCCATATTGACTATGGTTGTAACGAGCAATTGTAGATCTCATAGTATTTCTCAAGAATACATAATATTCAAATAGAATATATTGATATATGGTTGTAATTCTCCACAAACTACAATAATTTATCGACGAGCAATTGTATATCTCATAGTATTCTTCAGGAATACATAATATTCAAAGAATATATTGAGATATGGTTGTATTTCTTCACAAACTACAATAATATATCGACGGCGGAAGAAATCGATTTCTCATAGCGTTTCTTCAGGAAACAACTTTAGATCCGTGACCTTTTGGTAATGATAGAAATAAATAAAACCGATCTTCACCGTTCAGAATTAACCTTTATATGTCTTAAACAATATATACAAATATCAACTTGATCAAATGGTTAGATTGTGTGAAATCGTCTTTTGGAAAAGTATGCACCGACGATTCTATGAACAGAAAAACTGTTTTGTTCAAAATTCATTATTGAACTATATATGGATAAAAATACGATCTCCACCGTTCAGATCGTAATTCTATAGGTCTTGAACAGATTATAAAAATTTTAAAGCGATCCAACGGTTAGATTTTGTGAAATCGTCTTTTAAAAAATATGTACCGACGATTCTATGAACAAAAAACTATTTTGTTCAAAATTCATTATTGAACTATATATGGATCAAAATAAGATCTCCACCGTTCAGATCGTAATTCGATAAGTCTTGAACAGGTTATAAAAACTTGAAAGCGATCCAACGGTTAAAACTTCATAAATCGATTCTGCAAATTTTCTTCGCAGAAAATTATCACGCAGAAAATTTTCTATTATTTTGATTTATGAAGGTTTGATTATGAAAGCAATTATTTTTCGATCAATCTCAATTGGTTAGAGATTCGTGCTGATAACGTGTTGTAAAACTAGAGAAAATGAGAGAGATGAGAGTGAGAGAATGAGAGAAGAGAATGTAGTTTATTATCAGAACTAGAGTCCCTTTTATAGGTACAAGATTAGGATTTAGTAGTAGGAAGGTCATTCACATAATATATTATTATTACAATTAATTAATTACAACATGATATATTTTGTAGTGCCCCAATATTTATTGATTTTTTAAGATCGGTCCACAAGGCACGATCCAATATTTCACAGCCCACTTTGAAAGCCCAAGAATGAGGTCAATTTTCTCTTGCAATTGAAGCAATTTTACTCGCAATCCCAAAATACTTTCTTGTATTTGATTTTCGTTTCCAATCCGCATTTTCCCACTCAATTCTCATGAATCAAACCAGTAGCATAGTGTTACACCGTCTGTAAATTGAAGGAAAAAAAGAAAAAGAAAAGAGCTGAAAAGAGAAACGGTAAAAAATGATGTCCCCAAATCAAATCCCCGATAATCGGGGCCCTTCTCGTTCCGCTACTTTCAGGTCAGTCGATCATTATTTTTCTCTACGGATATTTCTTTTTCGGATTTTTGTGATAATTAATCATCGAGTTCTTCTTTTCGACCGTTTCATTTCCTTTATTTTGGGCTTTTCCTAAGAGTTGCTTAATTCAGTTAGCTGGTTAAAATTCCACCTTTTTAAGTTCTCAGCATTTTCCTTTTTTTTTTCCCGAGCTTTCCAGTATATGAAATGCTGTAACCTTGCATGTAGTGAGACGAGAGAGTTGATTAGCAACGTAGTTATTTTGCTAGATAAGAGTGGAGGTTTAAATATGGGGTCTATTAGAAGGCCAAAACTAACATATATTGCAATTATGAGTACATTCTATGTGAGGGACTACTTTATGTAGCCTAATGGAGTTCTACTCTTCTAAGGATTTTTCGTTTTTAAAATTAAGCCTAAAGTGTATTCTGGGCTTAGACATCGAATACAACATTGGTTTAGTTTTTAGGTTCTTGTGTGTAAAGGGGCAGCTATTTGAAATGTTCTAAAATGGTCTGACTGTTTACGAGAAATCATCGAGCTACTGAAAGACATATATGCTACAATCGGTTCCAAGAGTGATGTACGTGATAAGTAGCCTTAGTTTGTAGAGCATATGATATAAAATTTGTCATTCTTTTCCTGTTTCTCATTTGGTTGATCTGATTATATCTGCCTTGAATGCAGGCAAACTCCCTTGCAAGTCATCCACATTATCGGTAACCTCATGAGAATTTGGTCAGTCTACTCTATGTACCGTTATTTATCTCAAACGGGGGCTTCGGTTGTTTTGTTTATCTTCAGCTGTCTTGTTCCAGCATCTGTTCTGTTTTTACTTTTGCAAAAACCTTGGAAAGGCAGGCCTCTTTCTAATACTCAGGTCATTATCAAGCATTCTTCTTCTTCTTCTTCTTCTTCTTCTTCTTCTTCTTCTTCTTCTTCTTCTTCTTCTTCTTCTTCTTCTTCTTCTTCTTCTTCTTCTTTAATTATTTGCTGATATGGTTTAGCATCTTATTCATTTTATAGGTAGTGCCTTCTGTGATAAATGGTGGTATAACAGCACTATATTTCATCTTGTGGGGAAAGGGGCTTAAATCTTGTGGCCCTCTCAGGTGAGATTTTAAATTTAGATTCTACAAGGGACTTGAGTTCTTCATTCTTGCTTCCTGCCCTTAAGGGAGAGAGAGAGAGGGAGGAGGGAGGGTTCTCAGTTAACCTGCAATTCTGTAACCTAAGTGAACTTAACAGCAGAGTTGTCTATATGCAGTTACCTGCTTTTACCAAGACCATAAAACATATGAAGTTTAGATAAATAAAATTCAATGGACTTACCATTGATCAGTTACGTTGCTGAAGAACTTCTTGCTGAGTTAGTCTCTAGCCACTCGATGTCCCAACTCGAAACATTGTATGTGGGTATAAAGGCTCATGCTAAAATGTGACTGGACTAATTCCTTTTTTCTAAGGGGTAACCACACTATGGGACGTGGTTTTGGGTTTATTATGTTATGATTTGTTTCTGACTTCAACAAATGCCTTGCTTACCAATGATGCAATGGGTAAACTTTAACAGGCTGTGTATTCTTCTGTATCTCTTTCTTCATTTTATCCTTGCTGTCAATCACACCAGCATACTAATGTGTATAACGCAGGGCCATATTGGGTGAGTATTCGGGTGCTGTTCTTGGAGTGTTATCCGGAGTCTTGTATGGGAGGAAAGGCAATGTATGGAAAAAGGTATTTTCTCTAAAGATCCTTCCTGTCGGAATGTAGCAATGTCAGTTTCAATTAAATGAAGCAAATCAAAAGCGCATAAGCTGGCATTTATGAACACTAAAATGTGTTTGTTTTCCAGCTAAAATCTTAGTTTTTTTTTTTGTTTGTTTTTGTCTAATAGTGTCTGAAAACATTCCGATGGTGTGGTAGTTTACTCACCTAGTTATTAGGATTTACAAAATCTTATTCTGCACCAAATATTAATCAGTTATTAGGATTTTTTGCTAGGTTAATACTTTTCAATTGTGCTGATCTGAATGAATATGTGAGGCACTGAGATTTTTGGATGCATATTGAAGTGACATTACATATGCATACTTGATTCGCTTTATTAGTGTTGTAAGATTACTATTACTGACAGTTAGAAATTTTTTGTTGGCCTGCTATTTTAACCAATTAGAATTTTATTTTTACGTTATCAGGTGGGTGGCCTTTTCGGAATGTTGGCATCATTCTACTTTTTGTCTCAAGGATGGACCATGTCCTCACAGTCTCCTCTTTATATCCTTTCATAATTGAGCTTATATTAACTGTAAAGTTCTATCATGCTATAGAAAGAGTGTGCTTACTACTTTTACTCTTGCTTCCATCTGTATATTGTAACCCAATTCATATTGAACTTAACTCAAAAATACCATTTAGTGATAGTCAAGAGGCAGAGGTCCAGTCAGAAGAGGTTTTAGGAGTTAAAGAGATGCTAATTCCCATATTTGCTGGGGTTTTATCAGCATTAAGAAGAGTGATTGCAAGACGTGTCTCACTAAAGGTATTTTTTCTTTTGCTTCTAAGTCCATATATATATGTACCATGAAGAAAGAATGAAAGAACCAGAGTTGACACTGGCACTTTTTTTTATTTTTGATTCCAGAATCAACTTAAAAGGCGGCTTAATGCAATAACTATTGCTTCTGCTACCTGTTTTCTGTTCCCTGTTGCCATGTGGGATATGATCATTGTGAGTTTGACTCCCTGGATTTCTCTTTTACAGATTGTGGATAAACACATTTCATTTTTTCTTCCATCAATTGTTTTTATCATCTATTTCCTTTTATCTCTTAACTACCCCGTTCGCCATTGATACGACCACGGCCTGGTCTCTGCTGATGTTTGACCTTTCCACATGCGGTGTTAACATTTTCAGGGATCAGGCGATGTTGAATTGCCATTTTCTGCATGGGCCTTTTCAAGTTTTATCCTTTTTGGGATTATATTGATTTTTTATGTGGACAGTATAGCAGAGGAGAGGTACTCTATTCTCCTGTGGCTTAGAAGTTCTAATTTAAATATATATTTTTAAATCAAATACCTTGTTGACACCCTGAATGCGTTCTGGCTTAGGCATACTGTGCACTTAACTCTTCTAGTTACCTTCTATTGTAATTAATTTATCTCCAAAATTAATATGATCAATTCTTAGACTAAGTTTCTCGGGTGACTAAGCCACGAAAAGCTTCGTTATGAATTACCTTGTGCATTAGCTGACTTGGGCACTACTAACTAATCCATTATATAAAAAATAAAAATTCCCCAGAGATTACTTGCGTTACCTAATAATTCTTTATGGCTAAAAGTTGGCTGATTACATACTGATGAACTTACAATCAACATATTTCTAATACTAACATCCCTATTGAGCTTGTACAATGTTGGGGTTCTGCAGCTCTTGAGAATCATCGTGAAATTTTATCTTATTTAATATTTAAGATATAGTCCCTTGTGTGTTTCATGAATTTACTGTTGGTGCTCTTCAATTATACTGGAATAAGATACATTTTTTGAAGCTTGTATTGGATAAAGGGTCTAGTTGGTTCTTCTTAATTAATATCATTCCCAGTATCTGTATTGTTTAGTCATAGTTTCCTCAGCTGTGTGGGAGTTTTCTTGTTTAGTATGTTTACATTTTCATACATGCTTATAATTTCAGACTTGGAGGTCGCAAATTGATAATTAGTTTATGTTTTGCATCCTTCTTACTCCGTGCCATAGCAAACTCATAGATGCATTTCAATTCTTCACTACTGCTCTTGATATCCTTTGTTTCTCTCATGGACTTTTGAATTTTTTTTTTACATGCTTATATTCCCTAGTGCCTAAAGCATATTACTCTTTTAGTATGTTTTTGGAAGAAAGTAAATTCATTTTGACCCAAGGAAAAAATAAAAAATAGAAGTCCAACTTTATACAAAAATATTTTCAGCCATAGCTAAATGGATATTTTGCATGCCAACAATCATTTAATATTCTCAGTTATTATTATTATTATTATACTCTTCTTTGTTTTAAATAAAAAAGTATATATTTTAGGGTTTTGCACAAGAGAAAAACCTTTGAGCACAAATTACTCATTATACCTACCCACTGCCCTCTAGTACCCTGACTGAGTACCTTTTTCCCTTTTTTATTCATATTTTTTTTCTCTGGAGCATAAGAGAACTCGATAATTTAAAAAAGAAGCAAAAACTATTTTCATTTTATGTTTTGGTAATATTTTAATAGCAATTTCTGCGTAGTTCCCAGTTATTCATCTCGTTACTTCATGAATTTGGAATCCTTAGTCTGATTCTGCTAAAATATAATAATGATAGAAAGGCAAAGTTTATTTCAGTAGGTTTATGCATGAAGTTAAATGGTCTCTATCTTACATGTTTAACCTTTGTCTGATTAGTCTTTCCTAATGAGCTATATTTCCCTGTACGGCACTATAATTGAATTAACCGAACAAGCAAATACAAAGTTAAAAATCAAGTTAGTACATGGTCCTCGAAGTGGGTAACAGTCGAGTTAAGAAACAACTATTCTTTTCTTCTCATCTCAGTCATGAAATTGATGTCTTTAGGGCATGTTTGCCCTAGGGTTCGGAATAACAGTTGTATTCGGAATACGGGATACTCGTTTGTTCAAATACTCTAAAATCAAATACTCAACCAACAATTTCCTACACCTAATCTCTATCTTATACTATCCTATTAACACATAATTAATCTAAATACAATATCATAATACAACAATTTTACTTTTAAGACATGATTTATAACATAAAATACAATATAATAATACATTGTCATCCACTTTTCATGCATGATTTGACATCTACTTTACAAAGTAAAGGATTTTGAATCCTATAACAAACAAATATTTTTACTATTTACAGAATTCTGAATACCCCAAGATTCAGAATATCAGGATTCATAATCCCAAGGAATGCTAGTCCAACCTGCATCGGTGCATGACATTTTGGGCATGATATTTTTTTCAGATTGCATATGGTCTTCTCATCTGCAAGGCATTTAATGGTCGCTGGAGGATGCATCATTATCATGGAGATTACGTACAAAATGGACTTCTCCATGCCTGGCTTTTTACTTTGCGCAGCCATCTTGAGCTTTGGTATGAATAAGAGCTTCTCTTTATTTCCTTTTCCTTCACATTTTTGCATTAAAAAAAAAACACATGGAAATTATGATCTCCACAAAGGCTTGTAAATGGTGTCTTTGATCGTGCATTTATATTTGCAGGGATACATGAAGCGACTTCATTAGATCGTGCCAGAAAAGATTCTTTGCCAAGCTCAGATATATCAAATGGAGTTTTTGACGACCAAATTCAAGTGTCAGCACTTCCAACTTAAAAGTAAGGAAATTAAATCTCGGGCTTTTTATGGTGCATGTAGCTTGAATTTGTGGGGACTCTTAAATTTGCCCGAGTACAATAGTAAACTAACTGGAAAGAGAAGATAAAAATGTCCTAGGCCCCTTTATCAACCGAACAAATTTGAGAATACTTATTTTCTTCTTCCGGCACATTCATTATCTCTGACATGGTTAATCTGCAGCAAATTGAAGTCTGCACAATTTCGGGGGCCTGTTGATTAGGAGCTGCTGCAAGATATTTTGACTGACTGCAAAAACCGAGATCTTGAGGTATCTAATCTGGAAGGCAATCAGATTCTTGGGTTTTGGGACCGCGTGAAGTCTGGAGCTGATTAAGGAAGATGGGGCCAAGAAATATTTTAAAGCTTGTTAAGTATATGGTTATAGTTATAGAGATTGGTTATGTACATATCTTGCCCTGCTCAGTTCTTGGTCTTCTTCAATTTCAGACATACACAGCCATTTGTTTTTTTGAATTGTTCTCTTATTTTTTTGGAAAAGAAACTGTAAGTATTGCGAATTTACGACTTCACGATTTCCCTTCAAGCAATTCTATAATTCTCCATGTTTGTGGGTTCAAAATATTGGATTGTAATCACCTCAGCGGTTGGGCCAATACTCAACTCCTGAATCCTATTCACATGTACTCCTCTCTTTTATACATCATCTTTAGATATAAATGAATAAATATAATAACACATCATCAAATTGTAGATATGATTTGATAACTATTATAATAATAATAATAATTGAAAAGTCTGAAAATAGCTTTTGGAAATTTTCCTGCTCATTGTAGGTTTCTAAATCTGAAAATTGTTGAAATACTATTAAAACTGAAATATGTATTAGAATAGCTTTCCAAATTTCGGTGTGTATTACATATTTTTCTGTCTTTTTCTTAATTTACAAACCTAATTATCTTTTGATTATGGTACATATCAAATTAATCAATTTCAAGCGATCTTCAAATTTGTCACTCATATTGAATATCATCCATATATATTAATACAAAATCTTCCTAATTTATGTGTCTGCTTCGTATGCTTTATTTGGCAAATAAAAAATCATGATGTTTCGATTGCTTACGTCTCATCCGAGCCTAATTTACATAATTTAATATTTTTTTTATTATATCTCGTCAAATCTAATATTTCTTTATATTTTACCTAATTTAATATTTTTTAATTATATTTTACCTATCTCAATAGTTTCCTTTTATTCTCTTACTATAAAAATATTAATGAATCATAAATAATTAGTGAAGAAAATTTGAATTAGTTATCTTAATTAAAAGATAAATTACATATAAAAAATCTTAATTACAAAAAACGTAATTATGAAAATAATTAAATAGGTTGTATTTATAATAGAAGTTAAAATAATTTTATTTTTGGAATTCAAATATTTTGTACAGGTCAATTACAAGTTATTTTCAATAATTTAAGTATTAGCAATGAGTTCAATTTAAATATATAATTATATAATAATAATTAATAAATAATAATTAATAAATAATAATTAGACACCGGTTCAATGCGATACGGGTTGAGAGTATGACATCTTTTGAATTTCTTTAAGTATGTAACCAACATTTATTAACGAGTTTAATTTTAATTATTAAAATATAAAATTATTTAATAATAATAATTATTAATAAATAAATCAGGCATGTACAATGTACAAGTTAAGAGTACATACTTTTAATTTTTTATTTTATATTTAAAACTAAATAATTATGTTAAATATTTTTATATTTTCTTTTGATAAACCTGTGTAATACACATGTGTTAAACTAGTATAAGATAAAAAAATATATAATAAATAAATAAGGCAAAGACTTGCGTTAGGCCAGATTGACGGGTCATGACCCGTTAGGCCATCTGACCCGATATTCTAATGTATTGGTTTTTGAACTATGATGTATTGGCTTTTTACTTAAAAATATTGGTTTTTCATAAATATATGACTCGTGTTATGATGTATTGGTTTTGTATTAGTATTATAGTGTATTGACTTTTTAATAAAATGAATTGATTTTTGTACTATAATGTAACGTTATGAAATTTTGACCTAACGAATGGCCCGTTAATCCAACCTAACAAGAGTCTTGCCCAATAAATAAATAAATAAATAAAGATAAGACATACATCCTCAAACTCCGATTTGGTGACTGAATTTAAATACTATGCATTCAAGTTATTAGACATCAATTTGTAGTCAAAATATTATGTTATAGATTGATTATATGCAGTAAAAATATTACTTTAATAAAAACGATCAAAACTGTTCTATGTGATTGGACGAATATTATATTGGGAAAATTACATGAAATACTAAACATTTTTTTTCTTTACAATTTTACAATGGGTAAGAATTTTTTATAATTATGCTTGATTTTTTTTTTTTTTAATTAATTTGCGAATGTTTCTAGATTTTTCTTCTGTGCTGAGTGGTTTTATTAATATCGTGGTCCTTTCATTCAAATCCCTTCAAATCCACTTTTGCATTCGAATTCCTACATAAATTAATTAAAATAAATAAATTTTAATTTTTTTGAAGTCACTGAATTTGGGTGGATATAAATTGTAGAATTTGGGTTGTTATATCTCTTTTAAATAATCTTCTAAAGCCGGAAATAAATCTCTTTTTGAATGGTTTTGAAAGTGGTTTGAAAGCGATTTTCTTCATATAAGTGTGGTGTTTAAGTTATATTCATATATATATATATGTGTGTATATATATGTATGTATATATAAACTCTTCAAAGTCATTCCTATTTTTTAAACTCTTATTTATTACTTCCGCAGTTTTATAAACTCCCCTATTATATATTTTGTTGGCATTATGCGATTCATATACCAGCATTGTCGTTTGCTTTCTTGGCTGAATTATTGGTATTCATTAGATAACATTATTGATGTTCATAGGTTAGTTTATAATTCATATCGTAGCATTTTTATATTCAGTTGTTTTCTTGTGATTTTTTTAGAATTACATGGTTCAATAGTGAGCATCCCTGGTTTCAAGCAATACATTGTTAGAGAGCAATATTCTTGTCAAGTGGAAATGACCGATCATTTTTCATGTTATAGTTTCGTACTAATATATTATAATATAAGAAGATTCTACGGTGGCGTGACTATATCATTCTCCACTTAATTATAACCATTAAATTATGATAAGAGATAAGTAGTGAGGTAGATCAATAGATGTAAATGTAGGGGATGCATGATACCTTCACGGCACCGTAGTCATTTCCTATAATATAAAAATCAATATATTATATAAAAATTAAATATTATAATACAAATTAAAGATTTACAAAAAATTAATATTTTCAAATATAAAAATTAATACATCATAATATCATATCAGATACTATAACGATGACGAGTATGCACCATGAATGTGACCCAACACGAGTGTTTAGCCATTGTTAAAGCTCAATTGAGTTGGCAACACTGAGGTTCGTCAGACAGCATTATGTATTTGGTATAACAACAATCTTAAAATTAAGTTGTTTGAAAACATTACAGGGTTAGTTAATTAGCATTGCTACTTTAAAAGTTCGAGCTTGATCAATCTAGTCATAATTGATTTCTAAATCGATTATGTCACATCAAAGATAGTTCTAAGTGGATCTTGGTCTATAAAATATAATTGATAAAATATATTTTTATTATGAATAAATAATACATATATTTGAACAAAGTTAGGTAATAAACTTTCCTAATAAAAAAAATATTTTAATCAAAACTATTACACTACAAAAGAACACGAAATTGTCGACGGAGATTACTGACGGAAAGTAACCTGTCAGCAAATGCCCGCCCTTACCGACGGCATTACCGACGGCCTACCGAAGAACGGCATTCCTCAGTAGAACGGTCCGTCGGTAAGTTCTCGGCAAGTTGGCAGCAATTTACCCCGCCCAATAGGTTGACGGAAAAAGTCCGTCGGCAATTTTTAATAAAAAAAAAAATCTATTTTTTTTATTTACCAACGAAAAAGTCGCCGTCGGCAATATCAAAAAAAAATCAATAATCCGATTCTTTATTTTGCCGACTGGTAGATAGCCGTCGGCAATGTCGGATTTAATATACCGACAAATAGTGCGCGTCGGTAATGCCGGATTTAATATACCTGCAGATTTACCGACAAAAATAAGTTCGTCGGTAAACTCCATAAAACAGCAGCCCCGCAGGCAGACAATTCATTCGCGTTTTTTCAACCAAAAAAAAAGAGAGAGAGAGCAATCGGAATTTATAACCGCTGCACAAGCTGGAGTTCACCGCCTCATCGTGCACACGCCGGAGTTCGCTGTCGGAGCACTTATACCATCACCTATTAAGGTATGCTACCCTTTGAATTCAAATTTCATTTTTTTTTTAATTTGGGGTTTTAATTTGATTTGAATTTAGGAATTAGATATTGATAAATTTAATTGGGGGAATTTAAGAGTTTAATCGTCATTTATCAATTGTGAATTATTTTGGGTTTAGAGTTCATTTATGCAGTTAGGCTTTATTTTAGGGTTTGATTTCTAATTATTTATAAATTCGATTATACATTTATATAAAATTAGGGCTAATTAGGTCGTTAGTATTTAATTATGCAATTGAGATTTGTTCTGGGCTTTAATTTATAATTATTTATAAATTAGGTTCGATTATATAAATTTGAATTAAATTCCAGTACTAGGTAGGGTTTAATTTCTAATTAGTGTTAAATAATGCAAAATTGCAATTATCTTTTAAAGTGTATGTGATGGTGGTTTTTAAATATCGTGATGATCTATTTTGTATAATGTATGTTATTGTTTGTTGTTATATATACATTATGATTTGATTGTCATTGATTGATATTGTAATTGGTTGGGTAGACGCCGGTGATGACGTGATGCACGGCGCCGGCCAGGAGGTTTCGTCCCTCCAATAACGGTTTTCAAAATTATTTTAAAAAATGATGATGGTTTTTAAAAACTTTTAAGTTGTTGGGGATGGTGGTTTTGAAATGATGTGGTGATCGGTATGATGTTGTGTTTAAGACATGTTATGGTTCGTTGATATTGCTTGCATGTGACCGATTGTTTGATATTATTTATTTTAAATTTGTTATGATTAATATAGTAAGAACAATAGTTATTTCCGACTCATTTAATTCGATTTAATATCAAATAGAGAGTTTGATACTAAAGTTTGAATTGTTCCCTTCTAGAATACGTACCTTGGACCCATTTGGGATTTAGTATCAAATCGAGATTTTGATACTAAATTTTAAATTGTCCCATTTTTGGACAGTTTGAGAATGTGGTGGTAGTATGGTTATATCTTCTGCGTATGTGTTATGTTGACTTTGAAATCTCGGTTTTATGCATCTTTCTTTTGTTATCGGGTGCACTGAAATATATGAGTAATTAGAGAACTAAGGGGAGATGCTGCCGAGATTTTGAAACCAACAAAAATGCATATTTTAAGATAATACATACTACTAGCATTCTTGAATGGGATAGAAGCCTTCCCAATAATTCAAATTACTCTTCTTCCTCGTTATGATGCCGAGATTTCGCCACCCACATTCTTTTCCTCTCACGG
Organism: Phtheirospermum japonicum; assembly: GCA_014905375.1. Taxonomy (NCBI): domain Eukaryota; kingdom Viridiplantae; phylum Streptophyta; class Magnoliopsida; order Lamiales; family Orobanchaceae; genus Phtheirospermum; species Phtheirospermum japonicum. Next base: position 377,288 of record BMAC01000487.1, read on the forward strand.
AAAAACGATTGATCATTCTAAATAGTATCACAAATAATTAACACCCTAAATTATAGGGTGGATAGTACTGCTCGTAATTGGATGTACAAACGGCGATGGGATGACGAATTTCTTTCGGATACATTCGTAAAGGGGGTGGAAAGTTTCGTAAAATTTGCACTCACGCATGATTCTACCGAGAGGGACGGTGATAAGTTGAAATGTCCTTATAAACAAATTAAGTGTAGGAATCGTAGTTACCACGAGATCGATGACATCAAATATCACCTATGTGCCAAAGGGTTCGTCCCCGATTGTCATATTTGGACACATCACGGGGAAACAGTAGATCTCATGTCATCGCGTTGTAATTTTGAAGTCGGGGAATCATCTTTTGTCATTCCTAAAAACTCATAAAATGTGTACATAAATATAATGCGAGATGCTGCCGGGCCTGATTTGGAGATGAATGATGATGTAGAAGAACCGCCTAATCCAGAGGCGCATAAGTCTTTTGATATGTTGGAAGCTGCAAAACAATCTCTGTATCCAGGCTGCGAGAAACACACCCAACTCTCTTTTGTTGCCCGCCTCATTAAAATTTAGGAAATGGAATTTCTGAAAGAGTAGTTTTAGTGGTGTTGAAATAACAAAAGTGGGTTCATTGGATTGGTATAATTGGAATTCGATTACTATGTAAGAATCAAGGGGTTTTTAGTTTGAAATATAAATGAAAACGAAAAAATATGAAACTAGGAAACGTAAATGCAAGTTGGTCGGATGCCTCGAGCGTGTGCCGAAATTGAAATAGCAAGCAAGAATGAAATTATGCAAGTAAAAGCTAAGTTTCACCAAGTACAACTAAAACAACCTAAAGTACAACCATGCATGCATGATCATAAAATTGGAAATAATGCAAATTAACAAAAACTGAAAGCACCAATAGAAAGAGCAATAAAAGTTGATGTGAAAGTTAAAAACTTTATGCAAAATAACAAGAAACGAAGAGTAGATCTAGGATTTAACATAAAACTATGCATGAAATTAAATTCAAAATAAAGCATATGAAATACTCAAAATAAAAACGATCCGAGACTTGATCTATGATCTTGGTGTGTCACTCACCTAGATTCCATAGCCAATTCACAAGATCAAACAACAATTCCAATAGCTAAGGCAAAATGCATAAATTGAAGAACAAGCATAAGCATATGAAATACTCAAAATAAAAATGATCAAGGACTCGATCTATGATCTTGATGTGTCACTCACCTAGATTCCATAACCAATTCACAAGATCAAACAATTAATCTAAGAGCTAAAGCAAAATGCATAAATGAAGAACAAGCATAAAAATTAAAGGAAAGCATGCAATTTAAAGAAAGCTTACTTGAATTAAGGAAAGGAGTAACAAGCTTGAATTAAGTTGCAACAAAATAAAATCCAAGTGATGACTTGAGTTTTCTTAGGCATACAAACCCAAGGAAATGCTTGAAATTAAAACCTAAGTTCTAGAAAAAGAAATTTAATCCCAAACCCATACTTGGGTTGGGAGGAGAGGTGTTATCTTACACAATTAGAGTTGGGTTCTATTTATACTAGGTTTAATTGGGGTTAAATGAGTCAAATTAGCCTTAAAGGTTTGTATTTCCCGAGTTTGACCAAGTTTGACCCGGAATGGCCTTAAAGGCTTATATCTACCTCACTACGTGGCATGCGCGCGGGCATGCGCACATGCGCGCGGGCGCTGCTGAGCGAGGCGCGCAGACGCCGGGCGCTGTCGAACAGGCACGGATCTGGGCAAGCCTGGGCGATGCTAGGCACACCTGGCATGGAAATGGGCAAGCCTGGGCACGTCTAGGCTCAAATTCCAGAATGTTTGCCATTTAGGAGCTTCTTATTGACACTGATTTGGGCATGCCTTGGCGCGGCTTGACTTGAGTTTTGGGCCTCCATGCCTTAGCTTGAATTCAAATCATTAAGCCACCTATTAAATGAGAATTTTGAATATAAAAACCTAAGAATTACACTAAACCTCATACTAATTGAACACATTTAACCAAATTAAATATAAAATTAACAAGAAACACGAAAAACAACAAAACGAGAAAACAAACAAAAAACCTAATAAAACTCGGCTCAAAACCACTAAAAACGACCGTAGACCACCCCACACTTATCGGTTTTTTCGTCCTCGAAGAACGAAAAGAATTGAGAATGTACATGCAATGACATTACGCGAAAAGAAGAAATCCTTGTGCTTATCCTATTTAATATGATGGAAGTATCAACATAAACTCGTTATCGTCAAGCATTGCTCGTATTACTCTTCCTCAATTGAAAATCAAATCGATGGCTTCCTCTCAAATGGAATTTTGAGGGTGTTCGCTCAATTCGCTCAAGTGTTTATTTTATATGGGACGTGTACTATTTTGCTTGTAATTGTTGTATTTTTCTCATATTTTTAATTAGTGTTTTATGTTGATGTTAGTAGTTTTGAGTCAAGTTTTATTAAGTTATTAGGTTGTTTTTCTTGTTTTGTTGTTTTTTATGTTCCTTGTTGATTTTTTATTTAATTGGGTTAAATTGTTTGAATTAATTAGAGGTTTGGTGTAATTCTTGGGATTTGATATTTAAAATTCTCATTTAATAGGTGGCTTAAGGCTTTGAAATCAAGCTAAGGCATGGAGGTCAAAAATTCAAGTCTACCCTGACCTATTTGCACGTCTAAATTGGTGCCAAGATGCTCCAAAATGGGCAAACTTTCTGGAATGGTGGCCTAGCCTCGCCTATGATGGCCTATTCTCACGCCAATACCCTAGGCGCAAGAAAAAAGGCCTAATTTCACGCCTAGCAGCTCGCCCGCGCGCGCCTGCTGAAGCTGCTCGGCGCCTGCCGAGCAGCACGCGCGCGTCCTGCCGAAGCCGCGCGTCGCCTGCCGAGCAGCGCACGCGCGTCCTGCCGAAGCCGCCCGGTGCCTGCCGAGCAGTGCGCACGCTCCTGCCGAAGCCGCCCGATGCCCTGCCGAGAGCTCTCCGCACACTCACACGCAGCCAGCGCCTAGCGTCGCCCATTTCCGTGCCTAGGCGCTTGCCTAGACACTCGCCTACCAGCGCCTAAGCCCAGCGCCCAACACGTGCGCCCAGCTGCGCCCAGGCTCGGCCATGGCCGAGCCAACTCGAGCCAAATCAAGCCAAAATGTGCCAAAAGGCTAGCTAAGTGGCTAGGAAGGTCAACACGAGTCAATTTTGGTCAAACCCGGGAATTTCAAGCCTTTTTGGCTAATTTGGCCCATTTAAACGCAATTAAAACCTATTATAAATAGAACCTCACTCTCATTTTTGTAAAAAATCACTCCCATCCAAACCCAAGCTAGGGTTTGGGATCAATTACTCTCAATCTCTTGGATAATTTTCTTTCTTAGGTTTTAGATTTAATTTCAAACTTTGTTGTAATTTCTTTTCCTAGATTTAGATTAAATTTCAAGCACCTCCTTGGGGTTGCAAGCCTAAGAAGAATCCAAATACTCCTTTGGATTGTTACTTTTGATGCAATTACATTCAAGCTTTGTTTCATTTCTTAATTCAAGTAAGTTTTCTTTCAATTTCATGTTTTATGCTTTATTTCCATGCTTTGTTCTTCATTTCCATGCTTTGTTCTTCATTTCCATGCTTGTTCTTCATTTTATGCTTTTTGTCTTAGCACCTTGAATTCATATTAGATCTTAAGAATTGGCTATGGAATCTAGATGAGTGACACTTCTAGATCATAGATCGAGTTTTAGATCGTCTTGATTTTGAGTTTTTCCTATGCTTTATTTGAATATAATTTCCATGCATAGTTTTAGCTTAAATCCTAGATCTACTCTTTGCTGCTTGTTATTTTCCTTAAAGATTCAAACTTTCATGTAAACTTTTCTTGGTGAAACATAGAATTTTCTTGCTTAATTTCATTATTGATTTGCATTTCCATATTGAGGCATACGACGAGGCATCTGACCAACATGCAATTTCATTTCCTAGATTAGTTTAGTTAGTTTAATTGCTTTATTTTTATTTTCCTTTTACTTTTCTAAGCTTGAAACACTTTGAATCCTTCAATCAAATTGAATTCCGATAGTACCAAGTCAATAGAACCTTTAAATTTCTAAAATCACAAAAATCTACACTTCAAAATGGCACCATTGCGACTCGGCTTGGTTAAGGCTTTCGATTTAATTTTTGTTTCTTGGTGTTTTTAGCTTGCTTTGTTATTTGACGTTTTTGTTAAGTATGTTAGGTACATATAGCTTTGGTGGATACATTCCCGACATGGGAGGGCATGGTGCAAACCATGTCGAGAATGAGATGTTGTATAATGGCCTTGGCAATGTGGGAGGGCATGGTGCAAACCACGTTGCCTACGGTGGACTTGATTATGGGCAACCCGGCATGGGAGGGCATGGTGCAAACCATGTCGGTTTTAGCGACTCCTCGAGTTTGGTTGATCCATATGGAAGATTTGGTGCTCCGACTCACTTCCTGAACATGCATATTCCGACATCTGAGCCGTATGGTGGGTATAATGCTTCCAATCATTGCACGACCTTGTCTATGTATGGCTTTGCGAGTTCGAATGAGTATGAGGGTGGCCAAATTCCGAATCCCGACCTCTATGATGGTTCTCTCACTTCCAATTTCGATTATGCCCCATTTGATGCTACCTATGGCACTCATGACCCCGATATGTATGCGTACTTCGGAGGTTTGAGCTCCAATGACCAAAATGCCCCTCCTGCCTTCGATATTCCGGTGCATGCTCCTATTCCGCCCCCTGATCCGACTCTCTTGGCCATTTTACAACAATTGCAATCATTGTCCATCACGTTGGCCTCGTTCGATACTAAGTTCAATGCTCTCGAGGCTACTTTTGAGCAATTGGAAAGTCATGTGCATATGTTGAAGCAAGCGAATGAGGAAAACAAATTTTTAAGCCAACCTTCGCATCCTCTTGTGGTCACGGCCATTGGAAGCGGTGGGGTGGTTGATAATAAGCTTGTCTCACCGTCCGAGGTGGAGGTGGTCTCTATTATAAGTATTCTTCCTTTTCCCGATTCTACCCTCCCCAATTTTGCAAAGAATATTCCCGATGCCCCTATACCCTATCCATCAAGCTTATCCTTCGAGGTTTGCTTACTTATGGACGTGGCCCAAGAGTTGGTCGAAAAAGTTTATATGGAGGATAGGAGTATTGAGAAGGATATTATCCGAGAGGCCTATTTTGAGGATCATTGTGAGGATGATGAGCCCCTTGTCCATACCGACGAGCTAATTATGTTTCAATGTGCCAACGACATGAGTGAAGGAGATTATGATTGTGTCGTTGAGGGCACCGACATACTTTTGGCGGGGGAGGTGGAGATTTTTGATGAGAAGATTGAAGAGCTTGAAGAGTACCTTGAAGATATCGGTGATTTGTTCGAATTAGCCTCCAACGAGGTCGGGGGCCCGAGCCTAAGCCTTTCCCATCTCACCCCGAGTATGTCTATTTAGAGGAAGAGGAGAGCAAACCGATTATCATCTTTGCCAATCCGGAGCGAGAAGAAGAGGAGGGGTCGGTTGAAGAACTTAAAATTCATAAGGGTGCGATTGGTTGGAGACCCGGAGTGATTAAGGGAACTAGCTCTTGGACGTACTTGCATACACTCGTCTTGGAGGATGATGCCAAACCACCTCGAGGATTTCAAAGGAATTTGAATCCTAATTTTGAGGAAATAGTAGAAGACGAGAAGGTGATCAAGGACGAAAAGGGAGAGTTATTGACCACGAGGGCTAAAGCGGGATGGACGATGTTGATCAAGTTCAAGAAGTCAAATACGGATACCAAGAACGACCATTTCCCTCTCCCGTTGCACGACCACATGTTGGAAAAGATAGCCGGCCATTACTCCTTTTATTTTTGGGATGAGTCGTCGGGTCACTTCAAAACCACAATTCCACCCGAGATTCTACCCGAGATGACTCTTACTTGCCCGATAGACACACTAGCCGACCAATATTTCTATTGGATCTTAGACGAGGTGTCGAGTCACTTCAAAACCACAATCCCTCCCGACAAGGAGGAGATTATTTTGGTGGACCCTCCCGTGATCTTTCCACCTTGATCGAAAAGGGAGTTCGTCAAGCTAGTGACGTAAAACAAGTGCTTCGTGGGAGGCAACCCATGTTCTTTTCATTTATTTCTTTAATTTCTTCCTTTCTTACTTTCTTATTCTATGAAAAACCAAAAACATTCGAAAAATTAGAAATATAAAAAGAATTTGTGTGGTTTTGCTTCGTTTTGGTCCATGTACATGTTTTCTTGTGTTTTTGATTTTGTGTGATTTTCTTTTCTAGGTCTCGTTTTCCGAATCCAACCTTGGGAGGTTTGATAAGATGGTAGCGCTCATAAAACCGGGAAATACTAGCCATGCTCGATTTCCGCTCAGAATGCTTAGATGCTTAAGTGGACCCCACCGAGCTCGACTCAAACTCGCTCGGTTTAGGAAGCTTCTACCTCACCCTCCTTTTACTTGATTTTCATTAAAATCCAATGAGGGCATTGCATAGTTTAAGTGTTGTGTGGGTAGATGGTTAGGGTCCGGGTTTTTATCAAGCATGTTTTGTTGTTCTTAACTCGAGCCTTGGCGAAGTGATGCATTCTTGGCGAAGTGACGTTTACTATTTGCGCATTTATATGGTTGAGTTGATTTGTGTGTCTTTTGTGTGTCTATTACATGTTTAAGCAACCTACACACGCTTGGAAGTTTGAATAGTTTATTTGTCGGGTTTTTACATGTTTATGCCCTCTTGTGTGAGGAGTTCGATTTTTGTGCTTCGTCCAAAACTGCCTATAAATATATAATCAACATTTTCTCGTGAAAAGATTGCAAAGCTCTAAAAGCTCTTTTGATTTTGCTCCCAAATTCGATGCAAACTAGCGAGTAGCCTTGTGTGATTTATCAGCTTGCTTGCATTTTTATGGAAATTGCATTGAGGAGGTTTGATTTTGCTCGTACATGATTGTATTCGAAAATGACCTCGAGGCACATATATCACCCTTGTTCCGGCCATATCCATATATTTCAGCTGCTTTAAAAATCCCAAACGAGCCCCCTTGAACCTATGTCCCGTTTCTTATTAGCCGAGCTTGATTTTAGCTCTTGTATCTTCGTAATTTGTGAGGTGGGAGAGTTTATTTTTAGTTGACGAGAGATGTATGGGACATATGTGGGTTTCGGGTTTTGAGTTGCTAATACAAAAAAAAAAAGAGAATAATACTCCAACACAAATCACGAAAAGTGATAAAGCATGCGTTCAAGTGAAAAACCTAATTCAAAAAGGCTAAGTTTAGTAAAAAGAAGCAAATTCAAAAAGCTTCTAAGTGTTGTGAAATGAAGTCGGAAAAGCGTGTGAGAATACGAAAGGGTTTCGAATGAGAGTTTGGTGAATTGTGAAAGGTGAAGCGATCATAAGCTTCGGGTTTTCGAAAGTAGGATTTTGTGTTTTAATGATCGCGTTTGATCGTGTGTTAGCCACTATATCTAAATGTTCCATACCTTACCAAAGAGCCAACATTACAACCACAATAAAGACGTCTTTCGATTCTTATTTGGTCATGTACTATGAGCAATTTTGAGCGTCCGATTTGTGAAATCTTGACAAGTTGCATGTATTGACCGACTTGAGCGTATACATGTCCCTTATATCAAACACTTGAGGGAATTGAGCGAACACCCTCAAAATTTTATTTGAGAGGAAGTCATCGATTTGGCTTGCGTTTTTGTGAAAGAGTAATACGAGCAATGCTTGGCGATAACGAGTTTATGTTGATACTATCATCATATTAATAAGGATAAGCACAAAGGTTTCTCGTTTTATACAATGTTCATTGCGTGTGTACTCTCAATTCTTTTCGTTGTTCGAGGACGTACAAACCGATAAGTGTGGGGTAGTTGTTTTGCTTGTAATTGTTGTGTTTTTCTCATGTTTTTAATTAGGGTTTTATGTTGATGTTAGTAGTTTTGAGTCAAGTTTTATTAAGTTATTAGGTTTTTTTTTTGTTGTTGTTGTTTTTCATGTTCCTTGTTGATTTTTTATTTAATTGGGTTAAATGGCTTGAATTAATTACAGGTTTAATGTAATTCTTGGGACTTGATATTTAAAATTCTCATTTAATAGGTGGCTTAAGGCTTTGAAATCAAGCTAAGTCATGGAGATAAAAAAATTCAAGCCTAGCCTTACCTATTTGCATGCCTAAATTGGTGCCAAGATGCTCCAAAATGGGCAAACTTTCTGGAATGGTGGCCTAGCCTCGTCTAGGATGGCCTATTCTCATGCTAATACCCTAGGCGCAAGAAAAAAGGCCTAATTTCACGCCTAGCAGCCTGCTTGCGCACGCCTGCCGAAGCCGCCCGGCGCCTGCCGAGCAGCGCGCGCGCGTCCTGCCGAAGCCGCCCGACACCCTGCCGAGAGCTCTCCGCACGCCCGCACGCAGCCAGCGCCTAGCGTCATGTTTGTAGAGTTTTCGTGGTGATGAATAAATCATCGGGTTCATTGGCTTGATATTATCGGAATTCGATTCAATTGCAAGTTCAAGGTGTTTCAAGCTTGGAAAAATAAAGGGAAAATGAAAATAAAATAATTAAACTAGCTAACTATCCTAGAAATTGAAATAGCAAGTTGGTCGGATGCCTCAAATAGAAAATGCAAAGCAATAATGAAAACAAGCAAGAAAATGCAATGTTTCACCAAGTACAAGCATGCAAGCACAAGGTACAACTATGCCTAAAATCCTAAATAATGAAAATTACCAAAGATTGAAAGCATGAATGGATAAAGCAATGAAAATGGATGGGAAAGTTTAAAACTTTATGAAAAATAACAAGCAACAAAGAGTAGATCTAGGATTTAAGCATGAAACAAGGCATAAAAATAAGATTTAAAATAAAGCATATGAAAAACTTAAAATCATGACGATCCAAGACCCGATCTACAATATAGATGTGTCACTCATCTATAATTCATAGCCAAATCATAAGTTTCATCATAAATTCAAGTAGCTAAGACAAAAAGCATGAAATGAAGAAAAATGCATGAAACATATGAAATTACTTGAAATTAAACAAATCAAGGACTTGATCTATGATCTAGATGTGTCACTCAACTAGGATTCATAGCCAATTCACAAGATCAAGCACAACTTCTAATACTTAAGGCAAAAAGCATAAAACAAATGAAGAACAAAGCATAAAATTAAAAGAAAGCTTACTAGAATTAAAGAGAGAATCCAAAAGCTTGATTGAAATTGCAAGTAATTAAAAATCCAAGGGAGTACTTGAATCCTTCTTGAGCTTACAAACCCAAGGCAAAGCTTGAAAATTAAATCTAGAGAGAGAAATTAAGTCCCAAACCCAAGCTTGGGTTGGGAGGAGGTGTTTTACAAAATGAAAGAGAGGTTCTATTTATACAAGTTAATTAGGGGTAAATGGGTCAATTATGCCATATGAGCTTGGATTTCCATATATTGACCAAATCTGACCCAAGATGGTAGAAATAGACCATTTGGGTTGAGTTGGGCTCGATTGGCTCGGCAAAATTGCAAGGTGGCTCGACATGGGCCGAGATGGCTCGGCGCTAGGCGGGCTGGCTCGGTCATGGTCGGCAGATGTCGGCAGGGGCTTGCGGGCGTGGTCGGCAGCTCTCGGCAGTCTCGACAGTTGTGGCGCGCAGGATCGGCAGGACCGCTCGGCAGCTTCCGGCAGGTTCTCGGCAGGCGTGGGCGCTGTGTCACGGACTTAGTCCTCTGGAACTAACGTCTCGTGCGGCCTTAGATCCTTTCCGCCCCGTGCGGTAGCTAAGTCAGCCTATCCGACAAGAAAATGATAAAGATGGGCGAAGGAAAGAAAGGATTGTGGGAAAAGGACGCGATGGTTTGAGAAAACTTGATTAGCTTGAATGCTTTACACTCGGATTCGCTTACACTTAGTTGGGTATGCTTGGTTGCCCAAAATGGCTCGCCCTTATGCCTATTTATAATAGTTCCCACCGACATTGGGGGAATGCTCTAGAACCCTACGCACCACCGCCTTAGGCGGGTGTTTCTAGAATGCCCTACAACTATACATGGCGCCTCCTCTCACGGAAGGGCCCTAGAACCTCCTACATGCTCCTATGGCTAATATTTACATGATGTCTCTAGAGAGTTCTACCACTCTCTAGTCAAAACTAAGCATTTGACCAAGACATGCCTAGACATCTCTAGAACATTCTCGGCCCTACTAAGCCCCTTGTGGGCGTGTCCCGGCGCACGTGCTGCTAGATAAGCCCCGAATTGGCTAGATGACTCCGTATGGTTCTAGCAGCTTCCAAAAGCTCGGCCCTTGCCCGAATCTTCCCGGCCCGAACCCACTCGGCCAAGTCCCGCACGTCTCTAGAAGATTCCAGGGCCCTTCTCACATGTTGCCTCTTGTGCCCGGCCCACGGGCATATCGGGTTCGGCTCGCCCAGCCCGAACCCGGCCTTGATTCCCATAGTGCGGCATCCCGCCTTGCCGCATCACGCTCGGTGCTGCCTCTGCAACACCCTTCGCATCATGCGCGCCGCCTGGTGCGCGCTGTCGGCCACGCAAGTCCCGACATGGCTCGACCATCCAGGGCGGGGCGTGACATTCTCCCCCCACCCATACCGGCGACGTCCTCAACGCCATGTCCCGCCAGTGTACGCGTGCTGCCCAGTCTTCTCCGCAGGTTGGGCCATGCCCTCGTCCGCTCTGTGCGCGCTGCACGGTCTTCTCCGCAAGCCGGGGCGCGCCTGTCTCGATCATCGCGCGGTGTCAGGCCTTCGCTCACCGGGTCGCGCCTGCGCGGCGTGTTGGCTTTGCCACGATCCATGCCACGCCCAAGTACCGGATCCTCGGTCCCTTGTCGACCTGGATCGCCGATAACCTCATCCCGAAATCCGCTTCCTCTACTAGAACGGAGATGGTCGTCTCCCCGAACATGCTCAGGGTCTTCATCGCCGGAACCAACGCCGCGTTGTTCTTCCGCATGAAGTCCAACCCTAGCACCGCATCGTGCCCGTCCATCGGCGTGATGGTAAAGTCCACCAGGCCCTCCCATGGCCCAAGGCATAGTTTCACGTCCCGTGCTATGCCCATCACTGGTCTCGCTTGGGTGTTAATCGTCTTGATCCAAGCGTCCGACCCCTCGACTCTCACTCTGAGTCGCCGAGCCTCCTTCTCCGTAAGGAAGCTGTGCGTGGCCCCTGAGTCTACTACGGCGTGCACCTCGCGCTCATTGATGCGGCCGCGTGCCAGCATCAACCCGTGTCCCATTGGCGTCCCGACCTTGGGTGGATCCCTCGTGAACTCCACGGCATTAACCACCCGAATGGCACCACATCGCTGGGCCTCATCATCCCCGTGGTGCGAACCCGCTTCCTTGTCCGATTCCCGCATCATCGCTGACAAGGATCCCAACTTGGGGCAGTCTCTAAAACTATGTGGCCCCTTGCACACATAGCAACCTTGCGGCTTGAAGGAGTTCTTCCTCTCCTCGTACTCCTTACGAGGGGTATGGCTACTCCTCGATAAGCCAGCCTCGTCCTGATCAGTCCACCTCGGCGTGGACCTCGGCTGCTCCCGGATGACCTTCCCGTCATGTGGGTCTCCCCCACCCTTGGCCGATTGCTCCTCCTTTTTCCAGGGACCGACGGAGAAGTCCACCAATGACTCGGCAGCTGCGATGGAACTATCCAACGTCCGAATGTCCCGACGATGCAGCTCCTGCCTGGCCCAAGGTTGGAGCCCATCCACGAATTAAAACAATGAGTCGTCCGCCGACATATTAGGAATCTGCAACATTAGGGTCGTGAACTCCTTGACGTAGTCTTGGATTGAGCCCTTCTGCCTCAACTCCCTCAGTCTTTTGCGCGCCTCATACATGACATTCTCGGGGTAAAATTGCCGCTTGAGCTCTCGGACGAAGTCCTGCCACGACTCGATCCGACACGCCCCGTTCTCGATGTCGGCATGCTTCCGGTGCCACCACAAAATTGCGGTATCGCTAAGGTAAAGGGTTGCGGTCTTCACCTTAGCCGCCTCATCCCGCAAGTTGATGCCTTCAAAGTACCGCTCCATGCCCCATAGGAAGTTATCGACTTCCCTGGCGTCTTGCATGCCGCCGAATCCCGCTGGCCTCGGATACTCAACCCTCGTGGTTGACGCAGGTGTGCCATCCTCCGTGATGGCCACGACCCTCTTGCACATCGCCACGTCCTCTCGCAACGCATTGACGATGGCCGCCAGCTCATTCAAGCGCTCCTCAAACCTTGCCCGAGCCGTCCCCAACTCTTGGATGGCCTCGGTATTCACCTGGGTGGCGTCTGTGCACCCCTGCACGTCGCCCTTGATCGACTCCACCTCTCCAAGCACGTGTTCCTCCAACGTCTTGAAGGTGTGCTCGACCCGCTCAAGCCCTTCGGCGAGCTCCCCTACCGCGAGATTAGCCATGGTCGCCTCCGCGCGCACCTTGCTGCGATCTCGGGTCTTCTTCCGCTCGGTGGTCGCAAGTTCCCTCCCTCGGACATCTTCGACCGACCCCGAGCACTCCACAACATCACTCTTGTTTCCTCCGGCCATTATCTTCATGCGCTCAATACGAAGCCCCCAATCGGGCTCTGATACCACTTGTCACGGACTTAGTCTCTGGCACTAACGTCTCGTGCGGCCTTAGCTCCTTTCCGCCCCGTGCGGTAGCTAAGTCAGCCTATCCGACAAGAAAATGATAAAGATGGGCGAAGGAAATAAAGGATTGTGGGAAAAGACGCGATGGTTTGAGAAAACTTGATTAGCTTGAATGTTTTACACTCGGATTCGCTTACACTTGGTTGGGTATGCTTGGTTGCCCAAAATGGCTCGCCCCTATGCCTATTTATACTAGTTCCCACCGACATTGGGGGAATGCTCTAGAACCCTACGCACCACCGCCTTAGGCGGGTGTTTCTAGAATGCCCTACAACTATACATGACGCCTCCTCTCACGGAAGGGCCTAGAACCTCCTACACGCTCCTATGGCTAATATTTACATGATGGCTCTAGAGAGTTCTACCACTCTCTAGTCAAAACTAAGCGTTTGACCAAGACATGCCTAGACATCTCTAGAACATTCTCGGCTCTACTAAGCCCCTTGTGGGCGTGTCCCGCGCACGTGCTGCTAGATAAGCCCCGAAYTGGCTAGATGACTCCGTATGGTTCTAGCAGCTTCCAAAAGCTCGGCCCTTGCCCGAATCTTCCCGGCCCGAACCCGCTCGGCCAAGTCCCGCACGTCTCTAGAAGATTCCAGGGCCTTCTCACATGTTGCCTCTTGTGCCCGGCCCACGGGCATATCGGGTTCGGCTCGCCCAGCCCGAACCCGGCCTTGATTCCCATAGTGCGGCATCCTGCCTTGCCGCATCACGCTCGGCGCTGCCTCTGCAACACCCTTCGCATCATGTGCGCGCCTGGTGCGCGCTGTCGGCCACGCAAGTCCCGGCATGGCTCGACCATCCAGGGTGGGGCATGACAGCTGGCTCTCGGCAGTTGCGGCAGGCATGGGCGGACACTGGGTAACCCAGTGTCATATCACGTACCCAGTGTCAGCCGTATTTCTTCAATTCGAGCCCCGATTCCGGTAAAACTCCAATCGTAAGCCCATGCTCGACCATCTCCAGACTAGAATACTTCAAAATACCTAATTTAAATATAAGATTAAAATAATCATATTAAGTAGAAAATCAAAAAGAAACACGAAAAAACAACAAAACGAGAAAACAAACGAAAAACCTAATAAAACTCGACTCAAAAATTACTAAAATCAACATAAAATCCTAATTAAAAACACAAGAAAAAAATGCAACAATTACATGCAAAACAACTACCCCACACTTATCGGTTTGTTCGTCCTCGAACAACGAAAAGAATCGAGAGTGTACATGCAATGAATATTATGTAAAAAGAAAAATCCTTGTGCTTATCCTTATTTATATGATGGAAATATCAACATAAGCTCGCTAGTGTCAAGCATTGCTCGTATTACTCTTTCTCAAATGCAAGCCAAATTGATGACTTCCTCACAAATGGAAATTTGAGGGTATTCGCTCAATTCACTCAAGTGTTTAGTAGATAGGACGTGTATACGCTCAAACCGGACATTGCATGCACTCGTCAAGATTTCACAAATCGGACGCTCAAAATTGCTCATAGTACATGACCAAACAAGAATCGAAAGAGGTCTTCATTATGGGTTGTAATGTTGGCTCTTTGGTAAGGTATGGAATATTTGGATATAGTGGCTAACACACGATCGAACGTGATCAATAACACACAAAATCCTAATTTATAAAACCCGAAGCTTATAATTACTTCACCTTCCCCAATTTACCAAACTTTCATTCGAAACTCTTTCATTCTTCCACACGCTTTCCCGACTTAATTCTCACAACACTTAGAAGCTTTTTGAATTTGCCTCTTTTTACTAAACTTAGCCTTTTTGAATTAGGCTTTTCACTTGAACGCACGCTTTATCACTTTTCGTGATTTGTGTTGGAGTGTTATTCTTTTTTTTATAAGCACTTCAAAATCCGAAACCCTCAGTTGATTTCCCACACATTTATCGTCAACTAACAACAAACTCTCTCACCTCACAATTCATGAAGATATAAGAGCTAAAATTGAGCTCGGCTAACAAGAAATGGGATAAAGGCTCAAGGTGGCTCATTTGGGATTTTAAAAGTAGCTTACATATATGAATATGTCCGGCATAAGGGTGATATATGTGCCTCGAGGTCATTTCCAAATTCAATCATGTACGAGCAAAATCAAACCTCCTCAATATAATTTCCATAAAGATGCAAGTAAGCCGATAAATCGCACAAGGCTACTCACTAGTTTGCACTTAATTTGGGAGTAAAATCAAAAGAGTTTTTAAAGCTTTGCAATCTTTTCACGAGAAAATGTTGATTATATATATATAGACGGATTTTGGACGAAGCACACAAATTCAACCCCTCACACAAGAGGCCATAAACATGCAAAAACTCGACAAGTAAACTATTCAAACTTCCAAGCACGTGGAGTTGTTCAAACATGTAATCGAGACACAAAAGACACAAAAATCGACTCAACCATATAAATGCGCAAATAGGAAGCGTCACTTCGCCAAGAATGCGTCACTTCGCCAAGGTTCGAGTTAAGAATAACAAAATATGCTTTTCGACACCCGGACCCTAACCACCTACCCACCCCACACTTACACCATGCAATACCCGTATTTTAATGAAAACCAAGTAAAAGGAGGGGGAATAGAAACTTCTTTAACTGAGCGAGTTTTGAGTCGAGCTCGGTGGGGTCCACCTAGTCATCTAAGCAATCCAATAAAAAATCAAGCATGGCTAGTATCTCCCGGTTTCATGAATGATACTAACTTATCAAATCGCCCAATGGTTGAAGTCGAAAAACCAAATCTAGAAAAGAAAATCACACGAAATTAAAAACTCAATATGTACACGAATCACAACAAAATATATTTTTTTATTTTTCAAGTTTTTAAATGTTTTTGGATTTTTGGATTTTTTAATAAAAGAAAGAAAGAATGAAAGAAAGAAACGGAAAGAACTTGGGTTGCCTCCCAAGAAGCGCTTGTTTTACGTCATTAGCTCGACGTACCCCCTTTTCGATCAAGGTGGGAAGATAACGGGAGGGTCCACCAAGACAATCTCCTCCTTGTCGGGAGGATCCACTCTTTGGAATGTCCTTGGCGTATTGCATAGCTCATATAAGATCCGCCAAATAGCAAACGTTCCGAGCGGGCAATCGACATTCGTCTCGGCTAGGTCCTCGGGTGGAATGGTGATCTTAAAGTGACCCGAAGACTCATCAAAGAAACGATAGGAGTAATGGCCGGCTAGCTTCTTCAACCTTTGATCGACAAACGAGGGAGGGAAATGATCTATCTTGGTAGCCATTCTCAACTTTTTAAAATCGATCAACGTCCTCCAACCCATTATAGCCCTCGTGGCCAACAATCCTCCTTCTTCATCCTCAAGAGCCAACAATCCGCTCGTCTTGGGCACAAAATCAATGGGCTTCACCCACTCGCTTTTAGAAATCGCAAACATCAAGCCCTCCAATAACCACCTCCAAATCCCAATTTTCACTATCTCCATACGGGGGCTAACTCCCGGTCTCCAACCAATATCCCCCTTAAGAATTTTAAGCACGTCAACCAACCTCTCTTCCTTCTCTCGGTCCGAATTTTCAAAGATGATAATTGGCTTGCTCACCTCTTTCTCCTCAAGATAATCATCAAGCTTTCCAATCCCATCATCAACAATCTCCACCCCAAGCGAATCTTCAAATTCTCCAATCATATCACAAATAACCTCCACCTCCCCCTCTAAAAAGTCGTCGTTGCCCTCAACGACACACCGAGAATCATTGACACACAAATCGGGGTCACATAGAGGCACAACGGGCTCATCATTTAGAACAAGGGGCTCATCCTCTCTACATCCCTCAATATCGACGGTCGGGCCAACCTCCTCCTCCAATGAGTTTGAAAATTCCCTTTTTGACTACCTCCTGAAGCGTAGGGTTCAAACGTCTCTGCCCGTCCCATATTGGTTTGGCTCCTTCTTCTAACTCAATCTGATGCATGCACGTCACCAGACTTATTCCTCTAATATCCCGGATGATCCAACCAATTGCTTGTTTGTACTTTTTAAGTACCTCGATCAATTCCTTTTCTTCATGCTCGGCAAGTTCCACGAAAATTATCACGGGTTTTCTCTCGTTGGCTTTGAGAAAAACATACTTGAGGTGGTTCGAAAGTGGTTTCAACTCCATTTTAGGCTCTAACACGAGTTAAATAGATGTTTCACTCACGTGCTCCTTTTAAATATCAAATAGGTTGACCACCCCCTCCGTATCAAAATCGTCGTCCTCGATGTTCCATTCCTCAAAAGGTACAATGCTGAACAAATCTTTCACGCATTGGTCCACTGAGTCGAGTTAAGAACAGTCGGGTCCTATCAAATATAAAGGAACGATGTGAATGTCTTTAATTGAAAAAGTGACTAGTTTGTCTAACACTGAAAGTGTCATTTTTCCTCGGCCCACGTCGATCAAGGTATGTGATATTGCCATGAATGGTCTACCCAGAAGAATAGTGTGCTCGTTGCTTGATTTTGTAACTTATCCGACAATTAATATCACAAAGTCCACGGGAACTACTAAGGATTCGACTTGTACCAAAACGTCTTCGACTACACCTAGAGGATATCACACTGATCGGTCGGCTAACTGAAGTCTTAAGCTCATTGGTCTCATCTCTCCAAGATTAAACTTTTTGTAAGGGCGTAGGGCATCAAGTTGATCCATGCCCCTAAACCAAGCATCCCATCAGCCTTTTGTCCATCCTCGAGAGTTATCATGATGCAAAAACTCCCGGGATCGCTTACTTTTGGTGGTAGTGGTTGATGGCAACATTATTCTCTCGTTTGCCTCTAGCTTTCTTTCCTTTGATGCTAGTTCTTTGAAAAATTTCATGTATCCCGACATCGCTTTGATCAAGTCAAACATCGGTAAGTTTACATTAACGTTCTTTAACATGTTGTAGAGCTCCATGAATTTCTTGCTCTCTTTCACTGGCTTGAGTCGGTTTGGAAATGGTACAGAATTTAGGATGACTCGTTGCTGCTTGAGAATGCTGAAATTCTCCTATGTAGGAATAGTATACAATCAGATACCTTCGCTAGTCCGATCGGACTTCTACTTCTTCCTTTTCATCCGGTCAGAGTCTTGCCCTGTCCGGTCAGAAAAATCTTCCTATCCTCCATTCTGATCGGAATTTTGCTTTATCCTATCGGATAAATCATCCTGTCCTCCGGTCTGATCGGAATTCTGCTTTGTCAGATCGAACAAATCTTCCCGTCCTTCAGTCCGATTGGAATCTTGCTTTGTCCGATCGGATGCCTTGGCTGGTTTTTCCTTCAAAATAAGTTCATTATCATGTTCCACCCCTTTCGTCACTCCGATTCCGTTATCAACTTTTTTTCCTCCCCGTAGCACATGTATGGCCATTGACTGCTCGTGTTGACTGGGAAACTCTATGGGGTCGGCTCTGAATTTCACTACAGACGCGGGAAGTTGTACTATCATAATCTCCAACTTGTCCATTTTTTTCTTCGTTCGATTATTTTCCTCGATGGTTAAAAGAGTCTCTTCTCGATTGCGTAACGTTTCAATCTCTTACCTTTGTCTCCAAAGTCGCAACTCTTCGTCGGAATCTTGGGGTAGTGGAGCTTGTTGTTGTTGTTGTGGATCTTGATATTTTTGTTGGCTTGGTTGACTTTGCCTCTGAGGAAAACGTTGTTGATAATTACCTTGGCCCTTGTTTTGATAGGAATTGTAATTGCTCGTTCCTCCTTGACTTTTGTTCGGGGGTGGTGGTGCCAGGTATTGAGGGTCCATTTGTTTAGGCACCAGTACGTAATTGGTACTCCCCGTCCTGTACCTGAGGTTCGGATGGTCTCGGAGAACTGGATTGTACGAGTTGTAAGTCTTAGTGAGATTTTGACCAATTTTGTTGTTGGATTGGAGTTCTTGCACGATGTTCACCTCTTCGTCCTCGTCTTCGTCGAATGTCACGTCACACGCTTTGGCTCCATGTCCAAATGCTCCACAAATCCACCATGTTTCGTGTGATGGTTCGTCATTTCCTTCTCACGCGTCATCATTCCTGCCAACAATGCAACTTGTTTCGTGAGCTCCTCAAGTTTGCTACTCTCGTCTTGAGATGTCGACACTTAGTTCACTTTGATTTTTCTTGGTCTTGAACTAGTTTGCCGCAATTTCTCGCCCATGAGCTCAAAAATATCCCATGCCTCAACTGCAGTTAGGTCTCCAAAGTCTCAGGCCTTAGTTTCAACTTTTTGCTTAAAGTTTGGTAACAATCCTTCATGGAAATAGTTGTTCACCATTTCTGGACTGTTGTTGTGATGTGGGCATGCTTGTAGGAGTCCTTTGTAATGTTCTCATGCTTCGTAGAATGATTATCCCTCCATTTGTTTGAAATTGGTGATCTCTCTCCTCAGTTTTGCTGTCGTTTGCGCTGAATTAAATCGGCTCCTGAACTTCTTGAATACCATGTTCCAATTAGTCAAAGAATTGGGTTGAAACGATAGAAGCCATTGTTTGGCCTTCTCCTTCAAGCTACTCGGGAAGCACCTCATTCTGAGTTGATTTTCATTAAGTCTGAAAGCTGGAATTCCGGACACCGACGCGTAGAATTCTCGAGTGAAATTAAGTGGGTCTTCATTCGGCATTTCATAGAAATTCGGCAATTGGTTGACGATGTTAGATTTCAATTCGTAGTCTCTCACCGTGGGGCTTAATACAATAGCTGAGCTGTATGGTTCAATAGTCGGGCATATGAGATCTCCTTGTCGGTGTTCGTTTGGAAATCGAGGTCCTCAACCCCCACCGTAATTTGCTCATCCACCAAAGTTTCATCCTCCACCATAACCATTATTTCAATTGTGTTGCTCATCTTCATAAGGTTGGTCGTACTCGTCATATTGCCAAACACGGTACAGTTGTTCGTTTCTTCCATTTCTGAAATGATTCGGTCCTCGTGCTCGGTTCTCGAATTCAAAATTATTTTATTGGTTGTTTTGGGGCTAGGGCCCGCCATTTCCAACATGATTGTCTTCGAATCTCTGATTTTCTCAGGCGTTGAAGGCCTTGGATTCCTTTCAATTTTGGAAATGTTGTGGTGTTCGATCGACTGGTTGTTCTAGCCACATAATTCAACTGTCATCATGAGGTTTTGGTACCCTATTGTGCACCGGATGATTAACATGTTCAAGGACTTCGTATCCTCTTGGTTCTTCGTCACGATTATGTTCTTGATTTTTAATTAGAGCAAATGTTCATGCATCTTCATCTTGGATATCATTCTGTGGATTTTGATTTTAATTTTGCATTTTATCCTCGGGTGGCATCCATATGGTTGATTGTGAGGAGGGGTGCGATTATCTTGCCCTCTCCCTCGACCATTTGTTCTTCCTCCTCTCCCTCCATTTCCTCGGCCGCCATTAGGTGCATTGTTCGACATGATGGCTTGAATTGCTTCGGACTGATTCCCGTCGGGGAAAAGAAAAAGTCACCTTGGTCTTCCTACTCATTCGATGTTATTTATAAATGCCGTAAGTTCACCTCTTAGGCCTCTACGACCTTGCATCAACAGCAAATAACATCAACGCATCGAGTAGTAAACTAAAAGCAAAAATGAATGTAACAAACTTGAAATTTAACACAAATAAACTTCGTCAACGCCTTTACCACTCCCCGGCAATGGCAACCGAAATTTTTTGTTTCAAAATTAAATCCAAGTTAAACCATGCACGTCTATGTTTGAAAACAAGTTAGTTCGCCCGCAAGAGAATGGGGTCACTCGTAGACTAGCAAGTTAAATCGGGTCGATTCTCTCGAGGAGTGGAGATACGGAGTCAACGACGTTTATTATAATAAAAACACAAGTTCTAATTCTAAACACATGATCAAGGGGGTTTTTGTTTTGAAAACTTTGAAAGAACTTAATTTGAGAAACCTGATTTGAAAATATTCTTGCTACGAGGTTGTCAATCTCTTCACAAGAATTGTGTAATTGATTTGCAAACTTAATTAACAATTATTCTAATTTAAACTAAAAGAATGATTCAAATAAACCAAAACTTGAACCTAATCTTGATACGAGGGTGTCAACCTCTTTGCAAGAGTTGTTTAATTGATTACGAATACAACTATTAACTATTCCAACTCGAACTAAAGATTGGTCCACCAAGTATCATTCAAACACTTCGTCAAACACTAAATATGCATTCACCAAGGGTTAACCGAAAGAAATTCTAATTAGAACAAACCATACCAAAACATCCAAATCACAATAATACGAATCAACTAGCTAACGCAAAATAAATCTTCACGAAATCGTTCATAAGAACTCAATCATAAACGATTCAAACGCAATATCCAAACACAATATCACAAGATCATTATCTAAACAAAAATTACCAATATGAAATCCAAACTAATTAACAAGATCAAGGTTTAGAGTTTACTAAGTTCTGAGAAAATACTATCCATGATACTATGATGAATCCTTGCTAACTCCAACTATTCCGGGGATGAGATGAACCTCGCTGAATTCTGGAGGCTTGTCAAGAGCCTTCGACTCCAGAGGTTATCACGAACCAATCGAATTCTATAGATTTTTGCTGTAAGGGCTCTAAGTCAAAGGTAAGATAAAGTTGTCAATTATCTCTTCCAATGGTATATGATCAAGTCTAGGGATGAAAGGATGTGTTTCTACTGAGATCTTCTGAGTTTTAAGGTTCCAAGAGTCGTTTCGTATTTGATGAATCCTGAAAATCTATGTTTGTAAAGTATATGTCTGATCGGATTGTTCATGAGTTCGATCGGATAAATGTTTCTGTCTTCTTGTGCGATCAGGCATAGCACTTATCCGACCGGTGCGTGTTTTGAAGGTCAATCTGTTCGGTTATGGGGTTTATCCGATCGGACAAGTGTTCATTTGGCTATTTCAAGTGTTGATTCCTTTGTCTTCATCTCTCGGGTTTGTCAAGTGATTTAGCTTAAAGAGAAAAATAGGAAAAATGGACCAAAAGGATCAATTATTGATTAAAAAGTCGAAAACTTAAGCGAAAAAGCCAAAGAATGCAAAATCATGCAAAGTAGCTTACTCTTAACCTGAAAAAGATGGTAAAAAGACTCAAACATGACTCAAAATATGTACAAAAGCGTAAAAAAACGTACGAATCATAAAGGTAAGGCTCTGAAGTGTACGAAAAGGGTTGGTGAACCTATATAGAAGTCCTCGAAGAAGTTGAGGTAATACACTTATGTCTATATCATATGCGTTTGTCATACTCTAAACCATGTATTTTAAGAATTAGTAAATATAGCTAAGGTATTAGAGGACAAAAACGAATTATCACATATTCTAATATGTAAACTTTTTTTTTCTTATATTAGGTTTGATCGGGGTTTTGCCACCCAATCAAGACTTTTATCGTTGTCAGATCTTGTCCAACCATTTACCCCTGCACATATTGTTGATTTACATAGAATAGGGTTTTGGGGGTTGACTAAGCTGAATTTCGTGAAAAAGTCGTCGCATTCGTTGGTGAGGTGGTTAGTCAAGAACTTTAACGGGTTAAGTAGGATGCTTCGTATAGTCATCTGTTTGGTTTGTCATCACATCATTTGATATTTGTGATGTTTTTTATTGCTGACAGACATAGGTAATCGCATCGTTGAGTTGTGTGGGAAGAAGTCAAAGTCAAAGAAACATTTTATGCGAGATCTAGTATAGAAACTGGGTCACCGATTGCTGATATGATAAATCTTCAAAAAAATAGATTTTCGAAAGGAGGGGATGGTTAAATGGTTGTTTGTTTTGTATGATCTATACACTTTCTTAGCCCCATTGCTTAACAGGGCGATGAATCTTAGTCCTGCACAATGTATAAATGATGTTACTACAACCATTACTTGTGATTGGTCAATGTATGTGCTTAAAACATTTTGTGAGGTTGTGACGAAGTAAAATAACATCAAGATGGTTAACTTTAGTGGTTGTGTTTTATCTCTTACATTTTTTTATTTTCATAGTATTAAGTGGAAAGGGGTACGCCGAGCCTACAATGCTTCAGTTAATCTATCATTAGGTTTCTATAAGGTTTATCAAACAAATATCTGAAGAGATTTTTTTTTTTTTTTTTTTTTTTGGGGGGGGGGGGGGGGGGGTGCTTTTGGTGATGGTGAGGTTTTTCATGACTTGTACCCGATCAGCCAAAAAAAATCGTACGAGCTGTGTGGATCAGAGGGCCATCAGGGAAAGAGCGAGGGAGAGGGTCTGCAGTGCAAGAGTGATGCAGAGAGCACGAGGATGAGGTATATATGATTTGATCTATCGGAGGGTGTTCCGATGATTCAGCTCTTCCTAATGAGGCTAACGATGTAAGTCCTCTTTTTGTATACTTTTTTCATTTAAATTTCATGGATTTTGATTATTCAAAGTATCACAAATATATTGAAAGTATTGCATATATTTAAGTATATCTCTTTTACAAAATTTCAAAACTAGGGTTAGGTTTATGGGTTTAGGTTTTCTTTTTCTCCATAATTTTTTGTCATATTGTTCTATTTATAATTACTTCAAATATCTCAAAACATGTTCAAAGTATCACATAATATATTTATAGTTTTCCATATATTTAAGTATAAGAATTCACACAATATGGTTGCTAAAGTGTTACAAAATATCCTTAAAAGTATGTCATTATATATACCAAAGTATCACAAAATGTTATGAAGAGTATTAGAAAATAGGGAGAATTTTCATTGTTTGTCCATTATATTGGCCAATTTCCATAAAAGGTACGTGATGTTGGTTATCATCAAATCACGTCTTCTAAGTTGGCAATTTCATCAAATAAAGTCCAAAATAAGCCTAATCGGGCTTTGCTACTCATGTGGCGTGACTCAATATTTTTTTTTTATCATTTTTTATTTAATTTTAAACATTAAAAAGGGATAAAAATGCTATTTCTCTATTTTGACCTCCCTTGGTCTAATTTGAATATAAGAAAATTATTATTCGGTCCCTTAACTATATTTAATTCTCCAAAGCACACGCCTCAACTTTTAACTCTTTCCACTTCTATCCCTCAACTTCCAACTATAACCTACCACCTATATCTCCTCTCCCTGATGACCACTAGCCCCTCTGGCCGCCACCTGCTACCAACCACCACAATCCACACGAAACCCACGACACATAGCTCCAAATCACACTCCAAACCTATGACCCATCAAATATCATAGGTTGACTTCACCGCCATGGCCTCAACCCATTGATTTTATATTTTCCACCACCACTACTGGCTCGCCTTCATGACACTTTGCTCCGAAAAATTGAAGCACTAGTTATAACATAAATTTCCAAATCAAAACCCAAATTTTCAAATTGAAGTAGCAATCCCCAAGTTGAAACTCAATCTTAAATGTTATCATCACTACAATGTCGACGACAAAGAGGCTATGGCGGCAGACAAGCAGAAGTAGTAGTGGAGATGGTAGGGCCGACGAAGGTTGTGGTGGTGATGTATGTGTGCACATCCGTGTGTGTTTAGACACATATATGGTGATATATTGTATGCATGCGATTATTATTATTATTATTATTATTATTATTATTATTATTATTATTATGAATGGCTAATTTGATTCAAGGAAAAAGGAAAAGAAAAATGATAAGAAATGTTTAGAATTAAATAAAAAATAATATTAAAATATTAAATCACGCCACGTCAGCAGAGAATCCCGGTCGGTCTTTTTTTGGACCTAATTTGATGAATTTGTCAACTTAAAAGACGTGATTTGATGTTGACCAAAAATGAAATTATTCCTAGATAATAGTGTTAAAGTATCACAACACAGTGTTAAAATATTTATTATTATTATTATTATTATTATTATTATTATTATTATTATTATTATTATTATTATTATTATTATTATTATTATTATTATATTTTGATTATTAATAATATGTGATATTTATATTTCTGTATATAGGATATACATGAGACCTTATTATTTTTGAAAACATACATTGATATTGTTAAAAACCATCACATGAAGCGGATGGTGGCAATGAAGGATAAACTGCAAAGTAGGCAAGTGTCTACTTTACTTGATGTGACTCATGTTAGCGAGTCTCCAACTGCTAGTCAGGAATTTTTTCTGATCCAGCATTCCTCAAGTGCATTGATGATATTGTCGCTCAACTCCATGTAATGAAGAAATTGGCTAATGATATGCCAAGTTTCGAGCTGTTGACTCCTAAGATAGCGAAGCTGAAATGGTTCCTCATGATGAAGAGGACGATGTTTTGGCGATTGATGTTGAGATTACATACGTGATAAAGTCTGTTGCTATTAATAGTGCTAGAGAGACTATTGATCCACTTATGTTTATGGATAGTTGGGTTATTGATGAAAATGTTGGTTATGTTTCTCATTTCATGTTGACGTACAAGACCATCCTTTCAAGCATGGATCCTGAACATAAGGAAATTGTTGATTACTGCTTGTATGATTTTGGTTTCTCAACAAGGAAAGAGTAAGTTATGTAACGTCCTAGGATCGCACTACAGACCTGGCGGTTGTCCCCATTGTACCAACACGAGTCTTTTCTAGCGCACTTTGTCCTCACTCACGCACACTGTGAGAGACTTCTCAGGGGGTCACCTATCCCACCTCTACTCCAAGACAAGCATGTTCAACTTTGGAGTTTTGACGAGAGAGTTTACAGAAAAGAAGATGAATCTTATAAGTATGAGTTTACCAATAAAATCTATTGATTTTTCCTAATTAGTGTTACAATTTAACCTCCTTAAACTCGTGACGTCCACATCGTGCTTAAGCCATCTCAGGATCTATTGTCAGGCATTGGGATTTTAGAGGTGATTCTTAGGGGATCAAGAGTTGTAACAGGGCTATCCCGATCTTGGGCTCCCTCTACTGGAGCATTATTTCTAACGGGCTTTCCACATGCGCTGCAACCTTGTCTCGCATAGCACTTAGTTCTCGATTTTCCAACTTACAAATGACTCTGATACCATTTTTAATGTCCGCGCTGCCCAGCATCCTACGAGACTAAAAATATAGATAAAGGTAATAAAGTGTAAAAGTATCACAACACCTATGAAATGTATCACGAATATATTTTAGTATCATAATGTGTACTCAATATATTACAGATAATAGATAAGCCATATTTTAAGAGTAATTTAACATCCAAAAGATGTATCACAAAGTTTCCTTAAATTATAACAAAAGGAAATAAATGTATTACAAAGATTTTGTGAAAAAAGTAAAAATAAATAAAAACAACAACTAAACCAAATGGGATTTTGGTGTTTTTGATCTAAATCCTTTACTGGCAGCTGCTAGTGCTACATTTTATTTTTTTTCTTACTTTTCCTTTGAAGTGGTCTCTTCTTGATCTCCCCTTATTTTTTGAGCTTTGAGGATCAAGAACTCGATTTTTTGAGCTGCTTTGTTTCAGGTTCTTCACTTAACCCCATATCTCTTAAGGTTTTTGTGAGTTCATTAACTACAATACAATCTCTACTATATCCTTCTTGCACAATCCTCTGGGCCTCTTCATGTGATTGGCAATGCATTAGAAAATTAGTACTTTCTTGTCATATCATGTTGCAATGTATTAAGAAATTGTAGTACTTTCTTGCCATCTCATGTTTCTAAGGAACAAAATCATTGTATGTCTCGATAGTCCTACTTGCGAAACTTACTTTATAACAAATTTCAAATTTTACCATCTTTGACCATCTCTTCTTGACATATACACCTATTATTTTTTTCACACATATTAAAGACCCTTGAGATTTGAGAGCATTAAAAGTAACATTCTTTCATTTTCTTGCATGAACACGTGACGAGATTGGTCCTCGGAACACACGATGGATCGTTACACGCTCTTCATAAGATGAAATGTCAAACACTTTTATTACATCTTCTTCATAAAATAGGGTGCACATCAAAGAGACGTCGGCTATGAATTCACTCTCAAAAATTGCAAAAAGTGATATAGTGTACACATGGGAAGCGTGCTTTATGATTTGTATCAAATCTGATGGTGATGTTGGAGTAGACTTCGAGCAGGTGAATTAGAGATGTTCTTCTATTCTCCTCCAATTCTCTAAATTCATTTTCAATACTTGTAAAATATGTCAGACTCATCGTTCTTTTCATATTGTGGTTAAGTGGGTTATTTATGCTCTCACTTCTCCATGAAGATAACATCCTAGGAGAGAACAAATCGTTGCTAAAGGTTGTACACCATCTTTCTTTTAAGGTATATAAACATTGAAAACATCTATTATCTTGTAGTGCAAAATTTGAGATCATTGTTTCTAGTATTGTTGAAACTCATTCTCATCAGTACTACCTAGAAAATATTTGTTATACATTAAAAACAAGTACCATATATGTCATTAGAAAGTATTACAAATATAAATAAATATATCGTAGATACTACCAGAAGTATCATAAAGTAATGTTGTTTTATATTAATTTAAATAATTACTGCAGCTAACCGAATCATAAATATAATACAGTGTGTCTCAAAAGAAAGTAATAGTATTACATATATTACTATCAACTATAATCAATAATATTTTTCTAACTTCTCAAACTCTTTTTAAATGTGACTTTAAATATCTCATCATTTCTTAATTTCCCAAACCGTTCTATTGCATTTTGATAAAAGTGCCACAAGCATAACTAATATTTTATCGTAGTGTAAACCTCATAACCAGATAAATGGTTTTTTAATAAATGTATCAGAAAACTATTGTAAAGTATCACAAAAAAAGTAAAAGTACCACACCTTCTCTATCGCAGCAGAAATCCCTAGGTCTTGATCTGTGAATATAGTTACTGGATATTGGCCTCCCATGGAATTTCTAAAATTTTTAAACAACCAAATCAAATGACACGGTCTTTTCATTGTCGAGAAATACACACAATCATGACACTATTTTTGTGATTATTCATGCCAACAAAAGGAAGGCATACTAGGTCATAGCTATTTGTAAGGTATGTTGTATCAAACACCGCAATATGACCGTACATGTTACAATCTTCCTTCATCGTCAAGTTTCTACAAAATAAGTTACACAATCTCCCATCCTCATTTAAACCGACTCTAAAGAAAAAGTCCACTTTGGTAGAAGCTGGTTGAGATAGAATATCAACAATCCTTTGCGCATCACCCCTGTATCTCTTACATTTTATAACGTGTTACGTAAATCAAGTGATCTTTTACCGTATACCTGAGGTTATTTTTGTCCCCTGCTTCCTACACCATGTAACGATAAGAATCCATCGTTCTCAGCTCTGAAGAAATCATACTTTCTATTGCTTTGTCCTTTTCCTCCGTAATTACTCTTTCAAATCGATACAAATGGACCCGTTTGAGGGGATGGTATGTTCTTCAACATGAAGAAGAACTTCATATTATTCTAAATCTTTATCAAAATTGACCCTTATTAACGCTTTACAATCCATTCGTGTACTATAAAATTTTCTCTTTTGCCCTCACCGTTCCCTGTTTTCTTAACATTTTTCCCAGTGCAAGAGCAAACGAAATATCTCACACTGATGCATGTTATATAAAGGCCCCACCAAGTTGTGGTAGAAATTAATATTTCATAACTTTTGTAATGATTAAGCAGTAAAGAAATTTGTTCTCTATAAAAATGAAGTTGAGAATCAACTAAATAAAAAGATCAAGATGATAAGATGTGATAGAGGTGGTGGATATGAGTCTTTTTTCTAATCTTTGTGCTGAACATGGAAAAAGACATGAAACCACATCACCTTATTCACTAAAACAAAATAATATTGCTAAACGAAAGAACTGTACGTTGAAAGAGATGATGAATTCAATGTTGTTGAGTTCTGGATTACCTCAAAACATATGAGGGGAAGCTGTGTTTTCAATTAATCACCGTTTAAATAAAGTGCCACAAAGAAACTGTATAAAAACCCGTATGAGTTATGGCATGCAAGAACACTATCATATAAATACTTACGAGTGTGGGATTTTATTTCCAAGGTTGATATACCTATTCAAAAGAAGGTGAAAATAGGACAAAAAAAACTGTTGATTGCATATTCATTGGATATGCACATAGTAGTAGTGCTTGATGGTTTCTTGAGAATGAGTCTAAGATTGAAGACATACATAAGAATACGATAATTGAGTTACGGAAAGCTTCATTTTTTGAACATGTTTTTCCACATAATTTTGATATGCAGTCCAATTCCATTAAAAATTCTATGGAAATAATGGAAAAAAGAACAAGGTGAAACATTGACGTAGAACCACACAAAAGCAAGAGATCTAGGATAGAAAAACTCATTGATCCAGATTTTTTAGCTTACATGGTTGAAACTGAACCTCAGAAATATTCAAAAGCTATGAATTATGCGGAAGGACCTCTATGGAAAGATGCAATGCAAATCAAAATTCATTTCATTTTGAAAAATTACACATGGGAACTAGTAGATCTTTATCCTGAAAGTAAGCTGTTAGGATATAAGTAGATTTTCAAAAGAAAAATGAAAGTTGATGGAACCGTTGATAAGTATAAGACAAGACTTGTAATTAATGGTTATAGGCAAAGGCAAGGTCTTGATTACTACAATACTTATTCCCCAATGAAAAGAATAACATCCATTAGGATGATTATTGTGATAACTTCTTCAGAAATTTGGAAATACATCAAATGAATGTAAAAACTACTTTTCTAAATGGAGATTTAGAATAACAAATCTACATGGAGCAACTGGAAAGGTTCTCTGCTCCTGGAAGAGAATATGGTTTGTAAGTTGTTAAAGTCTTTTTATGGCTTGAAGGAAACTACAAAGCAATGGCATGCGAAGTTTGATAATGTCATGATGGAGTGTAGATTTAAAATCAATGAATGTGATAAATGCATCTACGTTATAGATTATGCAATGGTAAGGTTATTAAATCCACAAAAGACATGTTGACTTTGAGATTCGAAATGAAAGATATGAGCCTAGCCGATGTGATAATTAGATTTAAAATCCATATGACAACACAAGGGATAATGTTGAGCCAATCTCATTATGTAAAATCATTGAGAAATTTAACAAGGAAGATTGAACTCATCCTAGGACCCGATAGATATAAATCAACATCTATCGAAAAACAATAGTTAAAGTATTTCTCAAGTAGAATACTCAAGAGTAATAAGGAGTCTGATGTAACTAATGAGTTATACAAGACTAGACATCGCCTATGCAGTGAGTAGGCTTAGTAGATATACTAGTAATCCAAGTGTCAAACACTGGAATGGAGTAATGAGTACTCAGATATTTGAGATATACTCGTGATTATGGATTGCACTACGATAAATACCCAGTTGTTCTTCAAGGCTATACTGATGCCAACAGGATATCTGACATTAAAAACTCTAAGTCTACAAGTGGATATGTATTCCTATTAATAGGTGCAGCATCAAGTAAATCTTCTAAGCAAACTAGCCAAAATCCACTACAGAGTCTGAGTTTATAGTTTTAGACAAATGTGGTGAAGAAGCTGAATTGTTACGCCAATTCATAAAAGATCCAAAATGGCCTAAGCATGTGCTGTTTATAGGTATTCCTTGATAGTTAATCAGCAATTAGCATGGCAAAGAGTAAAATACATAATGGTAAGTCTAGACATATCAGTCAAAAACATATTACCATTAAACAACAACTCTCAACTGGAACTATTTTTGTTAACTATGTGAAATCAAAGGATAACCTTGCGGATCCGCTAACCAAAGGTTAAATAAAGGGTCAGTTGTAAAATCAACAAGAGAAAAAGACTAGAAAAAATTAGTTGATACAATAGAAATCCAATTAGTTGATTGCAGATCACAAGATTTAGGTTAAATGGACAACCCAATTGTAAAAAGACTCTTTAGTATCAATGTGGAAGAATTGTTTTTTTTTACACATTCTTAAACATTGAAATTTTTGGAAAAAGGATAAACGTTTGGGTTTTAATGATTATTGTGTTGAAGAGCCGAGCAATGGTAGTGTAGTCTACTTCTAATAAAGAATCACTTATGTGAGAAAGAAGTGGGATCGCTTTGAATAGAATTGTGTGAGGCTCAATTATTAAAATCTGTCACAAAACTAGACATATATCCAGGGCCATTAATGACATAACTATGAGAACTGAAAGAAGTTAGGAAGAATCCTGTGTGCAGTATATGATCGTTTAAATAAGCGATATAATTGTTTAAAGACATCGCATCTACTGGTCAGTAAGAGAAGATTCAAAGGATAACACCTACCTATGTCTATCTATGTAGGTTTTGACCGTTGGAATTAACACGAAATATTGTCAATTACCTTCATGTGGGGGATTATTGGAAAAACATGTTATTTATGAAAGAAATTCTGTAAAGTTGGTCACAGTTTTCTTCATGTCTTGTTTGTCGAATGACAAGTGTGAATGTGGAAACATGTTCTATGCTATGAGAACATCGAAATAGTAAATTTATTTGTCCAAAATAATGTTTAAAAGATAAAGATATTTAGGTTCAAAGTGTGAGTGCTGGAAGCTTGTCACATATTGGAAAAGTTGGAAAAACTTACTAATTTATATTGAGCTGAGAGGATCCAGTTCAGAACACATCAAAACAAGAACACACCCAAAACAAGAACATTCACATATTGGAAAAGTTGGAAAAACTTACTAATTTATATTGAGCTGAGAGGATCCAGTTCAGAACACATCAAAACAAGAACACACCCAAAACAAGAACATTCTCTGTTATATCCTGCTCCTGCGGGGCAAATTTTTTTAAAGGAAATTGTGTTGTATAAATTGTGTCTACACAGGCCTCAGTTTCTTGTTGTTTTCCCAGATAATTTTTATGGCATATTTCACCCACCTGGAATTTTAATCAGAACACCCATGAAAAGCTTCAGATTGATCATTCTGTTACAACAGGTATAGATTTGGTTCAACATCCCAAATGATACATAAATGCCGATAGAAAATTGCTTAGCATTACAAAAGCAAACAAATGTTATCATCTTTCTGTCCCACTAAATAAAATCCCTACTCTACAAAGGAGTTGAAATTTGAGTCGATCACTGAGAATCAAGTCAACGAACAGTGTTGCCAATTCCAGCTCTATCATCTATCTGCTCGCAGTTATAGCTTTAGTAACAAAATGAACAAGAATCCCAACGGGACAAAACAACAGGCATAGGGAAACCGAATGCCTTGTCTCGATTTTCTCCCGTAGTCCATCAAAATAAACCTGTCTGCTCAAATTTAAAACGAACGACGTTTAGTTCAATTTAAAGAGGGTGGATGGTTTCGAAACAGAGTCGAGAGACAAAACCTTGCGGCGAAAAGATCTACGGCTAACAAATGAATCCAAGCAGAAACCAATGTCATCTCACTTGAGAACATCTTAGCTATACCCGATAGCTGAGAAGCAAAGATAATTTCATTAACATTTTTGAACAAATCTTCTTTTCAGAAAGTCCAAACGTAATAGAATTTGTTTTCTAGTTAAAAACACACCTCTGGCAACCAGTATTTACTTGCAAACATCAGGCGAATCGTATCAGGCGTCCAAGATAGATAAAGTAGACAAGCGTATAACAGACCAAGAACGATATAAGGTATGCTGCTTCCCACTACTTTCTTGGTCTGTGTAACAAGAAAAAAAAAAAAAAAAAGGCAATTTAGCCATAGCACATTTTATACAACATATACAAATGAAGAATGACAAAAAAGCTACACAAACTTTACTCTAATAATTTATAATACAAGTGGAGATAATGAAAAATGAAAATATAATATGTGTGGAATCGGGGTTCGAAACAATGAGAATACTTACGAACTCAGCTTGAGGCGCCACAACCATGCAGGTGTAAAATGGAAGAACAGCTGCTGTTCCCAACGTAAAAGCACTACTAGCGATTTGCGGATTTGGCAGCCCTGAAAACAACCATAGAATTAAAATTAATTTACATACATATGCCAATTATTAATTTTCTCGAGTCAATGGTATTATCTTCACTCGTGAAATTGAAGACGAACACATACATGGAAAATCATTTTCTAGCTCACAGACATAAGTAGGAACTTCTTTTACTTTTTGTATTATAATTTCTTTTTTAATATGGGATGTAAGTTAATTAAAATAAAAAAAATAGATGCATGCTCAAAATTAATGAAAAAATTAGAGGGGAAATCACAAAACAGAGTTGAGAAAAATTGAAACCATTACACGAAGCACAAACCGCCGAGCTTTTTTTGTGCAAACTATTTCTACCAAGATTCAGTCTGCGGAAGGTTCTTGATCCGCCGAGAAAACCCCATCTGATACACTGGTTTAGATCCTTTTTCAGCCCTGTCTGGCCAAACAATTTAGTGTTTGAGCTTTTAAGAGAAAACATACACCTTTGGCTTGTCCGATTGTCACACGAGTTGCTGGAGGGCAGTTTTGGGCAGGGGTCAATCTACGAAATACGACAAAAGTTTGTTAAGAATCTAAGAAGTGTGCCAAAGTGATAAATTGCAATTCATGATTATTTATTTAATATTTATTGAAATTTTTGTTTTAGAGCTTTGTATTCATTTTCTAGCAGACGAAACTAGAAAACAAGGAACATAAAAAATAACACCTAGTGCTGCAAGCAATTAAAATGATTTACAAATAACATAAACCCGTATTATTTATGATTTGGGGTTTTAAGAATCTGTAAGTGAAAAAACATAAGCTCCACCATACAATTGAATTACAACTTGTAATTGAATCTATAAGCTGAAGTAAATTGCAGACTACATTTTCCCCATACTACTCAGGTTGATATTAGGAGTCTTTGCAAACTCAAAAAAAAAAAAAAAAAAAAAAAATGGAAAAAGAAAAGTGATTCGCAACTTCTAGTACTCGCTGAAGATCCAGTACTAAAATCAACCATATGTACCAATGAAAGAAATTAAAGAGCCCAAAATGATGAAATTAAGTAGGAAGTGAACCAAATTCCATATGGATCAATTAATGCAAAACTCAGACACGGTGATCAAGTGCTTATAAAATCAATCAATGCAAAAATATATAAAAACAAAGTTAAAATCAAGAATGCCCAATAAAAAAAGTAAACTAATCACTATCACATCCATTATTATTGCCAATAAAGAAATTAATTACAATCATACCCCGAGTGATATACAGACTTGAGAGCTTGAAAAACAAGAAGACGATGCCATATATTTTTAATCGCCAAGGAAATTAAGAGCAAACCCCAAAACGAATTTCAAAAAAGCAAGCAATTCATCTGCTAAAGCAAGAGTAAAAAAGAAAGGTGGAACAAAACACGAAGTTTGAGGCCCCCATTTTGAAACTCACGTGGCCTAAAGAAAACTGAGGTACTACTGTTTGATGCTTAA
This sequence comes from Phtheirospermum japonicum, assembly GCA_014905375.1. Classification (NCBI taxonomy): domain Eukaryota; kingdom Viridiplantae; phylum Streptophyta; class Magnoliopsida; order Lamiales; family Orobanchaceae; genus Phtheirospermum; species Phtheirospermum japonicum. The sequence goes on from BMAC01000487.1 coordinate 411,435, forward strand.
AAGAAAATTTACTTGCATAGTTAAAAAAGATTAACTAACAGATGACTTAGAATAGAGATTTTAGCCAAATATTGTGAGACAGCGTTATTGGATAGAAAAGCTCTCCTTCAGATTATCCAAATGCAAATTCACATGCTTCTTCCAATCAGGTTATGATTTACACGTGGCGCACATGCCAGGCTAGTGACTTCATTTATTCGCGAGACTAGCACAATACAACCGTCACACATCGTATAATTTAGATTTTTCAAGAGTAGGTGTTGGATGAGATCGTTCTCATAAAATGAGATCATATTTTACTATTTTGAAATGTGATCCAAATTCAGGAAACAATTCAAAATAGGAACAAACTCCACTTTTCAAACTCGGATTAACGGTTCAAAACTGGACTCAAACCCCTTCAATTTTTTAAATTGGTCGGAAAAATAGTAAAAAAAAAATAGGAAAAATGTGAAAATTTGCAGGTTCATGCGCAACAATAAGACGAACAATCGTACGGCCCAAAATTGTAATACGATGAAGAGCGTATATTTGGTGAATTTTTTCAATATTTATGGGATATTCGGTGAATTTTTTCAATTTTTCAAATTAGCCGAAAAATAGTAAAAAAAATCAGAAAATTTTGAAAATTGCAGGTTGATACGCAACAATAAACGAACAATCGTACACCTCATAATTGCAATACGATGAACAGCGGATATTTGGTGAATTTTTTCAAAATTTCAAACTGGCTGGAAAAATTGTAAAAAAAATCAAAAAATCTTAAAAATTTACAGGTTTATACGTAACAATAAGACGAACAATCGTACAACACAGAATTGCAATACGATTAAATAAGAATATTTGGTGAATTTTTTCAATTTTTGGGATATTTGGTGAATTTTTTCAAAAATTGGCCGGAAAAATAGTAGAAAAATTTGGAAAAGTCTGAAAATTTGCAGGTTGATGCGCAACAATAAGACGAACAATCATACGACCCAAAACTGCAATACGAAGAATAACGTATATTTGGTGAATTTTTTCAATTTTTCTGGGATATTCGGTGAATTTTTTCAATTTTTCAAATTGGCCGAGAAAATAGTAAAATAAATCGTAAAAATTTGAAAATTTGCAGGTTGATGCGCAACAATAAGACAAACAATCATACAACTCAAAATTGCAATACGATGAACAGCGGATAATTGGTGAGTTTTTTTAATTTTTCTGGGATATTTGGTGAATTTTTTCAAATTTTCAAAATGGCCGGAAAAATTGTAAAAAAAATCAAAAATATTTGAAAATTTGCAGGTTTATACGCAAAAATAAGACGAACAATCGTACAGCCCAGAATTGCAATACGATGAACAACGGATATTTGGTGAATTTTTTCAATTTTTCTACGATATTTGGTGAGTTTTTTCAAATTTTCAAACTGGCCGGAAAAATAGTAAAGAAAAATCGAAAAAGTTTTAAAATTTGCAGGTTGATGCGCAACAATAAGACGAACAATCGTACGGCCCAAAATTGCAATACGAAGAACAACGGATATTTGGTGAATTTTTTTAATTTCTCTGAAATATTTGGTGAATTTTTTCAAATTTTCAAACTCGCCGTAAAATAGTAAACAAAATTGAAAAAATTTGAAAATTTGCAGATTGATGCACAATAATAATAAGAACAATCATACAGCCTTGAGTTTCAAAACGATAAACAGCGGATATTTGGTGAATTTTTTCAAATTTTTTGGGATATTTGGTGAATTTTTTCAGATTTTCAAATTGGCCGGAAAAATTGTAAAAAAATTTCAAGTTTTAAAATTTACAGGTTTATACGCAACAATAATATGAACAATCGTACAGCCCAGAATTGCAATACGATGAACAATGGATATTTGGTGAATTCTTTCAATTTTTCTGGGATATTTGGTGAATTTTTTCAAATTTTCGAACTGGCCGCAAAAATAGTAAAAATAATCAGAAAAGTCTGAAGATTTGCAGGTTTATGCGCAACAATAAGGCGAACAATCTTAACACCCAAAATTGCAATACGATGAACAACGGATATTTGGTGAATTTTTTCAATTTTTCTGGAATATTTGGTGAATTATTCCAATTTTTCAAACTGGCCGAAAAACTATTAAAAAAAATCAAAAAATCTGCAGGTCGATGCGCAACAATAAGACAAACAATCGTACAGCCCATAATTGCAATACGATGAACAGCGGATATTTGCTGAATTTTTTAAATATTTTTGAGATATTTGGTGAATTTTTTCATTTTTTCAATTAGCCGGAAAAATAGTAAAAAAAAAAAAAAAAAATTCAAAAATTTGCAGGTTAATGTGCAACAATAAGACAAACAATTGTACAGCTCACAGTTGGCAAAACGATGAACAACGGATATTTGGTGAATTTCTCCAATTTTTCTGGGATATTTTGGTGAATTTTTTCAATTTTCAAACTCGCCGGAAAATTGTAAAACAAAATTGCAAGAAATTTTAAAATTTGCAAAGTTGATGCGCAACAATAATAAGAACAATCATACAGCCTTGAATTCCAAAACGATGAACAACGGATAATTGGTGGATTTTTGTCTGTCTCTACCCTAGCTAGATTCAAGTTTTCCTCCCAGGGCTTCCAAAACGATGAACAACGGATAATTGGTGGATTTTTTCAATTTTTTTGGATATTTTAGTGAATTTTTTCAATTTTTCAAAGTGGCCGGAAAAAATAGTAAAATAAAATAAAAAAAAGAAATCTTAAAATTTGCAGGTTAATGCGTAACAATAAAATGAACAAACTTACAACCCACAATTGCCCAAACAATGAACAACGGATATTTGGTGAATTTTTTCAATTTTTCTGAGATATTTGGTGAGTTTTTTTCAATTTTTCAAATTAGCCGAAAAAATGGTAAAAAAAAAATCAAAAAAATCTGAAAATATGCGGCAACAATAAGATGAACAATCGTACTGCCCAGAATTGCTTTACGATGAACAACGGATATTTGGTAAATTTTTTTCAATTTTTTTGGGATAAAAAACTAGAAAATTAAATATCGAAAAAACATTGTGATTACCTTTTAACAATATTTTTGTAATACTTTAACAATATATTTGTTGATACTTTAAACATATTGAGTTACAAAAATGTTACTTAACTATACTTTAATTTTACAGAAAAAAAAGTCGTGAACTACTTTAACGATATTTTTTGTGATACTTAAAACATAATGAGTTAAAAATATTGCTTAACTATCCTTTAAGTAGAAAGCAGGTCTAAAAATTTGTGATAGTTTAACAATGCTTTGTGATACTTTAACAATCTTTTGTAATACTAAAACATATCGAGTTTAAAAATATATAGATGGAAAAATAAAAATCACCATATTAACAATCCATGATACTTTAACTATGTTTTGTAAAACTTTATCAATATTTTGTGATACATTAACTACCTTATATAAAAAAGCATATATATAAAATAGAAATTAGAAACTTATGAATTGTAATACTTTAACAATATTTTGTAATACTTTAAATATACTTTGTGATACTTTAATTACATATAATAAAAAAATTAAAAATAATTAATATAATCATGCGATACTTTAACTATATTTTGTGATACTCTAATAACATTTTGTAATACTATAACTACATTTTATTGATACAATTTTTTGTGATACTAAAATATATCGAGTAAAAAATAAATATATGAAAAAATAGAAATCACATATTAACAATCCATGATGCTTGAGCTATGTTTTGTAGAACTTTACCAATATTTTGTGATACATTAACTACCTTATATAAAAAAGCATACATAGGAAATAGAAATTAGAAACTTGTGAATTATGATACTTTAATTATGTGTTGTAGTATTTTAAAAAAAATATAATTATTTTTAAAGTATCACAAATTCAACTAAAAGTATTACAAAATTCAATCAAAAGTAAACATATTATATTTGCAACATTAAACTAGAAATTATATATCATAAGGATGTGATACTTTAATTGTGGTTTGTGATACTGTAATATTTTTTTGTGATACTTTAATAACCGATTTCAAGAAAATAGATGTACAAATAGAAATCAAGTATAAATATAATATATAGACGAATTATGTTTTGCAATACTATAGTTATATTTTGTGATACTTTAACAACACTTTGTAATACTTACTATAAAATATATATAGACGTAAAAAAAATAAAATATAAATATATACAAACTATGTTTAGTAATACTATAATTATATTTTGTGGATACTTTAACAACACTTTGTAATATTTACTATAAAATATATATAGACGTAAAAAAATAAAATATAAATATAGACAAACTATGTTTTGTAATACTATAGTTATATTTTGTGATACTTTAACAACACTTTGAAATACTTACTATAAAATATATATAGACGTAAAAAAAAATTAATATAAATATAGACGAACTATATTTTGTAATACTATAGTTATAATTTGTGATACTTTAACAACACTTTATAATACTTACTATAAAATATATAGAGAGACGTAAAAAAATTAAATATAAACTTAGACGAACTATGTTTTGTAATACTATAATTATATTTTTTGATACTTTAACAACACTTTGTAATACTTACTATAAAATATATATAGACGTAAGAAAATTAAATATAAATATAGACGAACTATGTTTTGTAATACTATAGTTATATTTTATGATACTTTAACAACACTTTGTGATACTTTTATTTAATTTGTGATACTCCACATAGAAGTATCATAAAAGATGTTGAAAGTATCATAGAATATGGATAAAGTATCACAAAAGTTTTTTTTATAGCTATTGGATCACACATCAATACACTCCAAGTCAAACATTCTTCTAATATATGATAGTGTAAGCAATCCGCATAAAAGACGCTTGATGGAATAGAGGACAAGTTAGCCATAGAAAACGTGACCGATTCACCCAATACGGACAAAGTAATATTCTTCTTCCCAACATCTATCAAACATTGAGTTGTAGCCATGAATGGAAGGCCTAGCAAGATAGTGTGCTTGGAGCCATCGTCCTTCACCATTCCAACATCCAATACCACGAAATCGATCGGAACCACGATCCCTCAAACTTGTACAAAAACATCCTTGATTATCCCCTTTGGGTGTCTAATTGACCGATCGGCCAATTGTAAGCAAATGCGTGTCTCTTGTAAAGGATGGAGTTCCAATTGTTCATATATCAAAAACGACATCAAATTAATACCCGCCCCGTAATCAAGCATCCACATAGTGACTTTATCATTCCCAAGTGTGATATCAATACAAAACGAGTCGATATCTACCTTCTTAAGAGCCAAGAAAGAAGAGTCATAAACCACACTCGCCTCCTTCAATAGAAAAACTCTCTCGTTCGTAGTGCTTACAAGCTTCTTGGAGGAAAGTTCTTTGAAGAACTTGGCATAAGCGGGCATATCCCGGATGGCGTCTAACAAGGGAAGAGTGATGTTTACGTTGGACAATAGATCGTAGAGCCTTTGAAACTGTCCATCTTTCTTAGCATTTTGTAGCCAGGACGGATAGGGCATAGGAGCCTTAGAAGTAGGCGACTTATAGGCGTTCGAAGACTTGTGTAGGCCATCGGAAAGTTCTTTTACCAAAGTAGGACCCATGGGAATAGAATCGGGTGGATTAAGAACATTCGGAATAGAAACCTCCTCCTCCTCGGATGTCGGGGCAGCCTTATTATCAACCACCCTACCACTTTGAAGGGTCGTGACCGCATGAGCTTGCGAAGGTTGTCTTGACAATTATGCCAAATCTTGAAGTAACAATGAACATTAAAAGAAACATTCTTCTAATACACGTGAAGTAACAATGACCATTAAAAGAAACATTCTTCTAGTACATGGAGATCAGCATATGGAAAGGATAAAAGAAGCCAAAAGTCCAAACTTTGGAACCCCCAAGTCTTGGATCGTTAATTATTTAATGCTACACTGCAACAGCTCCTTGGACACTTAAATAGTCCACATTACGCCCATACTCTTGCCATAAAGAAATGTGCACGCGTTCTGCTTCAAACCTAACTGGCATTGAATCTATGCAAAGAAGGTCCAGACGAAGTAGGATATTGAGGTCCAAGCTGTCCAGAGGAGGAGGAGAAGTAGGGGGGAAGATTGTGAACACAGAAAGCCTAACAAAAGGTTTATCTTCACCAAGGGCCCAAAGGGAAGTATATTTATAGGGAGCAATACGCACTAGGGATAATTCACTGGGATTTAGTCGATACCAAGAATCCATATCAATGGTCATGTGAGGGAAGTGATTATCATCCATGGTCATGGGAGGGAAGTGATTATCACCGCGGATACCACCTACAAACCACGGCGATGACAATTCGAAATTATTATTATTTGTTTTGGCAGAAGAAAAGGCCCCAAACCACCACCACTGCCAGCACAAACCTCTGTCTCGTAACCCTCGCCGATTATTGCCGTCCATCGCGGTGGATCTGGAGCCCTCACCAAAATGCCATCCGTCGTTGTTTCCCGCCTATGCAGCTTCCCGATCTTAAATCATTTGTTGATAAGGGTGGGGCCCAATTGTACGTTTCGGCGGGTCGATGGCTTATGGGTTGCATTACGCTCACGAGCCATCTAACGCATCTCTTGGAAAAAGATGTCGTTATTCTTGGTTCTCAGGATTATAATCACTGGGATGTAGTTGATCCCTTACCTTCTTATGGCCGAGGCATTGAGGTACCTGGTCGACGAAATTAAAATAAGTGAACCATTTATGATACATAAAAATTAAAATAAATAGAAATTTCAAAACTGGAAGAAGAAATTATAATTAAAAGATGAACAAAAGTACAGGGATGAGAAAATTCAATCTGATAACACAAATAATCACATAATCCTACTTTCTCAAAAATAAATTTCAATCCTATTTTCACATCCCATATTAACATTCATTAACTTTACAAAGAAAAGTCAATCAAAAAACTCTACACTTCAGCAAATATTTTCAATAAAACCAAATCTAACATCACCAAAAAATCATCATTCCAAACACACCAAAATCAACACACACCTTTCTTTCATGAATATTTTTTCCCTTATAGTTTCACATTAAAAAAGAAAAAAAGAACCTTGAAAATGGCTATAGCGGATAGTGGAAGAGATTTATTTTCCTTCTTTTCCTGGAGTAGAAGTAATGATTGAATAGAACACATATGAACAATTTAATCCATGGACTTCACCATTTACTCCACCGAAACCCTAAAAATAAAAAATGAATCCCTAAAATCCACAACTACTAACATCGCGCTCTGTTAATAAGTGAGATTTCCGTACAATTCAACTTCTTCGAGGATGAGATTTGTCTCTTTAGGGTTGAAGAATAGTTGGTCTGACCCCAGGCCATGGGCAACGCCGACTCGCAGACTCTTGGTGGATCGAGTGTCTCTAATTGTGTCTCTCCATCTCTGTATATTCTCTAATTCTTGATATTATTCTCCGGAGATCATTTGTCTGAAAGATAGAGAGATACAATGCCGCTCCGGCAAGAGAAATGAGAGAAGTCAGCGAGCGTGTGTGAGAAATGGATAGGGTGATGTGAGATGTTTTCCCTTTTTTTTTAACTAATGTGATTGTGGAGGTGGGTCGGGTCAGCAGACTTGGGTGGGGTGGGGCGGGACTAGCAAATGGGTTAAAACTGGTCTCATACTATGAGACCGGTCTCACCCAAGTATTTGCCTAACTATTTCACTACAATTAACTTCCAATCGATAATTTCAATTTATTTTTTAGTAAAACCAAAATTTTATGTCATTAAATTTGACTACGTACTTTAGAAAAATATATAGACGGTAAAATATAAATTACTTCAAAAAAACTCAAATATAGTCAAAAGAGAAATATGAATATTTATCACCGGACATTCTAAATATAAAAATGTGGACTATATGTATGTATAATATTTTAAAGTCCAAGTAAAAATTAAACAAATTAAATCCCGGATTAAGTATATTTTGAGTTAAAAGTTTCCAAATAAACTAATGTTCATCCATGGCCTCTATTTGGTGTGTTATACGTACCCAAAATTAAAATCAGAATGGAAAATTTATTATTTGTGAGTGCTAAATGTGTCCAAAATTAAATATATAATTCTAGTCTGACATTTATTTATTTATTTAGGATGAATTTTCTATTCTGTTCATATGGTTGAAATATATACTTTAGTTATATAATTCTACTATGATATTAACGTTTTATTCTATTACTTCTTGTCCTATGTTTGAAATATATACTATAGTTATTTTTTTTTTAGAATCTTTACATGATCAATATATTATTAAATTCCATACTCTAATTATGTTCTTAATATTTCTTGAAAGAGAAATTTATTTTCCATCAGAGATCGGGAGAGTTTTATATCCTTTAAATATGTGATAGTTTTTATTTTATTTTTACGTTGGAAATATGAAGGAAGAACGAAAATCATAGATTTATTTATTATTTTTTTGGTTGTTCAATCAGGTATTTATTTAGAATAAACGTCTTATTCTATTACGCCTCTTATGGAAGATTTACGTTGAAATATATACTTAGATAGTTTTTTCTAGAATTTTCAATAACATCCCTAAAATCTCTGAAAAAGTTCCAAGAAATTTGTGATCAATATTTTATAAAGTTTCCTGCTCTGACTGATCTTCTTATTAATATTATTTGCTCATTAATATTTCAATATTTTATTAGATTTTATTCTTATGTTGAAAATAGGGAGAGAAAACAAAATTATAATTTTATTTTATTATTTATTTGGGTTCATAGTATGATCAATTTTTTGGATTTTTTTTATTTCAAATGGATTTATATCTACTTTTGTTTTTATGTTTTTATGCGGATCCGTCATCGCACAAGTCAGTTGTGGCTAAGGTATAAATAAGTTGAATAAAATGAAACATATTATCCACTTAAATTAATTTATTGATTTATTGGATTTTATTAATAATATTAAAGTTTGTTTGCTAATAAATTGAATCAAGTTTGAGTTTTGAATCAAGCTAGATACGATTTGTTTATTCATTTAACTTTATCAACTTTTCGAGTAGATCTCAAATCAAAGGTTTCTTTTTATAATTACTAAATTTTCATTTAACTTGTTACGAAATCATTTTTATTTATCAAAAGGTCCATGATGATTCGCAAAGAAATATGAACTCTAAGAGGTTTAATTAATATAAAAATCATAAAGAAAAGTATAAAACATATAAAAGAAATTTAATTTATCAAATTTGTGAAAAGTATTTATTAAGAAATCTAATTATTATTGAAAATATGAAAAGACCAAAAAACATAAACATGAGAACTAGAAAATGATATAAAATAGTATTGAAAATAATTAAAAAAATTACATAAATAAAATATAAAAACTTATAGTTGAATTATTTAATAAATCTGAAAAACAATAAACCATAAAAAATAAATATATATATATAATAAATTTATTTCAGTCTGTGATACTTTTGTTTTTATGCTTTTATGCGGTGAATAGGAAAGAAGGGAGAAACTCACGCAAGCAAAAAAATAAAAATAAAAAAAGAAAAAGAAAAATAGCAGGCACAGAAATGAAGGAAAAACAGTCAGAGAGATATGTTGAAGCACACACACAAAAAAAATTGTATTTTACCGAGGGGAACCCTCGGTAATCAAATTACCGAGGGAAAATTCCTTCGATAAAACCCTCAGTAAGAATTGTCGAGGGGAATTTTGCCCTCGGTAAATTTTTATGAGGGATTACCGACGGTTTTTCTATTTAGTAAATTCCATTGGGCCTGATTATATATGTCCTCGGAAAAACCGAGGGGAGAAATACCCTCGGAAAAATTGAGAGAAAAAATACTGTCGGTATTTTCGAGGGTTAAATCCCCTCGGCATTCCCTCGGTTTTGGGAAATATAAAAAAATATATATTTTTTGAATTTTTCGAGGGATTCGTGCCCTCAGTTTTTCCGAGGGGAATTCCCCTCGATTTTTTCTTTTTTTTTTTAATTATTTTTAAATATTAACTTTAATTCCTGTTTATTTATTAAAATACCCCAGAAATTAAAAAAAATTATTAATGAACAGACAAATAAATAAACCAATTATTTAAAAATATTTAGAAATCTACAATTATTAAATTTGTTCGACAAAAGTGTTTAGTAACAAAGTTTATAAAAATATAGCTCGGCCATCTGCGCCTAAAATTGTTGCTGTTCATGTAGCAGCTCAGACTCCCGGCACTGTCGCTCAGACTCGGCGTATCGCTGCTCCATCACCTCCTGAGCTCGTCTCGTGGCCTCTAACTCCTCTCTCTGCGCCAGGATCTGTGCCTCGAGTTCTCTCACGTGGGCCCTATCATGCTGGGAGGAGGAGGAAGAAGAGCTGCCTCGGAAACCCTTCACTACGGTCACCACCTTCCCGAACAAGCCGGTGCCGTAGTGTTGGCCCTTGCTCGAATGGACGACGTCGAGATAAACCCGGTCAGGGTCAACCTCGTTATCCGAATCCTAGGAAGACGCACGTACCTCCTCTAGACAATGCTCGTACTCCTCCTACAACTCGTTAGTAAATTCTACATTAAAACTAAAGAACGAGTTAAAAATAAGAAAGAGGCTCACATTAAGGGAGAACTCACATTATGTGTTAATGATGAGCGTGTTGTTTTTAACATATATCGTTCTATGAAATTTCATGATGACAATTTTCAAGAAATTGAAGATTGTAAAATAATATATATTATTGACACTTGTGTTAATGATGAATTAATTACATCTTCAACTATGAATTCACTAGTATTTAATTTACACGAATATCTCTTTTAAAATCTGATAGAGATTTAAATAATGATGTTATTGATTGTCTGAATGAAATTGGTGTTTTATAGCATAAATCAAGGAGAGACGTAAAGTTCATTGAACTAAATAGAAATAGAGCTGACGACAAAATGAAAACAAATGAAAATGTGAAAAAGAAAAATCCCAATGAATTAAAGACATAACCGGACCATTTGAGATACGTATTTCTCAGTGTGAATGACACAAATCCGGTAATCATCTCCACTTATCTTTCTAATTTTAAACTTGAAAGATTATTAAGAATGTTGAGAAAACATAAAACAGATATAGGTTGGTCAATAGAGGATTTAAAAGGTATTAGCCTGTCTATTTGTTCGCATAAAACTTTGTTAGAAGATGTTTATATACCTTATGTACAAATTCAGAGACGATGAAATCTTATCATACAAGAAGTAGTGAGAAACGAAGTTCTCAAATGGTTATATTCGGGGATTATACTTGCTATTTTTGATAGTGAATGAGTAAGTCCTGCCCAAGTTTTACCTAAGAAAGGAGGGGTTACGGTAATTAAAGAAGATATGGATGAGTTGATAGCTACTAGGTTAGTTACTAGATGGAGAGTTTGCATTGATTATGCAAAACTAAATGCGTCAACTCATAAAGATCATTTTCTCTTCCTTTTATTGATCAAATGCTTGATATATTAGCCAGTTATAAGATTATTGTTTACTTAATGATTATTTGGGTTACAATAAATTCATGATTGCACTCGAAGATTAAGAAAAGATCATGTTTACATGTCCTTAAGGTACTTATGTCTTTCGTCACATGCCACTCGGGTACCACCTACATTTCAAAGATGCATGATGGCTATTTTCCATGGTTTAATTGAAATGTGATGGAAGTATTTATGAATGATTTTGCAATTTTGGTTCTTATATTGATCATTACTTGGAAAAACTAATCAAAGTCTTGCAGAGATGTGAGGAGACCAGTTTGGTCTATAATTGAGAGAAGTATCATTTTATGGTAGGAGATGGTATAGTTATGGGTCATCGAGTGTATTCTATAGGATTAGAAGTCGATCGGGCCAAGATCTTGGCTATCGAGAAAATGCCCCCCGAAAACTGAGAAGGCAATAAAAAGATTTTTTGACATGCAGAATTATATGAGGTTTATTTGTGATTTTTTTGAAAATTACTAAACTCCTATGTCATTTACTTGAAAAAGACACTGCTTTTGATTTTAGTGATAAGTGCATGCAGGTATTTAAGACCTTGAAGAAAGCATTGGTGAGTGCTCTGGTTCTCATAGCTCACGATTGGTTGTAACCTTTATTGATGTATGATGCAAGTGATATTGACATTAGAGTAGCATTGGGCTAAAAGAGAGACAAGTTCTTTAGGGTGACTTATTAAGCAAGTAGCATCCTCAATTCCGCACAATCCAATTACACCACCACGGAAAAATAAATGTTGGCAGTGGTGTATGCTTTTGATAAACTTTGATCCTATTCGATAGGAATGAAACAATAGTATATACAGATCATGTGACTATTAGCCACTTGTTTGCAAAGAAAAAAGTGAAACCGAGATTGATTCGATGGACTCTCTTACTCCATGAGTTCGAGTTAGAGATTAGAGGTCAAAGAGGATGTGAAAATGTAGTGGCAGACCATATATCTTAATTAGAGAATCCAATAGAAGGTAAAGATGAAAAGATACCCATTAATGAAAATTTTCCGGACGAACGAATTTTATATGTTGAGTTTAATAGAGCTTGGTACGCAAATTTTATTAATTTTTCTTAAATTCATAAAATATATAATCCAAACACCTGTTCGTATATTAAAATGATCAAACATCATAAGAAATCAATTATATTTTTTCCCCAAAATAAAAGTTAATACTATTATAATTTTGGTGGTTTTGTGTCACATAGGTAAAGTGGATGCAAATTATGAACATAAAAGGGATGAGACCGACTATTTCCAATCATGGGTTAAACAAAGAATTTTATGGTGAAATTTATATGATAACCATCTCTCATGGGTTCAATTGTTAACACACGCAAAATTTTTAAAATAAATTAAGAATACATATACATATAGACACTTTTTTTTATATAAATTAAAAAATAAGTAAATCGAATAATATATATTTAAATATTATATTTTAAAATTATAAACATTTCTGATATTTCATAAACCTTAAAATATTATTCAAACATATTAATACACATATTAAATTGTTAAATATAAAAAATGAATTATTACGAAAAATAAGAAAATAAGAAAAAAAAACTAAATTAAACACTCATATATTTTAAATATAACTATCTCCTTTGGGCAACCTCTCCCTCCATCTTTTCATGTCTTCGTGCATAGCACGAGCCACATACTATAATCAACGTTCAAACATATAGTGTTCAGTCATGGTTAATTTTATATCATAATTCCTCGAGTCAAGAGTCGAAATGGGTTGAAGATTATTTGTTGTGACAAAGATGAGATTGGGGTGAAAAAGATAGTTAATGTCGTTTACAATGAGGTTCTCCAAAATCTAAAGTGAATAATATTTCTTTGTTCATTGTATTAATAAGCAACTTTCCTAATTTAATAAATTTTTGCGATAAATATTATGTTTTTATGTATTTTTTTGATATGCCCGCGTAATACATGGGTTTTCAAATTATTCATCTCTCTGTTGCATCTAACGGTGACATTGTTCTCAATGTTACTTCAAGTGGTGTTGCAACACTTTTGCTTCCTTCTGGCAGAACTGCACATTCAAGATTTAGAAGATTTAATGTGTATAATTACACCTTCAACTGATAGCTACTCTTATGGATCGGGCAAAACCAGTTAACCGTGATGATGCACCAACGATGAGTTGATTTTGTTTAGAAGCTTTGCATACAAATTTAAATTTATTGCACCATAATAAAAAAAAAAGAGCCCACCATTTTCGGGTAGGGCTATAATACTTGGCGGAGACTTTAAACAAGTTCTTCCTGTTGCACCGAAAGATAGTCGAGGGGATATTGTCTATGGAAGTAAGTATATACTCATCTCCACTATGGGACCGTCGTGAGATTCTTAGATTGACGAAAACTATGAGATTAACTATTGTACAATCATTGTCCACTTTTATTGCACACGAAATCAAAGATTTCTCGTAGTGGATACTCCAAATTGGCGATGGTAAAATTTGTATCGAAGTGGATGTTGAAACTTTTAGTGATATATCTGATGATATACTTCTACAAATCTCAGGTGATCATGTTGTCGTTATTGTGGAGAGCACATATCCTTCTATTTCATAAAACTTTGGTAATAGCTCATTCTTTGAATAAAAAGTCATTATTGCACCAACAAATAGCATTATCGAAATAGTGAATGATTACGCGATGTCTATACTCTGAGATGATGAAAGAGAGTATCTTAGTTCTGACACCATTTGAAAATATGTCAACAGTGAGGCGCAACATCAAGTGCACTCGATCGACATTCTAAATTCGATAAAGTGTTGATTCCTAATCATATTTTGAAATTAAAAATTTGGAGTTTTGGTTATGTTGATTTGAAATATAGATCAACATCAGGATTATACAATGGTACGAGGTTAGTTATTACCCAACTTGGAGATCACATTATTGAAGCAAATATTCTTTCAGGAAAAAATATTGGACTAAGGCTTACATTCCACGGATGGCATTAAGTCATTCGGATAGTAGCACTACAAAAAAAAAAAAAAAAGATTTCAGAGGGATTCTTCCCTTGGTTTTGAGGCAAAATCCCTCGGAAAAACCCTCCTCGGAAAATTTTTCCGAGGGGAATACGACCTCAGAATTTTTAAACCGAGGGAATTTCGAGGGAAACATTCCCTCGGAAAAATCTTCGCGTAACCCTCGGAAAAACCGAGGGAAAACCGAGGGAACGCTCCCCTCGGTATACCGAGGATACGTACCCTCAGTTTTTCCGAGGGTACCGAGGGAATGTTTCCCTCGGAAAATCGAGGGGAGAATTCCCTCGGAAACCCGAGGGCTGTGTTTTCCCTCGGAATACCGAGGGTAAAATATTCTCTCGATCTTTGATATTTCCGAGGGATTTTCGAGGGATTTTTCACTCAGTTTTTATTTTTTTTTAATAATTTTTTTTATTATTTTTCCGAGGGATTGTCCCCTCGGTTTTAATTTTTTTAAGTAATTTTTAATTTTTCAATTTTAATTTTAATTCCTGTTCAATTATCAAAATTCCCAAAGATTTGAAAAAAATTATTAATGAAAAGACAAATAAATAAATTAATTATTATAAAAATATTTGAAGATTTAAGAATAATTACATGCGTTCGACATAGTAACAAAGTTTATATGAAAATCAAATTGCCCTATGGATGGGGAGGGGGTACTGCTGGAGACGAGCATACATTTCAGCCATCTTGGCATCCATCCGCGCCTGAAATTCATCCTACTGCCGGCGCTGCTCCTCTCGCTCCTCCGCACGTCGTCGCTCAGACTCGGCGTATTGCTGCTGCATCGACTCGATGTCCACCCTCTGATCCTGGACCTGCATCTCGAGCTCTCTGACGTGGGTGCTATCAGCCTGGGAGGAGGTGGAAGAAGAGCGRCCCTTGAATAAACCCTTCGTAGCAGCCACCACCTTCCCATACGCGCTAGTGCCATAATGCCATCCCTTGATCGACCCGACGACGCCGAGGAAAACCCGGTCCTGGTCAACCTCGCTACTCCCCTCCTGGTAAGACGCACGTTCCTGTTCCTGGGTCAACTGTCGCTCGTACTCCTCCTGAAATACAACTCATTATTAAAATTCTACGTTAAAATCAAATAATAAGTTAAAAATAAGAAAGAGACTCACATTAATATTACTAGATCTCGTATCGATCCACGCGCCGTCTTTCTTTTGGTGCGTACGTACAAAAAGATCGTAGCACTTAGCCGGCTCACCCGTCTCCCGCTCCTGTATCAAAATAGAATTTTCAAATAATTAACATTAAAATTAAATAAATAAATAAATATTATATTATTATATTCTAAAATTACTTACGATATCCAAAGCATAATCGATAGTAGATCTAGCATCCCCCTTTTTTTTTTTTTTTTTTTTTTTTTTTTTTTTTATCATTCATAACTCAATTTCAATGAAAAATCGGAAGTGCTGAGATGCTAAATTTGTAATGGTAAATTCTTTTACATAAAATTTTTTCAAATAAATAACACA
>BMAC01000487.1:429709-470536 GCA_014905375.1 Phtheirospermum japonicum
GATCGATTGAACTCCTTTGGTTGGAAACGCGAAGCGACGAAGCGTCGTGATTTTGCCGAGGGGGCGAGGGGTGCGTCTCGGCGTCGTGGAACCACGGGGGTCGGGCGTCGATCGTTTAGGACGTGTTTTCTATTTTTTTCCGATTTTAAATAAAAATATGGAAAAAACTCAAAAATAAAAAATAGTAAAAAAATAGAAACGAGTCCCATCATTTCACGACCGGGGCGGGGAGGGCGCCTCGGCGTTGGACCACGGTGTGGCGTCGATCGTTATAGCTTTTTTATTTTTTTTTCGATTTTAGATGAAAAATGGAAAAAAAACTCAATAAAAAAATAGAAAATAAACCCAAGAAATTACGACCGGGTCGGGGAGGGGTGCGCCTTTTATACCTTGTTTCTCAAGCTGCACAAGTATACTATTGTGCATACCCAAGTTTGAGACGAGACAAATTGGACTGGTGGGCAACGTGTAAAATCAAGGCGAGATCAAATGTTGAGTTTATCGAGCCTCTACCAGAAGAATCATTTCAAGAGGAAGCTATAGATACACGCAGTCCTATTCAACTCGACGATGTCGATTTTCAGTTTGCACGACCTCAATGATAATTACGTGGAGGAACTTGGTAATAATGAGACAAATGATGATACAGAAGAAGAGTTACTTACCGATCAAGATACAGATCAAGATACGGATGAAGATGAGTTTGGTGATACCTTTAATAGTGAAAGTGATTAGTTTGGTTGAAATATATGTAATTTATTCTTATTGTAAAACACACTTTTTTTATAACTATTTTCTTTAATTTGGATTTATTAATATGTTTGGTATATGTTATATACTCGTATTTTGTAAAATGCTCGTATTATTATCTAATAATTTTATCAGATGTCGTTGTCTCGAGTTTTCGGTAGCGTGGGTCGATCATATACTCCTTCGGCTAATCGTTTAGTTGATTTCGACATCGACTACATGGGTCTTGGTTTTGATCATTCAGTGCAGACACCGACGCAGACCCCGACGCCGACGTTCGCATACCACCATCCACAGCCCCCATCACGACGGTAGTTGGTCCCACCGCAGAGGGGTATCCCTCAGGTTTATATTGCAGGGAAGAAGTAAGTAAATCAATTATTTTAATATTGTAATTATCATTATGATTAAATTTTATTCGTAATAAAATAAAAACACAATTGAATACAGGCTGCACAACAGACAATGCAAGGTGTCCCACTATACTCCGAGGGATCTTTGAGAAGGATCTCCATCCCGCCGGGTGGTGCTATAAAGCGGTCCCTCAGGAGACTAAGGAGTTCTGGTGGGAAATGTTTAAGGTAATTATTATTTTATGTCCAAATTTATTAATATTTACCGTAAATACACAATCATATGTATCAATTGAATTGTAATTATTATTTTATTTTGTAGGAGGTTTGTTATTGGGACCCGGAGGAGTATAATGATCAGTAGATACATACTGTATTTTTTCCGATGATCGGGGAGAATTTACGGGAGGTAGCTTAACGAGTATAAGCAGCATATTGCCTCCCATGGTGGTAAGCTGTCGAACTGCCTCCCCGAGGAGGTCTATAGGTAAACGATTCTATTATATGTTTTCTTATTAAATTAGAACTTTTTATTTATAACATATAATTTATATCGTATCTTATATATCATGCATTTCAACTAGGGCTTGGAAGGTTGAGTGGGATAAGCCCGAGAACAAGAAGAAATCCGAGCAGTGCAGCCGGAACAGGAGGAGCGAGCCTGCTGGGATGGTCGAAGCACAAGGGGGGGGGGGTGAAATAGGAGACACTCGTTTGGGACACTTTTTTATTATTTATTTCTAGGGATCAAATTGTTAAATTGTGAAATTTGGGGACAGAAGTGTCATTTAGTCTAAACATGATATAGTTATTTACAATCCGGACCTTGCATTTACCCTCGGTCCCATTCCGAGCCCAAAGCCTACTAGGGTTTTGGTGTTATATAATCTCATTTGCGCCATCGTCTTCACTCTTTCGTGTGGATCTCTATTTTCAGTGATAGTTCTCCGACGCCGAAGCTAGGGTTCTCAAAAGGTACACTTTCAGAGCAAAATGCTTACTCAGAATCTGGTTCCGTTTATCATTGCCAATATGTGGAATCTTTGCGTTTATGTTAGTCTGTGTTCGATTCAATTTCCTAGAACAATGGTGCTTTTTGCCTTGTTTTTCCGCCTTTTTTCCGTATGTCTTGGAATGATTTGTTATGGATTGTAACTTTTTTTTATAACAGCTGATGTTTCATTATAGAACGCATTGCTATGATTTAATGGGTTGATTTAATATAGCTATTTTATTGTCATTTAGCAAAAAAAAAAAAAATTAAAAAAAATCGTTGCCCTTTGTTCTTTGTAATAGTTTTTAATCCATTATGTGGTTGTCCAGATTTTTAGTATACGGAGCCATTTGAGCTCTTATGATAAGATTAACCAATTGCATTGCTTTCCACCAACAGAAACTATTTTGTTTTGACTTAGATTTGATAATGCAATTGATTGGGAATAACAGAAACTTTCTTTGTATTGAATTTACTCATTTTCTTCTAGTAATGAACCAAGTAAAAAGTTTTTTTTTAAATGTTGTCATTCCACATTTTCTGTGTTTAGCTTATTAGGAATGAAAACTTTTATTTTTTTAAAGTTTTTTGTTGCATTCCTCTGTTTTCAGAGTTTCAAGATGTATACCGCTTCGCAAAAGATTCACAAAGACAAGGATGCTGAGCCCACTGAATTTGAGGAGAATGTTGCTCAGGTAGCTACAAAACTTGTTTTCTACTATTCCCCAATATTTTTGACAATGGACTTTATTGTGTATTGTCAACTTTTCCTATATCTACAGGCTTTGTTTGACTTGGAAAATACCAATCAAGATATTAAGAGCGACTTGAAAGACCTCTACATAAACTCTGCCTCGTAGGTGTTATAACTGTATAGAGGTCTCTCGATTGACTTTCTGAGTATGGCAATAAATTAATGATCACCATGCTAACTTACTACAGGCAAATCGATGTTTCTGGAGGCAAGAAAGCTGTTGTGATTCATGTTCCTTACCGCTTAAGGAAATCATTCCGCAAGATCCATCCTAGGCTGGTGAGAGAGCTCGAGAAGAAGTTCAGCGGAAAGGTAAATCTGATGACAATGAATTTTTTTTTATAGTGGTTGAAAACATTATTTAGTTATTTTTATTTCCCTATGCAGGAAGTGGTTCTTATTGCCACTAGAAGGATTGTGCGCCCACCGAAGAAGGGCTCTGCTGCCCAGAGGCCCAGAACACGCACACTCACTGCTGTGCACGATGCCGTGCTCGAGGATATTGTTTATCCTGCTGAGATTGTGGGGAAACGCACTAGATACAGACTCGATGGATCAAAGATTATGAAGGTTTTTTTTTTTTTAAAATTTAAATTTTCAGTTGATTTTGCTCGTAATTTTTTAACCTTTTCATTTTGTTTTTAGGTTTTGTTGGACCCTAAGGCAAAGAATGATACCGAGAACAAGCTGGAGACGTTTGCTGGGGTATACAGGAAGCTCTCGGGGAAAGATGTTGCCTTTGAATTTCCCAATACCGAGGCTTAAAAACGTATTGTTTCTAGATTTGACTTTTAGTGCTTTATTTAATTTTAAAGAGACTCTTTTTAGTATGAGCTGTTTGAAGTTCGTACTGTGAGAAATCTGGTAGCCGGGTGGATAGATTGCTCATTTTTGCAGAAAGTGTTGAACAAGCCTTTGTTTTATTTGTTACAGCCTCTTTTGTTTGTGGAAATTAAATTATTTGCTGCTTTGTGGCCATGGTGAGGTTGCATTATAATTTTTCTTTTTAATTTGAAAAATTTAGGAATGATGCTTTAGTTGGTTAAAATGAGATTTATTATTTTTTGAGTCCCCAAATTTTGCATGTTAGCCCCAAATACCAGATGCTAGTCAGGTGTTCATCACTTCCTGATGATGAATGCTGTTACGTATCTGGGAAAGAAAAGATGGAGAAGGCAGCAGATGATATTTGGGTTTCTCATCTATCATTGCGCTTTCCCTTCGAGGTGTCCATCGTTGCTTGATAACATATAGCTATTCGAGCTTCATCTGGACCCCACATTGCTTGCTTACTTTGGGGTGTTGGGTTAATCAGCGATTTTTTCTGAAACTATAGTGACCACTTGAGCTACATCTTAACACCATAGTTTAAAGAAATTACACCTTTTATTTTTCCAAATTGAATGTGATTGGAAATGAGATTTTATGCGGGGATCGAAATATTGACCAACCATTCTAATTTCAAAATGGTGACATGCTCTGTAGCAATTTAGATATCTAGAAAACCAAATTCCTTTGGAGTTCAATTTTACAAGTATAGAACCTTCTTGTATTTACTTGATAGCAATGTTTTAAAAAACGGCCGAGGCGTACGCCTCGAGGTGTGCCTCGGAACGTTTTTGGGGAAATCGAGTCGAGGCGGCCGCATCAGATCACCAAATCAGAAACATCCGCCCCAAAGTGTTGAGGCGTACGCCTTGAGGCGCTTAAGGCGTACGCCTTGAGGCGCTTAAGGCGTACGCTTCAGTTTTTATGCAGTTTTGAGGCAGTTTTTATTTATTATTATTTACAAATGTATAAAAAAATTAATATAAATAGAATAATAAAAAAGGAGGTAAATATAATCAAACCTGTCGGCAAGACCCTACGCTTTTAAATTTTTTATGCCCCTATGCTTTTAATTTTTTTTTAAACCCTTCTGATATTTTTTCCCCTCCCCACTCTCTTATATAACTTCTTAAAATAAGAAATTATAAAATAAAATAATCTTTAAGATATAACTTCTGATATTAAAAAATTAATTAAAATTAAAAATAGATTCTGAAGTAACTTCTGATATATATATATATATATATATATATATATATATATATATATATATATATATATTACAATTTCTCACTAATCTATTTTTTAATTGAAATTAGGGATTACGCACATATTTCTAGATATTTTTAATTTTAATTTTTTTAATGTAAAAAGGTGGAGGTTAGTGTATGATGGCCGACCAAAAGGGGTTAGGAAGAAAAATAATGGTTGTACATTTTAATTGAATATAAGCTAAATTGAATTGTCTTCACATTATTATTTTTTTATCACGAAATATAGTTTACAAATAATTTTCTTTGAGTTCTTAGATATGCTGACGACTCTAATGATCATCCTTTGAGTGATGAGGAAGAGGAAAATGAAGGACATAACGAGTTGTTTAAACTATTGGATACGAATGATTCTCTATTGCAAGATTAAAATAGCTATGAGAACTTATTTTTCTACTTAATTTGGACTTCTATTGTTCTTAATTGCTTTGCGTTGTGTTTTAGGTGAGATGAAGAACCTCCTGTTTTGTTTGGGTTTTCAAGGGGTGAATGTTGTTAAGGGTGAATTTCTCCTGTTTTGTTTGTTTGGATTTTCTACTTGAGAAAATGCACGGGGTGAATGTTACTTTTAAACAATGAGTTTATTTGTAATTTATTTGTTAATTACTCCCTATTTCTCCTGTTTTGTTTTATTTGTAATTGAAATCCCAAGTTCATTTTAGCCCGTCCTTGCAAAGAATCATCTATTCGATGATGAATGAGTTGTCTATATAATTGATACTCTAGTTGGTATATAAAAATGCCTATATAGACTGTAGCGCAATTTTGAAAAATTACACAATGTGATTAAAGATGGGTGAAAGGAAGATTTTGGTTACACGTGGATCTATAGCCACTAGGGGGTGTAATCGATTCGAGTCGAACATTGTCAGGTTCGAGCTCGATTTGAGCTCGAACGAGCTCAATTTTCTCAAACTCGAGCTCGGCTCGTTTGAAAATTCGACAAGCTCGAGTTTGGCTCGACTCGACTTGAGTTACATAATAATAATGAAAAACATCTAAAAAGCATAAAATAAAATATTTAATATTAATTCTTATTATATATTTAGGATACATATGTAAATAAGCATAATAAGAATAAAATAGTAAATTTATCAAAACTCGATTAGGCTCGCGAGCCTAGTCGAGTATCACTGAGCTCGAGTTTGAGCTCGATACTACTCAAATAGTTCGACTCGATTAAACTTGAGTCGATTTCGAGCTTTTCCTTTTCTTGTCTTTTTTGGATTTTTGTATATTTATAATTGTTTTTTATAAAAGGATATATTAGTTAGTTAAGAAAACATATATTGTCTTAAACTTATTTAAAACTCAAATATCATTATTTGTCTATTGATTTGCTTTCTAAAGAAACTATTCTAACACTCGTGTCACACAAAATAAATTTAAAATATGTATAAAAATTATTAATGAGTATTAAATCTAAAAATCATAAGTAATTCTAGGAAAATTCGAAAGATATTCAACCTGTATCTTGTGTTGTTTAATTACTAATTATTATACTATTAATTTTAAATATTATAAACTCGTTAATAACTTTATTTGCCTAGAGACCACGAGCTTGTAGCTCAAGTGGTATCAACCCTTTATAAGGGTGTTGACAAGGGTTCGAACCCTAGACCTCTCAAGTTATTTGAGATTTATCTTCTACTTTCCAACCACTTGACCCAACTTATTAAAAAAAACTTTATTTGCCTAGAGAAATCTAGATGTCATTTTCTTAAATTATGTTTTGTATAACTATCTAATCACACTTAGTTATTAATTATTATTAAATACTTTTATATTTTAATATTTTGAATAAACTTATTAATTTTTTTTAGTTTCATACTTTAAAAAATTCAAAAATGTCATATTCTCGATATCACATTGTACTGGTGTCCGATTAATATTTATTAATTATAATTAAAAAAATTATATTTTATGTTCAAAATGAAGAAATGAGCGTGGTAATAACATTTAGTTATATACTCAAAAAATATAATAAATGTCAACCTGTGAGCATTGTACTGGTAATCAATATCAGTCTTAGACACAACAATCAAAATACCAAAAACTTTTATTAAGCAGATGAAGCATGAGAAACACGTATATTAGGAGAATCATATGTTTATCTTATTTTTACATGTGCCCCCATTATACAAAGCTTCTGTATCCGTATACCAAACCTGCTTAGTAATAACAGTAGAAAATGGAAAAAGAATTGAGAGAGAAGGGATAGAGAGTAAATAGTGGAGAAATTGCAAAGTTGGTCCCGTATGTTTGGAAGTTGTGCAAATTTGGTCTTTCTGATTTGCATATCATAAAAATTGTCCGTTATGTATGATTTTGTCTCAATATTAGAACAATTGTCACCTACTAAACAGTAAACAAAGGGAGAGACCGGTAGAGCACGGGCCACCAACCGTCATAGATTCACCACATCGTCTGCACACCTCTGCCAGAAACCCAAAATCACCGTCGACCTTCGTCCAACCGTTCAACTAAACCCCAAAACCAGAATCTCAAGATCCACATCAACCCTATGCTCGTCGATTCCAACAGATTCAATGCTTCCATTTTTGTACTTTTTAAAACCATGTTTATTGGCATTTGTTTATTTAATATGTCAGAGTAAAAGCTTAGTTGAGACAAAATGGTATATCTAAAAAATATGAGACCAATTTTGCAATTTTCTCAGAGTAGCCTAATATTTATAACAAAACAATCACCAATGAATGGATGAAGCAAAATAAAATCCCCCAAAACCTGAAAAACGACCTTCAAAGAATATTATGTAGCATAATAAAATACCGAAAACGACATGAATCATCATATCAAACAAAACATAAAACACAATGGCTGTCATTCCTTAACATCCAATTTATTTTCTCAATTAGAAAACGAACGGGCTTTACCATGCCACAATAATCCAGTATGTCTGTATCACTATTACTAAAGTTACATCTGGATGGTAAATATCACATATATATAAATAATAAAGAGTTTGGTGTGAAAGCAGATCCTATTTCTCGAAAAACTTGCTGCTAACTCCTGCTCTGCATAACTTCAAACCTAAAGCACTTTCAGTTGCAATCTCAGTATTTGCAGCTGCAAACAGCACATCACCTTCAGCAACAGCCAACCCTTTAGAAGAAGCCGAGTGCATCGTTCCTTCTCCGGCCATGACAATGAAAATAGAAGGACCCGGAACAGCAGGAAAAACAGTAGAGGTTCCTTGAGGAAGGTTACATAGTTCGACCTCAAATTCATCAAAAGGGGTGAGATATTTCACCGTATAAGGGTTCGAAGGAACTCCGGTAAGTATTTCCGGGAAACCCTGTAAGAAAAATGAGTTTGATGGATATAAGGAAAACGGAGACGTTAGATTACAGACGTGGATACACAATCAGAAGCAGAATTTTAGTGTTTCTAATTGCCAGCTTTTACATCTAATTCTGCAAAATTATTTCAGAATCTTAAAAGGCATAGGATTTCCGATTCAGCTAATTGTTTCGACTTTAAACGAGAATGTTTGAAAACACCTCTTTTTAACTTAAAATCAATTTTTAGCTTCTATGAAAGCACTATCAACTTGCATACAACTAACTCAAAGTTATGATTTAGACGTACTAGCTCTCCTATATTCAAACAATAATGAACTGCAAAGGTAAAATTAAACAATCAGTAAGGTAACAAAAAACAAAATATCAGCGTTCATGATGTCATTTAGTATTACCTGTTTGTATGTGAGCATGGAGCAAAGTGTTTCAACATCACGGTGCTTAGGGGTGAGGCCAGCACGAACGACATTGTCGGAAGTTGCCATACACTCCACACATTCACCGTGTAGATAAGCATGGGGTTCGTTAGCCCCCAAGTAAAGAGCTTCACCCGGCTTCAACTTCACATAGTTAAATAAAAATGATGCTATCAGACCAATGTCCCCCGGATACTGCTTCTCAAGCCTCAAAACCAGTTCCTCCTTGTTTGTTAGGGACCCCGCCTATCACACAAAAGTAAATCTGTCAATAAATGCAATTCTAAGCACACAGAGGGAGAGAGAGAGATTAAATTACACTAAATTGATAACTGGACCAATGAGTGCCTTAAACTAACATATGCAAGCAAAAACTTTCAACTACTCAGCTAGAGTCTGTGTTATATTCAAGTCAACTGAATTACTGAATAGAAACGTCTAAAACTTCAAACATAATGAGTTGTTGAAGACTCTAAAGAAGATAGCAAGTATAGGTTGTTTATAAAGGATGCGCTAAAGGTTAACTTGATTTATAGTAAAGAGAAAGGGGAAGCAATTTTTCATGAAACAAGATACAAACTGAATATACTAGTCACACGCTGCCTTTGTGCAGAATAATTAATATATATATATATATATATATATATATATATATATATATATATATATATATATATATATATATATATATATATATATATATATATATATATCAGAAATCGGCCTAGGCGCTAGGCCGCCCCTAAAACCCCTACTTGGTGAAAAAATTGGCTGGGCGCCTAATCGGCGATTAATCAGGCCTAGGCGGCCAGGCTTTTTTTCTTTTTTTTTTTAATTTCTAATGTCAAACGGCGTCGTTTCGATATATTTTTCCCCTCAAAAAAAAAATGTACAGGATATAAAAAATGGTTTTGTTTTATACATTTATGGCAACTGACATGTAAAGAATTAATCAAACTACAAAATAAGTGTGGTATTAAATTATCAAATCAAAAATTTGTTATCAAGTTTGTTTATTCCGAGGGACCAACTTATTAGTGTACTTTGATTTGTCATTTTTGTTAATTCAATAAACTAAATTTGGAGCAAAAAATAAAAACACTAGGTGCCCAACTAGCACCTAGCGAATTCTGCAACCTATATATATATATATCAACCATATATATTAATGCAGAATACTCCTAACTTACGCGTGTTTCCCACGCTTCGTTTGCTACGGAAAAGATTCTGGTGCTTTGGTGTCATCCGAGCCTAACATCTACCTAATTTAATATTTCTCTATGATTATATTTTACCTAATTCAAAATCTTCCTATTATTAGATGTTACCTGAGTCAATATTTTCTTTCTATCATATTTTGCCTAATCGAATATTTTCTTTTATTCTCCTAATATAAAATTTAATTAGAAAACAATCTATATAAATTGAAATATAATTTTTATTTATGATAAAAGTTGAAATAATTTAATTTTTATAATTTCAAATATACTAAATAAGTTACAAGTTATTTGCAATAATCTAAGTATGTAACCAAATATTATTAACGAATATAATCTAAACATAAAAATATAAAACCATATAATAATAATAATAATTAATTAATATTGACAAGACACCGGTACAATGAGACACGAGGTGAGAATTTGACGTATTTTGATTTTCTCTATGTAACTAAAAGTTATTAACTAATTCAATCTAAACATTAAAATACAAAGTTATTTAATAATAAAAATAATTAATAAATAGTAATTAAATATCGGTTCAAGACATAATACGTTGAGAATACGATGTATTTTGAATTTTTTATTTTTAGATTTAAAATATTGTAATTATCTCAAATAATTTTTATGTTTATTTTTCAATAAATCCCGTGTGACACACACACACACACACACACACATATATAGAGAGAGAGATGTTTTGCTATGGTCCCAACGGCTGGTGCCATATTATGAACACCGTCTACGTGACAATCCACATGGTCAATTTGTGAGATTAAAATAAAATAAAATCGTCAACTAAAAACCCTCACTCTCTCCTCTCTTGTTTCTATCGTTCTTTGCCTTTATTCTTTCTTCACTTCATCTCAAAATTCACACGGCGACCAAAAGTCGGTGAAGGCACAACTACAGCACAGAGAACGCCGACGGGCACGAAAGCTAGAATCCGAGACTCCCGATTAAAGGATAAGATATTTTCTTTTTTCTCTCCCTCCCTTTCTTCAATCCACAAGAAAATTTCAAAACCCCTCAATCGGAAGTTAAACTTATTGAGGACAGTAGAGAAATTGAAATCCATGGCGAACAAAATTAGCACACTACAAAATTAAAAGCGAGCTCTTTATTGCTCATCCCCCTTTTATTTTTTGATGAATATTTTTTTAATCTTTGAAAAACCCAGACAGTAGTTTGTCTCTTTCCTTTCTCTCGATCTGTTTCACTACCAAAAGGATTATATTTCACGTGTGCTTCTGTTGTTGTTAACACTTGATTAAATATAAATTAAATTTGATTTGTTGATGATCCAATAAGTTCCACCTTTGGTTTGAGAAAGCAGATCGAAGAAAGAGAGAATACGGGCTTGAGTTTTTTTGTTTATTTTTTGCTTTTAGGATTTGGGTTTGGTAGAGTTTGAGTTTTTCAAGCGACAGCTGCATAAGGGTGAGAAGAAAGAGAAGCATGCTTGAAATGAGAAAGAGAGAGAGTTGTGGCAGTGCACATCGGATTTTGAGGTGAAGGGGAGGGAAAAAAAAGAAAGAAAAGAGAGTGAGATTTTTCAGTTGATCGATTTTATTTTTTAAAGTTTCACAAATAGCCCAGGTAGGTGGCTGGTTCATAATATGGCACCAGCTGTTGGGACCAGAGAGAGAGAGAGAGAGAGAGAGATGAAAAGGACAGTACAAGGTAGGATTAACTCAATACCGGAAAAAAACAAAACCATACAAGCATTTCAGGCATAAAACAAAAGCAAGTGAGAAACAATAGCATATATAATTCTTGCGTACCTTCTGTTTCAACCGGCTTATCAGTTTGGAAATTAAGTCAGATATCACCGACTCGCTAGCTGACATGAGACCAGTAAATAGGGATTTCAAGACGTCTTTCACTTTGTCTTCCCCATCTGCTTCAGTTGTACTTAATACTTGATTGGCACATGAACTACCAACCACTTCAACAATCTCTGGTACACTCTGAATGACAGTCTTAAGTTCCTAAAAACAAGAGATAAACATCTAAGCGAATGCATTGACTTGACCATATATAAAGAACAAATACTGAAAATATCAAGCTTGGTTTCATCATCGGAAGTACAAAACTCAAAGTGGTGGTCCTAAAAATATTTTACAAATGTTATCAGTAGTTATGTTTCAGTCTTCAAATTATACAAAAGGTTAAGCAAAAACCCTTGTGGGTTATCTTCCAAAAATACAAATACCCGGTAGACATTTAGTTCTGTTTGGCACCCTCAATAATGGGGCATTCATCAAGTCAATAAAAACATCAAAAGGCGTGTTCGTAACACTTTAAGGGGTGGTTGTAATTTATCAAAGATTAACTAGGGTTTTGTGATTAGGCTAGATAAGGGTTATTTTCATAAACATCTCTTGTATAAAAGCTTCTAAAGGATGTAGGCAAAATGGCAATCTCTACTGAGACTTCTATGCCTAGAATCTGGAACTCGTGTGCTATCAATAAACACTCCGTGGAAACTAAAACTTCCTGGATGATACAGATTATCTGATGTCAATAAACTGTACAGATAACTTCCTCAGATCTAGTTACACAGCCAGAAAAATTGCAATACAAATATAGAATATAACAATCACCTACATCAATAAAAGCGAAAACCAGTAAGTTATTCATTTACCTAGAATGGTTCACAATCTTTAAAAAAGTATTATTTCTTTTCTCGTCTCTAATTGCTATATCGCCATCTCATGTCAAAAAATATTATCAAGGATAACCATCTGAAGAATACAAGAACAATATTTTTTTGACAGCAACACAAGAACAATATAGAGAATTGAATAGGATATTTTTGCTAATGTCATTAGCATAACTCATAACTACATACACCGCCTGATCCATTCCAGATGGTAACCCTTGCACGTGAAACTTTGTCAGGATAGTCTATCGGTTTCCAGAAAACAACACATAAGGGGCAAGCAGACAAATTCATGCACTGTGTCCTCAGTTTCTATCTACTTATTAAAAGCATTGGACACTGTGTCCTCAGTTTCTATCTACTTATTAAAAGCATTGGAAAAACCGTAATGATACCAAATTCATACATAAGCCTCCAATACTTCAAGAGAAGTCAAACTAAAAGCCTTGCACAGAAGTAACTTAGAAATGACCAGACCAAATAGCAAGTTCATTTTATATTTAAGCTTTTAGAGCCACGATTTAGAGAGCGCACAAAATCTCACTGGGTTAAATGTACACAACCATATCAGCAAGCGTAAACAAATCGGAGTATGATTGTTACTTCTGAGCAAAATAACATGGGCTGCTCAATCGTTAAACCACTCAAGACCAATTATTGAATACTGGAAAAAATTATTGAGTAAACATTAAAAAAATGATTTTCCAGATCAGGCAAGTGAAAGCACACACAAAGTTAATATAAAACCCTAATTGTTTAAAAGGAATAAAACTACCTCAAGACTGACAAACCCGCACAAAGCCTCGTACTCCGTGAGTGCCAAAGCCATCTCTGGCTTGTGATTATCATCCTTATACATTCCTGGTTGTTGCTTGTGCAGGATTTCAGCTAAACCCTTATCAGGATGAGCCTGAATCGACAACGCTTTCGCCACAGAAAGTACCTGAAAATTGAAAAGGCACATTCAAGTTGTCATCGAACACTTCCAATTTTCACAAACAAATGGGGCAGAAAAATCACAAAAATATATTTGGACACCGATCTCTCATCTCCTTGATATTCACCAGATAAATAACTGACAGTATTACAACTTCACTTTACTTCACAAAATATACGGATCTACATGTTACTCGAAATCCTTCAATTATTGAAATAATAACCACCGGAAACAAAGGCAATTTAGCAGGAGTTACCTTGAAGAGGAAAGGGAGACTGGCCCCCCATTTTTTCAAGACCTTCTCTCCGAGCACGCTAGGGTTTTGCTCAATCCAATCCTTCAAACTTACCAAATTGGACCGCTTGGGCTTATCTGTGAATCCACCGGTGGCTTCCGCCGGTACGACGACATACGACGGACCTGAGTCGTGCGTCCCCATCCACAGCTCTGCGTAGCACACATCATCGCCCGTCTCCTCCCCACTGTTCTTAGCGTACAGCTGCGCCACGGCCGATCCTTTCCCCACCTTACCCCATTCATAGTTCTTCACGTCGCACAAGAGTTTGACGATTTCTATGTCAGCCCCCATGGGAATAAGCTGCCAAGTTTCTAGAGAGGTGTTTGATGGAACCAAAGGACAAAGAGAAGAAAATAAATTGAGTCCACTTGAATAAGGGTACAGAGGTTGGCCTTTTAAAGGAAATTACAGAGGGAGAGCTTGACGGAGATGGTAGGTGCAATCGTATATACTTTCATTGCATTTTATCGAATGTGTTTGGTCCCGGATTTTTTACCCATTGTTGTTCACAGTATTTTTTGTTCTATTTTGTTATGTTCCTGATATATAGTAATAATTTTCGAAGTTTTCTCCTAAATTTTATTTTTATAGATTATTTTTTTTAAATTCTATTGACGGGCATATAATCTCATAATTTAGAGAATAAAGTGCAAAAATTTTTAAAGTTTAGAGCAAAGTTAAAATTTTTTATAATTTTGATGATAAATTAAAATAATATTAATATTGAATTTTTATGTAAAAGTATTATTTTTATTAAAAAATAGAATTTATATATTACACACACACACACACACACACACACACACATATATATATATATATATATATATATATATATATATATATATATATATATATATATATATAAAAAATTGTGAAATGATATCATAGTAATTACTAATATAGTTAAAAAAATATTATTAAAAAAAATATCTTATTAAAAAGATATAAAACTTAGGAAAACTTTACTGTCCTATCATTTTACCATATCCATGTATGATAATCCAATCACATTTTGACACATCACCTAAATAATTTTTTTTTTTAAATAAATCTATTGGTTAATAGAGTTTGAGAGATATCATACAGTCATTCTACTGTAGAAATCTCCTAAAACTTATATCTTATATATATATATAGGGTTAGATTCAAATGAAAACCCGTCATTATATGTGAACTTAGGGACTCATCTACACCATTGTCAATTGTATATTATTTTTTTTTTCTTTTAAAACAAACAAAAGATTGTATTTTATCTTTCATTTTCTTTTAAAAGGAAACAAAGATTTTCCATAAAATTATTACTTTACTTAAAAAAAATATTAAAAATAAATTAATGACGTTCTTAAGTAAAATAGTCATGTATTAATAATATCTCGCCTATATACTAAACGAAAAGATTTATATCCTACGTGTCTGCCTAGAAAATTTCGGGGTGACGTGTAATTTTCTGATGGTTCGGATGCTTATGGGGTGAATTTTGGAGGTTTGGATACTAAATATATGATTCTAATATCTATTTAATATAAGATATTTCCTTTTATTCTATTTTGCCTATTGTTTCCTTTTATTCTTTCAATATAAAAATATAAAAAATCATATATTATTAGAAAAAAAAATCTAATTTTGTTATTTTAATTAAAAGACAAATTATAATATTGAAATAAAAGTTAAAATAATTTTATTCTTAAAATTTAAAATATAAAATATAAGTATATTTTGAGTAATTTGCAACTATCTAAGTATGTAAGATATTATTAACGATTTCAACATACAAAAAATCAAATTAGTTATCTTAATTAAAAGACAAATTATAATACTGAAATAAAAGTTAAAATAATCTTATTCTTAGAACTTGAAATATAAAATATAAGTAACTTTTGAGTTATTTGCAATTATCTAAGTATGTAATTAAAAATTATTAACGAATTCAGCATAAACATAAGAAATATAAAATTATAAAGTAATAGTAATGAATAAATATTGATTAGACACCAATACAATGCAACACGAGTTGAGAATATGACGTCTTTTGAGTTTTTCAAAGTATGAAACTATAAGTTATTAACGAGTTCAATTTAAATATTAATATATAAAAGTATTTGATGATAATAATAATTATTAATTAATAGAATTAGACACGGGTTGAGAATTATTTAATCTAAATATTAAAATATAAAACTATTTAACAATAAAGAATAATAGTTAATAAATAATGACTATACATCAGTTTGAGAATACAATATTTTTTTATTTTTAAATTTAAAAACTCCATAATTATCACAAATACTCTTATATTTAGTTTTTTATAAGCGAGACTTAGGGATGACAGTAGTGGAAGTAGCTAGTATTCAAGATATCTTGAGCAGTTACATATCCAGGACCTCTAACAGTAAATGGGTCGGTTTGAAAATAAATGAATTGCTAGTCGTAGAATATTATTCTCGTCAGACTTAAACCTAAATTCAAATAAAATTGCAAGGGTCGAGGGTTTGGTCAATTTTCTTCCCCTTTCATCAAATGAAATTAACCTAAGGTTAAGTAATAAAAATGCAGGTTTGATCCCAATTTGATCCCATTTATGTATCATAGACCGAGGGGCTATTTTCATATTCTTTCCGGCATTCTGCCTAGTTTAGCAATTCGGAATAGAGAATAACACACGAGTATTAAACTAGTTATAATATAACAAGATTGATTTTCTAAATATATTAAGACTGTTTTATATATATATATATATATATATATATATATATATATATATATATATATATATATATATATATATGCAGAATTTTTTACTACACTAACAATGCCTTTTCTGTTGAACCATTAATACAATAAGAGTGCTTTTCTTATGTAGTTTCAGTGTTTTATTACTACACTAACAATATTTTTACCATTGAATCACTAATATACTAATTTGATTTAGATTTTGACCTAATATAAAAGTATTCTTGTCCAAGAAAAACACACCTCCAATGTAATAAAAAAACACTAATTTCATTTAACTTTTGGTCTGAAATAAAATTATTCTTAGCCAAGAAAAGTATCGTCCTAAATTATAAAAAGCACCACCAATGTAATTAAAAAAAACAATAATTTGAAAAAGAAATCAGCAATAATTTTCTTAGAAGCACTCGTCACTATCACCAACACAATTAAATTTTAAAGGAAAGCATCAACAAATACTTGCAGAAGCACTGTGTAATGTTCAAAAAAGCACTGTGTAAAGTATTCTCAAAGCAGCGGAGAAATTGGATGTCGCAGCACCAATTTCGTTGACGAAAATTCAAACTCAGCTTTGAAAATTGAAACCCAGGCATGAAACCTTCAACGCCGCCACGCCCATGGGTTTTAAACCGAAAAAAATAAAAAGAGAATTTCAATAACCACCACTGCTAGGGGTGAGCCTTCGGTCGGTTCGGCCGAAAACCGAACCGAACCAAAATCTGGTCTAAAACCGAAAATCGAAATATTTACAAAATTACAAACCAAACTAAATAGAAAATATGTTCAAAACCGAATTAACCGAACCGAACCGAATTGATAAAAAATAATAATAAGTAATATAAAATTTATATTTTTTTATTTTTTAATTATATTTCGGTTAAAATGGAACTGAACCGATTTTTTTTGTAAAACCGAACCGAACCGAATTAACCAGTTTTTGGAATTCTCAAAACCGAAAACTGAACCGAATTTACATAAAACCGGACTGAACCAAAAATTTTGGTTCGGTTCGGTCGGTTATTTCGGTTTTTCGATTTTTTGCTCACCCCTAACCACTGCGATCGGAGCCCCACTGATGGAGACATCCCCGATGGTGAGATTGAATGCCATCATTGATTCAGATTGCAAATCTGGGCTATCGTGTACCCTCGCAATATCGTATACCTAGAAAATGTATATGAATTAGACGTTGCTTTCAACAAAACAACGTATATAAATTGACAGCCTTCGAAAAAAAAGGAAAATTTGCAGCATAAAACTGAAGAGTTGGCGTTATTTCTTAATATATATTGGTGCTTTTTGAGTGATTGGACAGTGCTTTCAAGAAATCAACAAAAACATTTTCCTTTTTTTCTTCAAACAATTGCGTTTTTTTGTAATGGAGATGATAATGAAGATGGATTAATTCTGAATTATCCCGTCAATCTGATGAAAATAGTTATAATGGAAATGGATTAATTCCTTATTATAGAAAAGGAATATATGTAATTATGAGACTGTCTTAATTGCAAAGATTTGAAAAATCCATTGATCTTATTTAATCAACGGTGTGTATGAGTCCCTAGGTTCACATATAATGACCTGGTTCTCATTTGAACCTAATCATATATATATATATATATATATATATATATATATATATATATATATAATCGTGAAATGATATCATAGTAATTAATAATATAGTTAAAAAGATATTATTAAAAAAATTATCTTATAATATAATTATAATTGTACTTGGACGCAAATAATTATATAACAATGTACTCGTGATTAATATAGTATTTAATCACACTTTTTATACAAATAATAATATCGTATAATAATTCTAATTTCCGTATCATAATATTATAATGCATATACGAAATACACCTTTATTTTATTTTATTCAATCATAATACATAATAATATATTATTATGTTATTTAGCCTAATAATTTACATAATACTTAGTCGCGTATTTCATATTTAATAATATAAAAGATGTATTGGCAATACATATATTTAGAAATTATAAATATTAATTGGAAATTTATGGGTTTTTTTTTGTTTTGTTTTTTTAAATTGGAATTGTATTGACAACTTTGTGTGCGTGTGTGTGTGTATAAGATAAGAATTATATATGTCTTTTTCAAATATAAAATTCTAAAACAAAGACCCAATATTTATATTATTTTACTTTGCCTCCCAAACTTTAATATTTTTGCACTTTACCCTCCAAATTATAAGATTCTTGCACTTTGACCCCCAACTGCCCATCGATGGAATCTAGAAGGAATATTCCATCGGAAATAAAATTTAGGGGACAACGTAAAAAATTATTGTATATCAGAGGGCAAAGTAGAATAAAAAGTACTTCGGGTGGCAATGTGTAAAAAAACGTATACATTAGGGGGCAAAATAAACTCCCATATCGAACCAGAATTGGGTTCGAAGCCGTACTCAACGGTTCAAAAATTGAAACCGTGATGAACGATTTCGGTATCGGAAGTGAAAACAAAATTAAAAGTTTTGGTTATGGTTTCAGGTTTTAAAAAATCATGGAATCGGCGGTTCCTTGATTTTTTTCTTTTTTATTATATATATATATATAATTAAATATTTCATCTAAAATTTAAATAATATAAAAAACAAAATGAAAACAAAAATAAAAATAAAAATAATATAAAAATAGACAGTTTTGAATTAAACAGTAATAAGAACTGTGAAGGAACCGTAATCGGAACCGAACTCGAACCACTGGTTATGGTTTTGGAATCGGAACCATAAGGCCATGACGGTTCCGAAACCGTAACCGGCGGTTTCAGAACTATGGTGAGGTCTAACTTTAGGTATATAAACTTTTTTGTTAGAACGTGATGAAATATAATTTATATGAATTTGAGAAATTGATTGGATATAAAATTATTTGGTAAAAATATTTTCAAATGAACCTACAAAAATGTTGTTTGTGTATGTGAGAAGTAAATGATACTCCCTCCGTCCCACAAAGATAGTCCAGTATTCTGTTTTTATCCGTCCCACAAAGATAGTCCAGTTACCATATTTAACATATCATTAATTTTTCATTTCCACACATACCCTTAATTAATATTCTTGAAATATTAATTTTCTACCTCGTAAGTTGAAAATTAATGATTACAATGCAAAATCTTACTATTCCAATAATAAATATACTAATTCCAACACTAATTTTTATAATTATTAATTGATATTAATAAATTCAAGAAGGATATAATTGGAAAATACTATTTTAATTAATAACTTAACTATATAAACTACTCATTTTTTAATTTGTGTGAAACCAATCACAGGACCATCATTTTGGGACGGAGGAAATAATTGTGAGTAGAAAGGAAATAAAAGAGAGAAATAAATGAGGATTTTTTTGGGGGACAAGAATTTTTTGGGGGGACAAGAAGTTGTATTTTCTGTCAGGTAAAAAAGAGTTACGAGCTTTAACCAATCACTTGTTTGGTGTGTTTTTTTTTCGGCTGCCTGAGGGGATTTTTTTCAATATCCAATCGCACCATAAGTTTTTACTTTTTCGGCATTGCCATTTGCTTAGCGGGTAAGGAATAGCAATTGGTAGAGTTTGTATTTGAAGACCGGACTTGGCCTGCGTCCTTGTTATGAGAATTTGTAGATTTATTACATGAGATTGATTATCATATTTAAGATAATTAAGATATACAAAGATTGATAATTATCATAGTTATTAGTATAGACATGAACAACAATTATGAATATTTTTATATTTATTGTGTGTTCATAAATGTATATTTATCAAAATAAAGATGAAAATCTATCACAAAATTATAAAATTAATTCAAATAGAGATAAATCTTCATCACACTAAATATATTATTTCCACCCGAGATCGTACCTAATAATCTGCCAAACAAAATCTCATGTTCCAAAATAGTGTTTTACTTATTATCCATGAACATATAATTATCGCATCATAAAAACCACCAACAAAAAGCTCACATTTATGTTTGAAAATTTATAATATAGTTTTTATATACTTTAATTTTTCGTACAATGAAACATAATATGAAATATCATTTTAAAATATATAACTCATAAATTCATAAATTCGATTGTTACATAGGCAAGTGTGGAGTTAGGAAATTATTGCGGGGTTAAAGAGAATAAAAACAAATGATTAAAAAAATAACACTTTAATTATAAATATATGTATCCACCATATTTGTTAATTGTGTTAATTATTAGTTCAAGTATCACATTGTGAGAGCTCCGATGTTGAGTTATCAGTGTATGGTGCTTCGGATATAATATATGAAAATGATATTTTTTTTTTTCTAAATATAAAATTGTACTTTTTTTTTCTCCATTTTTTAGCCTTTCATTACAAAAACAAAGGTTTCTGACATTGAGCTCCAGCGGACTTTAAATGTTTGAGAAATATCTTCCACGTTTCAATTTTCTTCTTTAATAATTCAAAAACTTTCTAACTAGGAGGCACAAATATTTCCACCTAATATTCTAGATCGTAGTCATGTCTAATTGTTGTGCTCATTTTTTTTGTTCAAACACGTTTTCTCGCAATTTGATTATTTTTTCCATTATTTCTCAGATTTGACAATGAATCTTTCTCAAATTCGGTGGAAATTCCATGACTATCGGAAGGTAAGTTTGTTTTACAATATTTATTTTGTAGATCTATAATTTTGAAATTTGTTAATTGATAATCATATTAAAATTTGCAATCTAGAGATGAATTAAATTCGTGATTATGTATATTTTGCTTTATGAATATGATCAATGAAGTTTTTTTTTTTATTCTTTTTTATATTCCTTTGTTTTGATTATCTTGTGTATTTATTTAGAACTTTTAAAAACATTTTAAAATTTCTAAAATGCTGATGTATTTAATTATGGGGGGTGTATTCATTTGAAACTTGTAGAGACATTTTAAGATTTGTTTCACCGTAAGATTTGTATGGATTTTTTTATTGATTTTACATATTTATTGGGAGTTTTGTGAAATCTCATGTTTAAAGATGGAATTTGGTAGTGGGATTTTGTATGTATAATTAACTTAGAAGTCTAGGAAAATCCAGTCAAATTACAAATCCAAAGAGTATTTGACTTTTTAAATACCTCATGACAATTTAAGAATTTAAAATATCTCAAATGAATACCTTGAGATTTTTATGGACATTTAATAATCCATTAGAAATCTCAATTAAATACCTCAAGACTTTTATAAATTTTAAAATATCTTAATTAAATACATCAGGATTTTAAAAATATTAATATGTTTTTAAAAGTCCTAAATGAATACACCCCCCCTAAGACATTTTAAAACTTATAAAAGTCTTGAGGTATTAAAATGAGATTTCTAATAAATTATTAAATGTCCATAAAAGTCTCAAGGTATTCATTTGAGATATTCTGAATTCTTAAATTGTCACGAGGTATTTAATAAGTCAAATACCTTTTGGATTTGTAATTTGACTGGATTTTATAGACTTCTAAGTTAAATTATATATACCAAATCCCACCACCAAATTCCATCTTTAAACATGAGATTTCACAAAACTTTTATAAACTCCCACCAAATATGTAAAATCAATAAAAAAAAAAAAAAAAATCCAAACAAATCTTAAAATTTCTCTAGAAGTTCCAATGAATACGCCCCCCTTAGTTGATGAAGTCTCTTCACCTGATCATTGGATAAATGTGGGGAAAATTTCATTTTTGGTACATTATGTTGGCCACTTTCCAGAAAAGGTACGTGATGTTGGCCAACATCAAAGTACATCCACTAAGTTGGCAAATTCATCAAATATGGTACATTTTTATCACAATTGCTGACGTGGCAGAATTATTTAATTTCTTATCATTTTTCATTTAATTTTAAATACTAAATGGTAGGAAAAAACCAATTTTACCCTTCTCATTTAATATTTTTTTCCTTTATTTCTTTCTTTCTTTCTCTTTCACCGTATCTCTTTTTTTTTCTTCTCTCCTTCTTCTTATCAATTGATTATCCTTTTTGACCCTTTTTTTTCTCCATCATTCAGAAGGTCTGCAATTCAAGAACCTTTCTTACCCCTCATATGTGTGTAAATAATCAAATTTAGAGAGAGAAAGAGTATTGGGTTATGTGAAGAGATTATTGTAAAGAAGTGGCGGCGGCGGCGACGACGTCCAGGTGGTGAAGAATCAGAGGGGGAAAATCTGTATTCTGAGCGTTGACGGGATGGGATGCGGAACATCATATCGGGCAAAGCGCTGTCATGAGGTATTTAATAAGTCAAATACTTTTTAAATTTGTAATTTGACTGGATTCTCCTAGACTTTTAAGTTAAATTATATATAACAAATCCCACCACCAAATCCCATCTTTAAACATGAGATTTCACAAAACTTTTATAAACTCCCAGCAAATATGTAAAATCAATAAAAAAATAAAAAAATCCAAACAAATCTTAAAATCTCTCTAGAAGTTCCAATTGAATACGCCCACCTTAGTTGATGAAGTCTCTTTACTTGATCATTGGATAAATGTGCTAAACCCCTTCTTCAAGGTGGTCTTATTCCCTAGGCGTAATGATCAAGTATGATCTACTTTTTTTTTCAATTTTCAATTTTTTTGAAGTTTGTTTTATATTTGTTAGATCTATTGTTATGTATTTAAGTTTTTTAATAGATCTATTTTTATATATCATTATTTATGTTATTTTTTGAATTTTCTTTATTCCAATGAATGATGAATTATCCAGATCTATTTCTTTAATTTTAGTTGTATTTTTTCTTCTGTTTGTTGGTTTTGTTGTTTGTATCATCCAAAAAAAAAAAATTCTTTTGTTTGAATACTTTTAATCCGTTTGAATATTTTTTAATTTCTGCTTTGATTCTCAAAAAGATAGATATTGGCTTATTTATTTTATACAACACTTTTATTATGTGTATGTTGTGATATTCATTTTTTAAAGCAGAATGAATGAATGAATGGATGGATGAATAATAATAATAATAATATAAATAATAATAATAATAATAATAATAATAATAATAATAATAATAATAATAATAATAAATTACCTTCAACCCATCCACCACTACAAAAAATGCCATTGAAACGAGAGTATAGGCATCGATTGTAGTAAACAACCGATACCTAATGTCGTGCAGGGTCTTTTTTTAATTAAAAAGTTATAGGCATCGGTTGTTAAGCAGAAACCGATGCCTATGGTCGCGCGTTTTTTTTTTTTGTAATAAATAAAAGTTATATGTATCGCTTTTACCAAACAACCGATGCCTAATATAGTTCGGGAAAACTTATGTGCATCAGTTGTTTAGATACGACTGATGCCTATAATAATAAAAAAAATCCAAAATTTCATTAAAATACATAGGCATCGGTTAGTCAACACAGCCGATGCCTATAACTAAATATGAGCATCGGTTGTTGACTTTGAACCAATACATATGTTAAATTAAATTTTTTACTTTTTGTTGGAAAACTATAGTATTGGTTTGTTCTCCAGAACTGATGCGTATACTTTGGATATGGGCATCGGTTGTTAATTTAGAACCGACGCATATGTTAATTAAATTTTTGCGCATCTTTGTAAAGTGGGATTATGAAATTTGCTGAACAAATTTTCAAAACCAATGCATCGGTTTTTTTCTTATAACTAATGCATATAATAAATTAAAATTTTTACTTTGTTGTTGGAAAACTATAGCATCGGTTTGTTCTCCAGAACCGATGCCTATACTTTTGACTTCATATTATATGCATCGGTCTCTTTCACAACAACTGATGCATATGTTAATTGCTGTCTTCTCTGAAACGCGGGCATTTTAAAATTAGTGAATAAAAATTCAAAACTTATTTTCTACCCAAATTTCTTAATTGAATCTTTACGTAGCATTTAATTGGTGAACAAAAACTCAAAACCTATTACATATTCTACCCAAATTTTTGAATTGAATATTCATCGTTGCTATTGAATCTTTGCAATTGAATTTCCAAAAATAACTCTCACAAAACCAAGGCATGTAATTTATTTCTTTGCTATTGAATCTTTTGCCTCTTTGTGCAGCCATCTCTTAACAAATTGATCTGATCGAGGTAGGTATTTATGTCTTATTTTTATTATTTTACATATAATATTCTGCAATATATATATATATGAAAAGGTGTGAGAATTCCAAGAGGCACATTGGTTCACACACACTGAAATATGAAAAGGCAGATGGAATTCCAAGAGGTGCCTGTCATCCGTTATGCACTTGTATAAATACCCCCTCCTTGGATTAATCTTCATTACAACAATTAAACTGCAATACCCCATATTTGGCCTAATAAATTAATCTTCATCACAAATAATGGCTGACAACACCACGGAGAGACCGCTCAGCAAGCTATTGGAATCTCAGGAAAAACAAATTGTCGCGGTGATGAAGCAAATGCAGGAAAAATGTTCCGCAGACATGAGGAAGCTAACCGGCCAGTTAGAAGCACTCACCCACATTTTGAGCAATATAAATGTTAATTGGGGTGAGGTGGTTCTCTCCATCTTCAAGCTCGAGTCCGTTCTCATCACCAAGCTTGGCACACGGTTTGATGATGACGATGTGGACCGTGCTCAGGCAGGGACGAAGAGGAAGGTTGCCGACCACTTAATTTTTTTCTGCATTTGTACTTTTTTTTTGCATTTGTACTTTATTTTATTTTATTTTGCTATTTGGAATAAACTACTATTTTTAATTAATTGCTTTGTGCAGTTTTTTAATTAACTACTTGTGCAAAATTTCAATTCTCAGCCCCATAAACATAACTTGTGATTTGATTTGATATAAGCAAAGTTTTTCACTCAACACTTAAGTTGTTGCAATATTTCTTCAGTTGTTTTAAAAACATTAATAATAATAATAATAAGTTGAACTTGATATCCCAAAGTTAATTATAATATAATACGAAGCTAACACTATATATTAGGTCCAGAAAAAAGAGTAATAGAAAATAGTAATTAATAAGAAAAAAAATTAAAACAAAGTTGCATGCATCATTATAGAATATCAAGTTTTCATATTTTCTGGTAAATTAATTTTTGCTTCTTTGTTAGTTTATTTATTGAGCTTTTAATTCAACTGTACAGTGGTAGATATATATGGATCGAAGTTGGATGTATGGTAGACATAATACACTTGAATATATACAAGGTTGAAATTTCTTTCAAATTTGCTATGGAGAATAAAACTAAGTATGATTGGCAAATGATTGTGTGTCCTTGTGTTGATTGCAAAAATTTGAGACAATTTCGAAGTTCAGACTAAGTGAAGAGTCATTTGATACGTTGTGGTTTTAAAGAAGGTTAGTCATGATGGATATGTCATGGTAAAACCTTACCTTCGACTGATAATACAAATCACTTGACAGCTCCGTCTACGTATGATATTAGTGATAGTAATACAGAAAAAGATGAGGATGTAGACAATGATCGATTAGATGAAATGTTTCATGATATATGAGGTGCAATCAATAATGTTGCTGCATTTGAAAGATTGTGTTGATGCTGGAAAACTATTGTACTTTAAATGTAGCAAATTTACAAAGTTATCCTTAATGTTTAATCTATATAACCAAAGGAAAAGAGTGGATGGAGTGATACGAGTTTCACAAGGTTACTAGAGCTTCTAAAAGATGCGTTTCCTGATTATAATGAGCTTCCCACTTCAACCTACGAGGCGAAGAAAATGTTGTACCCGTTGGGTCTGAAGATCGAGAGGATACATGTATGTCCAAATGATTACATATTGTATTAGAATGAATTCAAGGATTTGCGGGAGTGTCTGAAACACGGGGAATCGAACTATAAAAAATCAGACAATGATGATCATAGGCTTGTAAATAAAAAAGTACCTCCGACAAAGGTTTAAACTATCTCCTAATTATTCCCACATTCAAACGCTTATCTTCAAATGCAAAGGAAGTGAAGAATTTACAGTGGCATGCTAAAGGAAGGAAAAAAGATGGAAAACTGAGACATCCGGCCGATTCTCCGCAATGGAGAAACATTGATAGTAAATTTCCTAAATTTGGTAGTGAGAAGAGAAATCTTCGTCTTGGAATGTACACAGATGGAATGAACCCCCATGGAAACACGAGCAGTTGTCATAGTTCTTGGCTGGTTCTGTTAGCAATTTATAATCTTCCTCCTTGGATATGCATGAAGTGCAAGTACATCATGCTTCTTTGTTGATATCCGAACCTAAACAACTAAGGAATGACATAGATGTGTACTCGGAGCCTCTTATTGATGATTTGAAAAAAAATTATGGAATGAGGATGTGATAGTGTTCGATGCTTATACTCAAATAAATTTCACCTTACGATCCATGATATTTTGCACGATCAATGATTTTCCAACCTATGGTAACTTTTAAAGTTATACAAATAAAGGAGGTAAGGCATGCCCCATTTGTGAAGATGAGACAAGTAATATTTGGTTGGAAATGGTAGAAAAAATGTGTACATGTATACCCAGGCCTTTCTCCCAAGTCAGCATCCTTATCGAAAAAAAAAGAAGATTCTCAATGGGAAAACTCTGGAACAAGTTGCTCGATCGCCATTATCCGAACAGGCAATTTACGATCGTGTAAAAGATATTGATGTTGAGTTCAACAAACTTTCTAAAACTGTCTGAACGGGTGGTTGGAAGAAGAAATCCATATTTTGGGGTCTACCATACTGGGAACATTTATTGGTTAGACATTGTATAGATATGATGCATGTTGAAAAGAATGTATGTGATAATGTTATTGGAACATTATAAAACATTCCGGGTAAGACAAAAGATGGTATTAAATCTAGACAAGACTTAGTGGAAATGGGTATACGGGAGACGTTAGCACCAAAAAAAACTGACAAGTGAACTTACCTACCTCCAGCTTGTTATACCATGTCTAAATAAGAGAAAATAAGTTTTTGTGAGTGTTTGAATAAAATCAAGGTTCCTTCTGCTTATTCTTCAAATATTAAAAAACTCGTTTCAATGAAGGACCTGAAATTGACTGGCATGAAGTCTCATGATTGTCATATCTTAATGCAGCACATATTACCAGTTGCTATTCGAGGCTCATTACCAAAACATGTGAGGCGTACCATACCAGAGATTTGTCTTTTCTTCAACGCAATTTCTAGTAAAGTTATTGATCCCGAGAAATGAGATGATTTGCAGGCTGACATTGTTAAAACTTTATGCGAGTTTGAAATGTTCTTTCCTCCATCATTTTTTGACATTATGGTGCACTTAATTGTCCACTTGTTTATAGAAGTAAGTTGTGTGGGCCGGTTTTTTTGAGGTACATGTACCCGTTTGAGAGATACATGGGTATATTAAAAGGACTTGTGAGGAATCATTCTCGGCCTGAAGGGAGTATCATTAAAAGTTACGCTATCAAGGAAGTTATTGAGTTTTGTACAAATTATTTAGTGAATGTTTAAACTATTGGCTTTCCTAAATCTCGCCACGAGGGAAGGCTTGCAGGAAAAGTTACTATTGGGCTTAAGCAATTTTTGCAAATTCTGAAATGCGCATCAAGACATACAAACTCGTATTGCAATACATTTCTGAGGTTAATCCATACCTCAACCGACACATGTCCATTTTAAAATAGCAGAATCCTCCAAAGATGAAATATGGGTGACCAAGGAACATAACTGCATGATTTATAAATGGTTCAAAGA
Organism: Phtheirospermum japonicum; assembly: GCA_014905375.1. NCBI lineage: Eukaryota > Viridiplantae > Streptophyta > Magnoliopsida > Lamiales > Orobanchaceae > Phtheirospermum > Phtheirospermum japonicum. The sequence continues at coordinate 457,985 of BMAC01000487.1, forward strand.
GACAGTAATGTAAGAGTTATCTCGGACACCTAATACTATCACTGAAACGGTTAAGTGGTCAGCATATGGCCCTGCTTCACATGTGAGGTGTTATGATGGTTATGAAATCAATGAGTATACGTTTTACACGAAGCGTTAGGATGATAAAAGTGTGCTGCAAAATAGTGGTGTCTCAATAGTTTCATTAACGAACGATTATTTGAGTGCGAAAGGGAAAGGACCAGTGGATGCTTCTATGTTGTTCTATGGGGTCATTGAGGACATTTGGGAACTTAACTATAAAGAATTCAAGATTCCTCTTTTTTGATTTAGATGGGTCGACAATGGATGGGGTATGAGGGTATATGATTTGGGATCCACTTCAGTTGATTTTAGTCAATCGGGTTATCGGGATGATCCATTTGTACTTGCATCACAAGCAAAACAAGTCTATTATGTTTCTGATCCTGCCGTTTCTAAGTGGTCTCTGGTCCTCCCCAGTAAAAGGAGTATTATTGGTGTTAGCGATGTCGTAGATAAAGATGAGTACGACCACTTTGATGAAACCCCACCATGTTCCATTGGTATTAATGAACCTCCAATAACCTTAGGAGATGGTTATATTCGTTCTGACCATGGAGAAGAAGAGTGGATTGACAATCAAGAATAATATATTATACATGTGTAAGATTATTTTTCTCTCCAAAAAAATATACCTCATTCACAATAAATTATAGAAGCTACACATGACTCATATTTATTTCAGTTATAAATTGTCATCCTTTGCTTGGAAGCAGCTTGAGATGGGAGGAGGTTAGAAATCGACTCTTCACATTGTGCTTCATCTCCATGGTGGTTATTCATTTTCTCAAGATGTGATTTTTTTTGTTTGTGTGGAAAAAAAAAGCACTTTTTATTGTTGTTTTAGTTTGGTTGTGTTATTGTTTGAGCTCTTTGTTTTGGTGAATTTGGTTCTTTTAGCAAAATGCTTGTTATGAAAGCATTGTGTAAATTGTTCATATTATCAGTTTATGGAAAATTTTCTGTTTTTCCTAGATCTTGAGGCCCCATGTTCTTTTCTCATATAGCAATTAATCAAGAGCTCTTTGTTTTAGTGAATTTGGAAGTGTTTAGTAAAATGCTTGTTATGAAAGCACTGTAATAGCCTACTCTATAGTGTGTAAGACATAGATTTTCATTTGCCGTAAATATACAAAATTAAATTTAATGGTGGATGGTCTTGGTAATACTTAAAGGGTGTAATTTTTATTTAGTAAGTCACATGTGGTTTTATTGAAAGACAAAATACCCAAAAGTGTTTTTGTAATCATCTCATATGTGTAAATATAAATAACAAGATGCACATAATATTAGCATAGCGAGGTTCGAACCCGAGACCTTTTTGGTCAAGCGCTTGGGTTAATAATTACGCGCATTTTCTTACACCAATGGACGAATACGCATCGACTCTTGGTCAATAACCAATGCGTAAACCTAATTTGTATTACAGGCGCGAATCCCAGTGGACACGGCGGATGAACACATATAAAACTCTCTCCCAGACTTGCGTGACGACAACATCTTGAAAACTCTCTTCTCACCATTGTTGATATCTCGGTGTTTGTAACTTCTCCCCCAGACTTGCAATGACTTAATTCCAACATTCACAAAGACTCTTTTCATGTCCAGTTCAGATTATCTAGTATTGTTGTGTGTTGATTTGTTGTTCTTATTCAATTCAGTGGTGATTATTTTTTATTCTAATTGTAATCCGTATTCTTTTTTTTCTTCTTCTAATTGTATTTCTGATTTGTTCTAATTCTGAATAATCCTTCTCAACATGATTGCAGTATATCCCAAAGAAAATTGTGAATTTTTTCGCAGATCTTGAAAGTAAACACTTTACTTTGTGTAATACCCGTGGGTATACTTGGGACATGACTGTCAAGTTTATTGGTATAGACGGTGATGAGGTTTGTTCTCTCCATATCTAATTCAAGTTGTCAAAATTATTTAATAAAAACACTGCAAATTAAATTATTCCAAAATTGAACTCTTATTTGATTTGTGTTGTTTGCATTCTTCTGTCTTCAAATTTGTGTTACTACTATTATAAAGAGACTGAAAATAAAGTCAATATATTAATAATCATGATTTATATTTCATGGTGTGAACAATTTTGCATGTTAAGAACCCTTATTTGATTTGTGTTATTTGTGTTCTTTTGTGTTCAAATTGGTGTTACTATTATTATATAAAACTGAAAATAATGTCGGGTATTAATAATTATGAATTATATAATTCTTTGTATGAATAATTATGTCATTCTTGATGTGTTTTTTACATTTTTGGAAATAATATGATTGAGAGTTTTACTTCTGTCTTGAATATCTATGCATGTTGTGAATCCTTATTCTATTTTTGCTGTTTGCATTATACTCTGTTTTTATTTTTTATTGTAGGCCAGGTTTATTGGTGAGTGGTTAGAGCTTGTTTATGACAACAACATTGAAGATGATTTTTTTTGTCGTGTTCATTAATAATGGATGTTATATTTTTGATGTAATCATCTTCGATGGTAAAGGTGTTGCAAGCCATGACTATTATGGTGAGAAAGAGATTGACGAGCATGAAGAACCTTTTATCGAAGTTAATATATCGAAGACTGTACTTGATCGTGGACGAATTGTAAGTTGAAGATATTCTAAATTATCTGCAACTAATACACTTTCCATCAATAATTATTGATATGCTGTTAGTAGATTCTAATCATGTTAAACCTTTGTAGGCTATTCTAAAGGCTTTCTGGACTGATCATGTAGTTTCAAGAGAAAATGGTTATTAGAAGAAGGCTACATTTCTAGAGCCGGGAGATCAACATTGGGTTGTTGACGTAATAGAGCATACAGATGGTCGTCATTTCTTTACTGACTACAAGGAGATGATTGAAGTTATTATTGCACTCAATTCAATCATCCTCCTTAAGCTTCAGAATGTCACATCTTTGGTTTTTGCTCTGTGGATATAGCAAGTCATCCAAGGCTGGTAGTTATTAGTATGTTTTTGTTTATAATTGTGTTGTTTAAGAACGTACTTATAGCATGAAGATGATCATCCGTTGATGCATATTTTGGTTTTTGCTGCGTGGATATAGCAAGTCATCCAAGGCTGGTAGTCATTAGTATGTTTCTGTTTATAATTGTGTTGTTTAAGAACGTGCTTATAGCATGAAGATGATCATCTGGTGCTGCATATTTTGGTTTTTGCTGTGTGGATATAGTAAGTCATCCAAGGTTGGTAGTTACTAGTATGTTTCTATTTATAATTGTGCTGTTTAAGAACATATTTATAGCATGAAGATGATCTTCTGGTGCTGCATATGTTGAACTACTATCTTTATGTATATATAACCTGCAGTTTTTATGAATGTTCTTATTATTATGTATCATGCATATACAACTTTTCTTATTTGTGACCTAATAAGAGAAATTATGATGTCAAAATCATGTCGACAGGATCTTAAATTATTTAGTTTTATCATGTACACATGTTTTATATGTGCACTGCATATTTCACAACAAATTAGTTCTGTGAATTAATATTCCTATAACAAAGTTGCAATTTGTTTTGATTCAATAAGTCAGCCCAGCGCACAATCCACATTCTTTTTTTTTTTATCTTAACAAATGCATAATGTATTACTGAATGTAATACCATTAATACATAAAATATTTGTAAAAGAGTAATTGGTTCCATAATTTTGATATAAAAATATCACCAATAAAAATTATATATTTTTAAAAAAATATTGTTGGGTAACACCCAAAATAGTTTCTTGCTTAATTATGATTTTTCTTAAATAAATCATTCTTATCACACACGGGTCTTATACTAGTATCAACATAAGAAAATGTACATGATAGAGAAAGTGTCAATTTCAAATAAGCCAACAAGCAACTATGACAACAGAACAACGAAAGAAAACGACCTCTAAAACTACCCCCATCAATATATTTAGAACATACCCTAGTAAAGTAAAAAAATAAACATCATATACATAACACAACACACCCCAGATTCACTCCCAACAGCAATAAACTGCATACACTAACCACTGGGTCAATTATTCTTGATCCAGATAATAAAACAAGAAATCAAAAGCGCCGTGCACAACCAACGTTCCCGATTTCGCTTCTTCTTCACATATTATTCAAGCTTACTATTCTCAACTGCAAGTGCTTTCAGGTTTGTTTCATACTTCTTCACATCTAATTCAAGTCTCTTAACATCATCATTCGAACATTTGAACTTCAGCTTCAAATTTATTTGCTCGTCTTAAAAGTCTAAGAATAAATTGACTAGCTCTTGAGCACAGTGGTCCCTCAAGCCATTTGAAAAACTCGCAACCTCCAAGCTCCTACATTCTATTTACTCGAATCAAATTAATGCAAACAAACCCATTAAATCATTGAATTTCCTATAAAATCCCCAAATCCCTGAAACCCTGAAAACCCCCAAATCATTATTAGCCTTAATCTCTCACAAATTGAACATAAATTTAAGAAATAGGGTTTCAAATCAAATAATTGGATGATGAAATCTCGCAACCCCCCTAGATTTCTAATGGCTAAAAAGCCCTAGACAACAGTCCCACAAAATCTCAACAACAATGATGTAATTAACTACATTCAATCGACTTCGTGTTAACATCTGATACAAACCCCCAAATCATTATTAGCCATAATTTCTGAAATTGAAAAGAAACTCAAGCATTAGGGTTTCAAATCAGAACTCTTACATGAAATCTTAGACAACTTATATATCTCCTCCCAGGATTGAAGTCGGTCCATGATGTCCAAAAAATGACATCAACATCACAACTGCATTTTCCTCTTCCCACAGTGAACTCAACTGTTTGTCTCCACTCAATTTCCAAAATATTCTCAGAATATATGGAACTGGTCATCCCAGACGCGAGCCAATTTTTTAAAGTCTTATTTACAATTAAAGGTATCGATTATTCCTAACAACGGATGTTTAATTGTCTAATAAAACTTTCGAGCATCAATTATTTGTATACAACCAATGCATATAATCTAAGATTCGGCCATGTGTTAAAGGTCTATTTTGCCCATGAGACATGAAATATTGTATAAAATATTTTTGAATAATTAAGAAATTTAATTTTTTTTATTTTCACTCCAAATCTTGCCAGATTGGGTATTCCCAGATTGAGATTTTCACTGAGGTCATATTTGTCCAACTATTGTCATTCGAACCTATTTCACTGAGGTCGGTTCATTGAGCTACAAATTGTGCAAGAATTCCTAAATTCTGAAACCCTATTTCTTTCCCCGTCGCTTGCTGTTTGTCATAGATCATCTTTTGCAGCAGCAACTACGAGAATTTCCGGTAGTGTCTTCTAACCTTAAATTTGTCTTACTGAGTTTTTGGTTATAGTTTTTCTTTTGGGTCTTGAGTTAATTAATTTGTGTGGATTCGCTGTGAATTAAACTGGTGCATCCATCAGATGATACCTGAAATCTTGAATTATGGGATTTTTGCTAAATTGATGGGTTTGGGGAATTAAGTTAGGGGTTTGGTTTTTTAGTAGTGATAATTTAACTTTATAATTTTATCCACTAATGTAACCGAGTCATGACTGATATTTCGAGCATGCAATGTGAACAAGATTCTGCAAAAAGAAAAACAAGAGGATCACCAACATGTATAAAAATGAAAAACAAGCCTACTGACAAAAGCATATCGAATTTGACGATAAAAATAAACCTATCGAAAAATATGCTGCCAATTTCAGAAATTACCTAGGGTTTTTGGTGAGGTCACATGTAGATATTAACATTGACAAGTGGAAACACATGGAGAGTGGCCTTAAGGATGTGATCTGGGAGGATTTGCAGGTATACAATAATCTTCTTTTTATAGTTAATTATTTATTAATGAAAACATGTGTCAATCTGTATGTTTCTTATTTATTCAGAAAGAGTTCAATATTGATGGTGATGATAAAAAGAAGAAGCACTTTCTAAGGTTGCGGGAGAGAGGTGGACTGCTTTCAAGATGAGGTTAGTGCGTGACTTCATCAAGAAGAAACACCCAAAATATGATCATCCATCCTAGTTATATCCTTCCATTACAGAAGAGCAGTGGAAGAAATTTGTATCTGATCATCAATCTGAAGAATTCAAGGCATGTAGTGTATTACCTTTTTTTAAAAAGAAATTTACCAAAATATAAATCTAATCTTTTCCTAAAATTTGCATACTAGGAAAAAAGTAGAAAAGTTCGGGAGAGCCAGTCTCACAATGAGCATCCACACTTTCCTGGACACGGTGGATATGCTCGAGCAAAAGAAAAGTGGGTAGTATCAGATCCTATTTCATCTTCATCTTCATGTGCTTCACTCAGCTTAAGTATTGGAGTGGATGATCGCAGCTTGGATTGAGTTCGAGAAACAATTAAGAAAGACGAAAAGGGAAATTATGATATCCTGAACGAGCAAACGAAGGGGGTGATTGATAAAATTGTAATTATCTTTTTTAAGAAAATATTTAGGAAGTACGTACTTAATATTGGGGAAAAGTGTATTAAATTATGTTTATCATTTATTAAAACAGGTATACATAGATCAAGAAGTTAGTCAAGGGACATTTGTACCGCAAAGCATAATGACATCTTGAATGCATATTTAGGGAAGAAGGAGCACCCGGGTCGGGTGCGAGGTGTATGTAGCCAAGTGAATGTGAGGTTTTGGTCAATAGAGTCAGACCAGTAGGAGATTGAGTGGAGTGGTGTCATCGACGAGGTTAGGGTTCTGACACAAGAAATCACGCAACAGATGCAGAGGAAGTTTGATGCTCTACAAGATCAATTCAATATGTTGTATGAGCAAGTGAAGAACCAGCTGCAGACTCCGTCGACAAACAACCACGTGCCATCAAAATTTTATGAAAAGGGGGCTGACTTCACGCCTTCGCACTCGCATTTTCCTGGTGATCCACGTCGTAGTTGCCACTCGGTTAGTGAGACTCAATTTCCTATGGTTGAGGTAAAAATTAGTTAATATGGTTTTATCTCAACTTGAGTGCTATTAGCTTTTTTTATGCTATTATTTCAATAACTAGCTCAGACCATTAACTTTAGTCATTACTTTGAGTAATAGAGTCTGACTCAGTGCCGTCTGGCCCTATCAATTCTTGGAGATATAAAAGCTGTTGCCAACGGGGTGGTTTATTCAACCATTGAGGACACAGCAGTGCATCATCATAAGCTATCACCCGATCATGTGAAGGTTTCAGTAGATGAAGTTATTGAGGGTGCAACACAACTTCCGATACCAGTGACAGATCATCGAGAATTTAAGTACTCGGGTGAAGTTTTAGGTAGCTTTTTGCAGTGGCCTATCAGCTTAGTTCTGGCAAAAGAGGTAATATATATGTTTTCATATGTACTAATTATTGAATTACTTTTAGTAAGCTTAAAATTGGCCATATGTACAGGAATTTACTAGGCCAAATTCCAAAAAACTGAAAACAAGTGAAATGGAGACAAGTGGTGAGCAATCTGCAACCAAACCAAGGACACCTCTTGTTGATGATGTTCTCTTGGAGACTTTGGGAGAGGATTTAAAAGAGCTACACTCGTTGATTCTATCGACGCTTCTACATAGGGACTACGTCTCATTGGACCTAGAGCGCAACGTCTTCCATCATGAAAGAGCAAAGAGAATTCATGTGTAGTAGATATTCAGAGCGTGTTTAAAATGGAGTGACTTAGTGTTGCTGTTTTGAAAGTATTTATGCAGTAAGAGCTATCTTTTTTATTATCATTAATTCAATATTTAGATTAAATTTACTTAGTTTTGAATGTCTACAAATGATTTACAGGTATCTTAGTGGGTTGTCTGAGATTTATTGTACCAACTCCATCGGATGTATTTTTCCAGTGCAAATCTCAAAACAAAATATTTTGAGTGACCCTAATGCTGTGATGTCGTACTTAGTTGATGCCTTCGATGCAATGCCTAACAGGACATTCATTCTAGCACCATACCTAGACGAGTAAGAGAGACTATTTTTTGTTCTTGTTTTCTTTACTCCTTTACAATTATTATATTTATAAAGGTAATTAATCTTTGTGCTTATGAAAATGTAAAGTGACCACTGGGCGCTACTAGTGATATGTCTTCGGGCGAATGTGGTTTATCTTTTAGATCTAAAGGCATACAAAAAGGAGTTGGATATCAAGACACATATTAATACGTAAGTAAAGTTCCCCCTCTATTTGTGTCATTTTTTTAAATGGTAACCTACTATTCTTTTTTGGAAAAAACCATAAAAACCAATTCACCTGCAGGTCTTTATTATCAATGTAATAATGTACTATCTTTTGAATGCAAGAAAAGGTTAACTATGAGTAGTTTAGTAAATAGTATTACCAACTCAGTGCTTAGTGTTTAAACTTTGTGTGCAAATGTTTTACGGTGAAGTTGTTATACAGCTAGATTCATATCATTATGTAATTTTGATATTTTCATTTCCACATCCTGATTCATTGTAAAGCCTACTCTGTGTGTTTCCATTCACAAAACTGCTTCAAGTTTCTCATGTTGGATGTAATATAAGATTGGCTTGCATGCTGAATTTTGGTTTTAATACTGTAAATATTTAGTTACATATATAAGTAACAATTTCCGATTTCTATTGAAATAATACTTGCTTTATTAACTCCTTGAGTGCAGTGATTACTATTTGTAGGGCAGTTCGGACCTTTTAGACAAGAAGTAAAAAGAGGAAAAAACATGGTTTGGAATAATTTGGCGGTAAGTTATGTTTTCTAAGGTATGAATAATTAATATTGTATTTATGATTCGCTAGATAAATTAATTACATATAATTTTGTAGTGTAATCAGAAACCAAGAGACAATGAGTGTGGTTTTTATGTTCTGAGGTATATGAATGACATTTGCACTGAAATGGCTGAAGCTTCTTCATTATTCAATGTACGTGTAAACTCGTTTATTAGTAAAAATTACTGACCATTTTTTAAACTCCAAACTTAAACTTCATTTTAAAATGATAAATTTAAATTTTGCTTCGGAATGTGTACGCCTCATTTGGAGTTGAACCATACGAGCAGCAACTAATTGACGAAATTTGTGAGCTATGGGCAGAATAAGTTATTTGGTAATACTTGTATATATGTATTTTCTTTTCAATTTTAATTACTTTTTCTTAGTTTATACTTAACTAATGTTTATTTTGTAACCTGGTGCAGGATCTTATGATGAGGGTTTGTTCTGCTTCTTGATTGTAGAAGAGCTTTGTGGTATGTGGATTTCTTGGTTAATTTGTGACCCTATAACTTAGCTTTGCACTGTTGAACTTGAGTAATTTATTGACATTGTTGTCGCTGAAGTTTTATAGCAGGTTGCATAATGACAAGGTTTGTTGCTACTTGTGCGATGAGTACAAATAGTTTGTTCGTTCAACTTGAGTTTTATAACAATTTACATATTGACATAGTTTTCTACTTGAGCAATGAGTACACATAATTTATTGATGTTAGTTAATTCTTATTTTCATATATTATTTGCTATTCTTTGGACAAGTATTAGGTATTAATAGTATTAAATTATTCTTTGCAAATGGTATTAGGTATTAATTTTTTAGACAGGTATTAAAAATTTTGAATTTTGATTTTTTTTTCAAAATTTACAATTATGCATCGGTTTGCATATACATATGCATATAATCACCCGAATGAGCATCGTCTTGTATGAAAACAACCGATGCCTACATGCTATTCTTTAATTATTAATTAAATAATTACAGGCATTGGTTGTTTGACCAAAACCGATGCCTATAAATATACATTAGACATCGGTTGTTTGACCACGACTGATGGCTATATATATACATTAGGCATCAGTTGTTTAACTACGACCGATGCCTGTAGAGAGATATTAGGTATCGATTGTGGTCAAACAACTGATGTCTATATATAGACATTAGGCATCAATTGTTTGACCACAACCGATGCCTGCGAAGTGACATTAGGCATCAGTTGTTTTACCAAAACCGATGCGTATACATACACATTAGGCATCTGTTGTTTAACCAAAACCGATGCCAATATCTATACATTAGGCATCGGTTGTTTGACCAAAACCAATGCCTATAGAATATATATAAACTATATGCATCGGCATGTGATGACTATATGGATCGGTTTTGGTCAAAGTACCGATGCTTATGTAAGTTATTAGACTCAGTTATAGAACCGATGCCTAAAGTCCTAATTTTTAGCATCGGTTGTAGATCCGATGCTTATTAGTAAAAAGAAACGATGCTAAAGGAGGGGTGTTGTAGTAGTGGTCCTTATTTCCCTCCAGAACTACATCAAGATGATGATCTAGTATTTCTTTCTCCAATATGTGGGGAAAAAAATCAGATTACATAAAAGCTAAATTGTTAAATACGTCCAATGAACCAAGAGAATCACGACACAACTTTAAAACTTGATGTAATATGCATACATCATCCATATAAATTGTGGTTTTTTAATAAGTTAATTGACATTATTCTTGTATGAGATAATTTAGTTGTTCAAGTTGTGTATGCAGATTGTATAAATTTTATGATGTTCTTGTGGATTTGTGTTATTCTTTTAGTTTCTTGAATCACATTTTAATCAATGTAAATGGATTGAGGATCATGAATGTAATTCTTCTAAGAGTTTATCAATTTAGGTTTCTTGACAATGGAGAATGGAGGTACTACCATTTGTACATACATATAGGTAAGAACCGCTAGTGCTCAGTTCTACCAATCTTTTCCTTTCGAAATATATGACTGTTGTGATTTATAAGTCTATGGGTAAAAGAAAACTTATTGTCATACCAACTGCTCATGTTGAGTAGAGAGAATAGGCATACAAAAGATATTTATAAATTTTTTTTGATGTTCAATTACTTGGGTTTTTATTCAGGACATTAAACTCAGGAAATAAATTAATACGAGAATATTTGAATAGTAATCTATACTTCATTTTTTTTGACTTTGTTATGCAATGTTTTTCTATTTTAATTAGTTAGGAAAAGCAAAGTTGTATCATTATTTTCTTATTTTATGGTTCCACTTCTTTTTCACTTGACCCCGTGTCAGTGTTTATGAATTAGGTTATTGACAAAATATGCGTTAGGTATTTTTAACCTATAAAAAAATAAGCTAATTCATTTTATGCCACAGATACAAAAGAGATGGTACTTGTTTAGATAAATTCAGTACTCTAATGTTCTAGCATTTCATCCCTTCAATTAGTGGTTTGAAAATTCAAATATTATGAATATTCTTTTATGACAGTGAATAATATTATTGGAACTACTTCGACCAAAAATGGCTACTTTATTGATCATTTATGTGCAACAAACTTTATTTGGACAATTAAACATGTTTGTAATTTTTATTTTACTTTTCACCGCCATGTGTTTTCTATGAAATATCTGTGCAATATTCGACATTGGTTTGAAATTGTTAGTTCTTCTATAAAAATAGTTGTAATGTTTAGTGGACTATACATTATTTATTCATTAATTTAAATTTATGTTTATTCATTATCGATTCATAATTGCCATTTGAGTGTAAACTTCCTTTATTTGAGGTTCTTTTCAAAGCCTCGGAGTTTGTTGGAATGAAGAATGCCAGAGGGCCTTTGAGGAGATAAATAATTACTTGGCCAGCATAACGTTGCTTGCAAAGCTAATCCTCGGGGTGAATATGTGTGTGTGTGTATGTCCATGAGGGAGCTGGTTGTTAGCATGGTGTTCGTGAGGGAGGAAGGAAAAGTGAGCACGCCGGTATACTATGTGAGAAAAGGCATGAAAGGAGCAGAGCTTAGATACGCAGAGATTGAAAGAGGCATGTTGACCCTTGTAGAAATGGCGAGGAGACTATGTCCCTACTTCCTATCTTAGAAGATAGTGGTTTGGAAAGATTTAAAGTTGAATCGGTTATAAGAAAGCTTGAGGGTTTAGGAAGTCTCATTAAATAGGTGGTGGAGATGAGTGAGTTCGAGATAGAGTTTTAGAGTTGAGCTACTATAAAAGATCAGGCCTTAGTCAATTTCATTCAGGAGATGAAGCGGCCTCAGAGGGAGGTCGGGCATTGGGTTATCTTTGTAGATGGATGTTTTGCATGTAATTGTGGTGTTTTTGTCGTGTTTTTAATTAGGGTTTAATGTCATTTTTAGTGGTTTTGAGTCGAGTTTCATTAGGTTATAAGGTTGTTTTCTTGTTTTTCGTGTTTCTTTTTGATTTTATACTGTATTTGGTTAAATGGGTTCAATTAATTTGTGGATGGGTGTGATTTTTGCTAGATTCTGACAAGAAAGCGAAAAAGAAGGTGAAATTGGACCTTAGCCTAACCATGGCTTGAGCCAAAGCGAGTCTGGGCACGCCAAGACGTGCCAGGATGCGTCAAAGTCCGCACCACGAACTAGCTCCAAAATGCCAAAACATTCTGGAATGGTCGCCAAGACGTGCCGAGCCGAGC